>JADLZN010010622.1:0-259821 GCA_018155175.1 Sinocyclocheilus anophthalmus
CTCTGATGGTTTTAGTTAATCATTTTAAAAGGTAACAATGAATAAAAAATACAGACTTGAGAACTTTCTGTTTACAACTGGTATACTGATAATATAACTTTCCCTTTATACCATTTTTGTATTTATCCGTTTTTTGTATGTATTTATCCGAGTTTGCATAAACCATTCGCTTAAAAGCAAGCAAAAAATCTCAAATTAAGCTGAGTCACTTTTTATTTGTATTTCAAATTGAAGTGACAATTGAAATAAGTTCACCTTCTGGTTACAGGAGACCTTGGTAACTCCGTGTGCAGAACTCTCCTCAACAAAACCCGAGCAGATATGTCGTCTTCTGTTGAATCCATCGTTTCTTATCGTAGTTTATCACAAAATGAAATATTCTCGAAAGCTACAGAACTTTAACAACATAAAAATTCAAGTAAACCAAGAAAAACATCGTCCCTTCATTCGTCTCGGGTTTGAAAATGGAAGTCTCACAACTCCCGCTCGTTCGTTCAAGTGAATCTCGCGAGATTTTGTCAATCGCTTTCATTGGCAGTGTAGTTTACGGTAAAGCACTCAAGAGGGCGCTCTTCGGCTCGGAAAACCTGAGCTGCATTCAAATCTCAGAGCGATTTGTGAAGTATAATGTAACAAACCTGACATACAAATGAAAACCAGCACCAGTAATCTGTAAAAATGATTTTAAAAGCTTTATTCATCGAGCACATACCACTCAATGCTCCTGACCAACGTTGAGAAAAGTAACCACGTGACAACGCAAGTCTTTTGCTTTCGGTAGTTATAATAGTTTGCACCTAAATAATCACACCGTGGAAATTTAATGTAAAAATTCTCAAAATTAAGTTACAAATAAGATACATACTTTTCTGTAACCCACACCCCGTTTGATTCTAAATTGATGCTTTCAAGCTTTGGATAAAAATTGTCCTGAAGTGTGTATTTTTACTTTTATTGTCCATGCTGACCAGAATGCTGGTTTGATTTTTCCTGTACGAGGAAATTGTAAAG
Source organism: Sinocyclocheilus anophthalmus (assembly GCA_018155175.1). Lineage (NCBI taxonomy): Eukaryota > Metazoa > Chordata > Actinopteri > Cypriniformes > Cyprinidae > Sinocyclocheilus > Sinocyclocheilus anophthalmus. The sequence continues at coordinate 1,012 of JADLZN010010622.1, forward strand.
GTTTCAAATGCACATATATTCACACACATCCAAAAAAAAGTTTTGTGATTTTTATTTTTTATGTCCGTCATTAACTTACATTGGTTGGAGCATAAGAAACAAATGGAGATAAAAATATTAAATTCATATTTTATTCTATGCCTTGTATTTTATTATATGTCTCTTGTAGAGGGCGCCCAGGACTAAGTTATTCAACAAAATAAATAGACATGAAAAGGCATGTATATGCAAAAACAATGTTTTATTTTTTTCATTCACCAATCAGCTTTTAGGTTTCAGGCTATTTTTGACCAAAAGATGATTCTCAACTATGTTATAAAATATATAACAGATGATTTGATGTACTATTTTACTTTATGAAATGTGTGCGTAAAATGTCCATATTAAATTGGTATTCCCATTCTATACAATGTGTATATATATAATACATTGCATCTAATTTGCACATTAACATGTTCTTGGGGCAAACCAAGATAAAGTAATAACTTGCCAACATTTTCATAAGAATATCTCATATGTAATAGGAATATTGATCTATAATTTCTTTCCCTGTTGACTTGTGTTTCCCAATTCATATTCATATTCCAACTCATTAATATTCATACACATGTGAGCACTAATACAAACACACTCGAACGCAATCATGCACTCATACAGTATACATGCTTACACTTTTATATTACCTAATAAATAAATATAGGCTGTAAGCATTGAAATAAATGATAAAATCGGAAGTCTATTGAATATTTCTGTATTTCTGCGTAAATTATATCATAATTTTAATGAAACATACACAATAATGCAGAATCTATATATAGGCCCATAGTCAGAATGATACCCTTTGGTGGACTGATATATTTTCTGTCACAGAAAAAAAAATATTGTTAAAATCTGGATGAAACCATTTCTGACATCCTATTTAGCTGAAAAATATTTTTTGTAGCTGTCTGGTTTTCTGAGAATAAAAGGATTTAACACTTATCCCTGAGGCACATGGTGCATCCCATTTTCAAATATATTATGTAATATCTCAAAACAAAACAATTAAATGGAATGGTAGACATTACTTTGGGGGTTTGCCAGTTGGTGGTTGGGACATGATGCTACTGCGTCTTAAATGGCTCAAAATGGCTTCCACATATCTGTCCACTGTAGTGACCACTATGCATCAGACCAAGCAGATGAGTGTTTATGATCAAACGTCCAAACATTTGATATCTCTGAAAAGGCTTGAATGAGTCCTGTACAGGACATCCAGACTTTAAACCGAGGCATGTATGATCTCAGAGAAATTCACTAAAATATAATGTCCTCAGAGGACAAAAGTCTATGCCCGGGTCCCAGGCGGATATACCCTCACGAATATAGAATCTTCATAATGAAATCTTATAGAATGTTACAATTGTTTCTTTCGTCATATATCGATAATTGCTTAAACACTGCGAGAATGCTGTGTGGTTTTGAGCTGTGATATGAATCATGCACTGTATGTAATATTGAGACAACACCACAAAAAAAAACTTGGTTAGAGATGCCACGAAGTAGGTGGCAATGCCTTAACCATATGTGTGTTGAAGGTCACTGGGACCTCTTCCATCCTTGTCAAGGGGAGTGCTAACCTTCTCTCCTTTCATACAACACAATGGCAAAAGTTTGTTCGCGAAGCATATAAAGGGCGGTAGCTGCCCATTATGCTCATCAACGGTAACTTTTTTTTAAATTGGAAAAACATACTTCGTTCTTATGGTGTGTATTACATATTGGAGTGTAGAAATGTCTGTATATACGTTATACGCGTATTATTTGGATTTATGTTTTTAAAAAGCTATTTTGCCATCCTTAAGACCCGCGCATTACTTTCTCATTTGCGTCTCCGACATGTCGACCAATCACAACGAGGAAACAACAAACGTCACAGACCCTCGCCGAGATGTCGACCAATGGTAATTGCCCAGGAAGTAAACACAAGCTCATACAGTGTAAAAGCAGTTGTTGCAATACAGCTGATATCATGTATGCTATGTGTTTTAATACGCAATTTAAAATATTAATTTATTGACTTTAAATATTCATATGTGGAACATGGAAGAGCTAATGGTTTGCGATGTTCGTTTGGCCAATAATATTAGTAAGTTTCAAATGAACCAATGAATAAATACATACTTTGTTCTGAATTCTTATGGATATTTTTGTATTATTAAGACTTGTTTATAAAGTTAACATGAGTGTAAATTTGTACATATTTGACTTGTTTTCAGCCCTGACTCTGCCAGTGTGTTAAGTATTGTTGTGTAAAATTATTAAACTAGGATATGTATATACAAAGTGTGATTCATGCAGGTAACTTCAGGATTTACACAAAACACACACCACCCACACACGGCTGGTGTGCTATCCTGTGGGGGACTATCCCATAGGCTTAATGTTTTTTTTATACTGTACAAACTGTATTTTTTTTGCCCTACACCTAAACCTACCCCTCATAGGAAACTGTGTGCATTTTTAGATTTTCAAAAAACTTCATTCTGTGTGATTTATTAGCTTGTTTTCCCGTGGGGACCTCAATTTAGTACCACCGTGACACGGTTCCCCATGCAGTATGTGTGTATTCCGTAAGTCCCCACCAGAAGAGGAAAAACAGGTACAGCACACACCACACACACACAAAGTGATTACACTGAGACATCATTCATTGTGTTTTCCCCTCCATCTTTAATGGCCCCAGTTACACACATACAAAGTATTCAGTGGCTCCAAAAACACAAGCATAAAATGAACACAACAAAAAAGTGCACAAACAAATCATTTGGCAGACCCCACCAAACGAGACCAAAAAAAAAAAGTGTTTAATTCATTTAGCAAAGCAGAGAAAAGAAACTGGGACATTTTTATTAATCAAAATTTAAAAATAGACTCTTACCATGGATTGGTAGTTCACTCTTATTTATAGACTTGTACTTATAGATATACATATATATATTTATAGTTCTCTGATTTGGGAATGGTGTTTCGAAGCCCCCAAAAGAGCGGGTAGGGGCCGAGGGCAAATGATTCTTGTCACTGACAAGCCAAATAAGACAGCTGTGTGTATGTATATATGTCATATGGGGATAGCCGGCAGAGTATAACAATGCTGAAAAGGATGAAATAAAGTTGTTTTGCAATTGTTTTGTTCTCGAAGAGAGACAGAGCACTTGAGAAAGTGTGTATGTTCGGAAGACATACGAAATGACGTTTTCCTCTTCAAGATGGTGAGATGTTGTCCGCTTTCAAAACCTTTTCTCATTTATTACACGTGTTTATATTTACAGGTTCATCAATAGCGAGTGAGTCAGTTATTCTGAGAGGCTGCCCAATTCATTCAACATAAAACAATTCATCAGTAAGCACTTTGTTAAACATAATAAAAGCATTCAGCATTAAATAGCAGATCTGTGGCATGTGTGAATTTTCATTTCCATGATGCTGCCTGCAGAGATGTAGATGTTTTGGGCTTCAAACCTACTTAAGAATCAAGGAAAAATAATAATAAATGAAGAAAAAAAAAAACTAAAATTTTAAATATCGAAAACCTCTCCTGGACCCAAAAGGACTGTGAGAGATAATTAAAAAATCTAAAAAGAAAAGTTTAAATTAGTATGTGCCTCAGGGATGGTGAGTAAACAGTGGAAGATGACGGGAAAAAAATCTCTTCACAAAAGAAAAAAAAAAAAGAAAAATCAAACTCCCCTTTGTCAAACCACAGTGATTACATTAAAAAGGGGAAATAATCAGTTGAATTAAAAACCTCCAAGTCTATTCTTCAGGTTAAGAGAGCCACACAAATGCTCACAGCTCACATGATGCATGTCAAATGTCTGGTTAACCTGTACATTTGGCTCAGAGTACATTTAAATCATTACATACTGTTTATATATATAACCAGAGGTTCTCGGCTGGGTGCTCCACAGGGTAAAACCATGAAGACATGAACAAAACAGCTGTCACAATAAATACATACCCATATCAACAGGACATTATTCATGAGTGTAACTATAGCCCCTCCCTTGCCCGACAAACAAATACAGCATTTGAGCATGATGATTGGACGGTTAAGGTAAAGCAGGAAGTCTAATAGATGAAATGAATGAAAATGTGAATCACTGAAGGGACGTTAGATAAAAATGAGTTAGATAAGATGGCAAACAGACAGACAGAATTAGTAATTGCACTAGAAGGGCGGAGACAGAGGAGGTGCCAGGGCAAGCAGACATGCTATTGGCCAGAGAAGCCCCGCCCCTGACATGTGCAACAGCCATATGAGCAACCAATGGCCAGCAGCTGTTATCTTTGGGAGGTGGAGTCAAAGGGTCTAAAGGGGTGTGGCCTGATGAAGGAGCCGGTATGAGTGACATCATGAAGAATTTTAATGCTGCGTTCCAACTCAAGAAAGATTCCAGCTTGCAACTTGGAAAAGTGCAACAGAACGGCACTTAAAGACATTTCACATCATACAGTACATGTGGTTAATGTTAAACAAATGCTTTTAAGCGAATAAAATGTATGAACGAGTCAAAGTTCCTACATCATAAGTTTATATATGAATGTTTTTTGCTGTGTAAAACATGATTTGTTGATAATCATACACCTGTAAAACATGCTTGCATTGCCATTTTGTTTCGTGATACACTAAAAGTTTACACTAAGTAAGTTTAGTAAAAAGTTTTCCACGAAGTTTCGTTGCACCAAGGCTGGATTTATTTGATCAAAACTACAGCAAAAACAGTAATATTGTGAAATATTATTACAATTTAAAATATCTTTTGTCTATTTTAATATATTTATATTTTTGTGGAAACCGTGATAGACTTCCATTCAAAAGTTTGAGGTAAGATTCATTTTTTTTAATTCAGCAGGGATGCATTAAATTGATAAAAAGTGACAGTAAGACATTTATAATGTTACCAAAAGTTTTTTATTTTGAACTTTCTATTCATCAAAGAATTCTGAATTAAAATCACGGTGTCAGCAGCAAAAACTGTTTTCCGCACTGATGATGATAAGAACCATTATTAATAACTGAACACAAATAATAATTGAAAATAATTAAGCAGCAAATCAGCATATCAGAATGATTTCTGAAGATCATGTGACACTGAAGACTGGAGTAATGATGCTGGAAATTCAGCGTTGCATCACAGGAATAAATTAAATTTTAAAACACATTCAACAGCAAAACAGGTATTTGAAATTGTAAAAAAAAAAAAACACAAGTTTTACGTTTTGCTGTACTAACAAATACAGGCAGTCTTGGTGAGCAGAAGTGACTTCTTTCAAAAACATAAATAAATCTTAATTGTTCCAAACTTTTGACCAGTAGTGTACATCATCTTTCGAGCATCAAGCTATATATAATATGAATATGGATGGAACGCAGCACTGTCGTGGTACCGCAAATTCAGCTCCTTTAACAGACCACATACCCAGGGTTTTAGTTCGAGGAAAGGTGAGGAAATTTGAAACAAGACTGTTAAAAACAAACACACATACATACACTCACTCGCACAGGCTGAAAGAAAGTTTAGCGCCATTCAGCAGCGATGAAGAGCCGTAAAGCAAAATGATATATGCAGATCATATTCACCTCATTATAAAATAACAGACAGGTAATAAATCTAAATGCCATAATATTTCTCTGATTCACTGATAAAGTTCCTCTCTACAGCAGGAGAATTTAGGCCGGGAGGTCTCTATAGCCTCTTCCCCTCGCTTCTTTCACTGTTCCTCTCTTAGTTTTGTGTCTGTCTCTCATCTGTCTCACTCAAGGGCGGTTCATGGAGGGTAGGCTGTAGTTTTCCTCACATGTGGCTGCTGTTTGCCCTGCACCACTGAGTCCTCCTTCCATACTTTACGAATCTGCAGTCATACAAACAAACATATGAAAAAAAAAATGAAAAAACATGTTAGACTTGGTGAAAGTGATGGATTCATGGCCACTATTAAAAGGCTTTTCACACTATACTTAACCCTGGGTTATCTTCTTTTTATTTGAGTTTTCCTTACGTCAGGGTTGTTTCAGATTAATCATATACTATTGCAGTATTTAAATCTTCGAATTAGCTGTTATTTTTAATTTTAAAGTTATGTGCTTTTGCATTTTTATTAGTTTTGTTGTTCTTAAATATTTTTATTCAGTTTTAGAATTTTAAGTTTTAGTGACTATGGTATTTCAGTTAGGGTCAAGGAACATAAATTTAGTTTGATTGATAATTTTCAGTTTGGTCATTAAATAATATTGTATTTTATTGATTTCGCTGACTCCAATTCACAGAAAATTATTTTAATAGTACTTTTAATAACTATCAAAGCTCCACACATAAAACGGAGGGGGGGGGGGGGGGGGAGAGAAATATCTTTCCAGAATTACTAATTGTTCCCATGATATATTAATTAGTTCCCTTGTTTTAGGTAAATAATGGCCACTGTTTAAATAAATTGAAACAATGTACAACATGACCACAATTTAACTAAAGGCCTGGGAACAATGTCTACTACATATACAGTAGTTACTGTACATGCTATATACTCCCCCCCCCCCCCCCCCCCCAGTTGGCCCAAATGTACACAGCAATTAACCCATGATAAACTAACAGTGTGAAACATGGAACAAGATAATCCAGGGTTAAAAAACAACTATGATAACAAGTGTGAAAAGCCCATTTGAATGCATCCCTAAACACACACATATGACATATATGCTAATATGAGCTGTACACTTACAAAATAAACTGGAAAATGACAATATAAACACATTGGATTGTTTATAGCATGATTTATAATATGCATGATTTGTTGGCAAGAGTATTTCAGTGTTCTTGGTTGAATTCAAGAACAAATGTGACCTGAAACGCACTCAAACATGCATTTATGCAGTGAAAAACTGCCAAAAACTCATCAAAGTCAGAGGGACGTCAGACTAAGTTTAGTGTTTTCAGCATCAAGATCTGCATGTAGGTTTCTCTCTGTGGTTTGTGAAGCAGATGGGGTTTGTGTGTGTGTGTGTGTGTGTGGGTGGTGTCATTTTGCAGAAAATTTAAACCCTAAAGGTTGCATAACTAGGAATGCATTGTCTAAAATAAAAGTCAGACTCCAACACTTCATTCAGAGGAAATCACACTTGTGCAGTATTAAACTGTTTTAAATGTCAAACGCAATTCATTCTAGATCTCTTCAAACACACGGTTAACGCACTCAACTAGAACTCCGTCTCACCCTCAGAAAGAAAAACCCTTCTCCAGGAAAACACATCTGTGAGGAAACATTCATATTCACGTCATATTTCATCTAAAATGGCATTTAAGCTCTTAGGAATAAAGATCAGGAGCACCAAACATGATTGTGTGGATGTGATGCATACTATGCAATCAGGATTTATGAATGCATACTGTGATTTTACTCATTTATATTATGTTTTTGTAAACGTCTATGTATCATATGTGTTTTCCAAGGTTATTTCTTCTTTTTAAGACTATCAATATCAACTACAAGTGTTGAGATTGAACACAATGTGAAGAAATAATACAGCTAAAGATCCAAAAAGGCAGTCTCTGTCTAACATGTATTAGCAAGTGATGTGCTTTTCACAAATATATTTTGTGAAAAGGAAATTATACTTTTTTAGGCTACTTGTAAACTGTTTATTATTACTAGGGCTTGACTTGTGGTTATAAAAAAATTTTGGGGGGGGGGAAACACTAGCCTAATTTGACCTTCAGTTCATTTGCATATTAAAAACTTGCATGTATCTCTTTATATATGTGTGTGTTGTATTTTTGCTTGTACATTTAGTCGGAGTGATCTACATGCACTATCATACATACATGCACTGCTACTCAATATGACAAGATACTACCGCCATATTAAACTATGGAGGGCTAATATCTAAAACCGTCATGTGCTAAGACATATACAATCATTTAGTCCTACAGTTTCAGAAAAAAAAGTCTCCGCTTTACCAAAAACAGTCTAAAAAGTCACATTGTTGGCTTGGAGAAGGTCAGGATCACACACACCCCCCCTAGACGTCTCCTTTAGTGTTCATACAGAAACACACTTCTGAGATCACAGGACCTAAAGCTTAGGGTCATATGTAGGTTATGGCACCTTTGGCGTTGGAGTCCAGAAAGACCTCGACGTAGGATGTGGGGACGTAACCCTCCTCTTCCTCGTTTCTTCTAATACGCGTCCATCCGTCACCTTTGTCTTCCTCTATTACATACAAGAGCTCACCCTCCACTACTGAGATGGTGCCTTCATTAGCACCTACAGAGAAAATTGGAAGAAAAGCAATCAATCCATAAATAAAATATGTATATAGACTACCATTTAAAAGTTTGGGGTCAGCAAGATTTTTAAAGGGTCATATGAGCGATTCAAGTTTTCTTTCTCGTTGAGTGTTACAGGTATTGTGAATAGATAAGATCCCTGAAGTTGGAAAGACTAAAGTCTCAAAACCAAATAGATGTTCTTTATCAAAGTTAAGACTCTGCAACGCCCCCCCTAAAACGGCTCGTTCTAAAACACCCCCACATATCTACCTCACTATGTGAAAATATTTGCATAATGCCGCCCAAATGTTCACGCAAAGAAAGAAGGCGTGGTTTCAGTAACCGCAGTTAGTGTTGAAGCAGCATGTCAGGGAGACGCTGTGTGTTTCTAGGCGAAAGCAAAATAACTTTATTTGGCCTTCCGGAAGTAGATGCATTTAGGAATCTTTCAGATCACTTACAACAGAACAGCAATGAATTTTATGGACAACCGTTTCGTGAACCTAAGAGAGGAGGTAATTCTGACTTTGCTATGACAATGGCGCTTCTGAATGGGCTACTGTTTTGTTATTAGTTTAAGTATTTGCTATGACTGTTCAAATGAGGGAGTTTTGAGCAGTGTGTGTGTGGTGGGTTGTGTGTGTGTGTGTGTGAGAGAGAAAAAGAGAGAGAGAGAGATGAGAGCGGATGAGAGATGACGCGAGAGCAAGAGAGACTGAGAGAGAACGAGAGGTCAGGGTACATCACAGTGGGTCAGTGTCTTAACCGTGTTGTGTACTGCAAACACATTACTCAGCTTCATCACGGGGTCTGTCAAGCGCTCTGTTCACCTCGGTTAGAACTGATGGTTAAAACTGACATTATTTGTACTGTCTTTGCATCTATTTGAAAGATGAAGTTTGATATATGGAAAGGTGGTTTGTTACCATTCGACGCGTTGCTGGGTGGCGGCCAATCACAATGCACTGGGTCAGCTGGCCAATCAGAGTAGACTGCGATTGTCGGAAGGAGGGACTTGTAGAAAACGAAGCGTTTGAGAGAGGCGGGGAATAGAGGACTTACAATAATGTACAGTACTTGAAAAATAATGTTTTTTGAACATTAAAGCATGTTAACATATTCTGTTACACCAAATACACAAAATAATGATTTAAAAAAAAAAGCATCATATGACCCTGTAAGCTGTTGAAGAAGTCTCTTCTGTGAAGCCAGCATGCTTTTACTTGATCAATATCCAGTAAACAGTCATATGTGAAATATTATTACATTCAAACTAGCGTTTTTCTATCCATATATCTACAAATGCAATTTATTCCTGGGATGTAAAGCGATTTCAGCATCATTACGCCAGTTCAGTGTCACATGATCTTTCAGAAATCATTCTAGAATGACTGATGATGCTCACAGAAACATCTTAGATTATTATTATTAATGTTGAAAAGGTTGTGCTGCTGCGTGTGCTGCTGGAAACCTGATAATTTTTTCAGAACTAATTGATGAATAGAAAGTCAGCATTTATTTTACAAAACATGAAATCCTTAGTAAGAATTATATATAAATGTTTTACTGTGCATTTTGAGAATTTAATGTGTCCTGATGACTTTTGTACTGCCTCTAGAAGGGTAAATCACCTACACTAAGCTTACATTACTTAGGCATGAAGTAATTAATTAACTAGCTTTTACTAACCAATGAACATTCAGCATTTATTAGTATGGGGTAATGTTAGTGAATGTTAATAATAGATAATATTTTAAATAAACAGTCAAATTAACGCAAATTAAATGCTTAGGTTTTCCTGGTTATTTCAAATTAACTAAAGTAGTCACAGATGGTAACTAACGGAATCTTATTGTAAAGTGTTACTATATATACTACCATATACATATATGAAGAAACTTTTTTTTTTAGGTTTTATTACTTAGGATGCTGTCTTAGCAGGTACTTCTATATGCATTTGACAACAGACAGTGAGGCAGCTCACTAGGGTTTGAAATGGAGCCCATATTTTTGTTTAATTATGTATTTATATGGTTTATTATGCATTTATACATGAAATACCTTCAAACTGGTAGAGGGCTTTGCAGGTGCCGATGGTCGGTAGCATTTCTTCATCTGCGTCATCAAATTCATCTCCAGACTCTGCTGTTTCAGGTTGGACTTTACTCTGGACCTCAGAACTCGGTTCCTCTGTATAACTGCCATCCGGACTGCTCCATCACACACACGCACACATACACACGCACACACACACACACACACACACACGTACACAATAACTATAGCAACTGTTTGCAAAGGACTGTGGCAGTAAAGTGACTGTAAATTCAGTGTGTATGAATATGTTAATATTAACAATAATAATATTCTTATTTGATAGATTTGTGTGTGTGTGTGTGAGTGAGTGTGTACCTCTCTCTATCCTGTGCGCAGTTGTTGTTGGTGGTGGGTGGTGTGCTGTTTTGGGTCTCGTACAGGGCACTCGTCCTCCGTGGAGGGTCACTCTTTACAGGCATCCTTCCTTCGACCTCCGCTAACCAGCCCTAAAACACACACACACACACTAATTCCACTGAATGACAAACTCTCCTCCAGGCCTGTGCGTAGTTGGAGATGCAAATGACACACACCTCAAATTTCTTGTGCTCCGCCTGCAGTTCTCACTGTGTGGGCGTGATCTCTGTAAGCCGAGGGTCACGCTGGGGGGCTCCCCCATCTGTGGGTTTCTTTACACCACTCCCGTCATTTAGTCAAGCATCTATCAGAGAAAAAAGTACACATACATATATGCTGACTAAATCCATATAAAAACTGACCTAGTCACAATTTCAAAAAGGATTAGGTAGAGGCATTTTACAGACTAGAAACTGCATAACGGAATAGAAAATCAGAATCAAATAAAATCTTGAAAGGATCTTGATTGTTAATAATATTCTGGAGGCCAAGAACTATTTATATCTTTTTCAAAAATAAGTTCATTACTGTAATGAATAATGTTGTGCGTGCTGGAAAGTTAAAGATGGCTAAATTTCTAAGGGTTTTAAACTCCAAAAAGATTTAATTCAAAGTGGATTTCCTTTCTCCTTTGCAATCAGAAATGTGTGGAACCCTGTGCTCGCAAAAAAAGTTGAATTACTTAAAGAACAATTCCCGGTATACATTTGGTGTTCTTCCAAATTATGACAGACCTTCCCATAAGATTCCTTAACAACGATTTTGTTTATATAAACAGTAATTAGGCATGACATTTTAAAAAAATTTTTTTCAAAGGGATATAAACAGGTCTCCAATTAAAAGGGTAAAAAACAAGAGAAAGAACAACAAAAAAACTATAACAAGACAAAGCACGATATAAATAAATAATTACGATTTATGAAATAACCCTATGTATGCAAATACATAAACGCATGTAAATAAATAAAAATTAAATAAATAAATTTGTTAATAAATTATGTAACTAATAAATGTTGCAAATGTATGAAAATGAATCAAATAAGCAGATAAACATGTAAATAAATACAATAAGTAAGTAAATAAAAAATAAAATAAAACAACAAGTAAGAAAGTCATTGGTGGGTAGGAGTAATGTAAAAATCTGAAAAAGTATACAGTCTGCAATAAAAATATCAAATAATACTTTGTAAAATAAGTTGACAAACTATTAAAGTCTTTATATATTTCTTTTTCAAAGAGTCTTTATTATTGTCTATATATCCATTGGGATTTTTGACTAGTGTATGGCAGGATATATGAGTTTGTGTTTCTATTTGTGTGTGTTTGTCTATGTCTGTGTACCTCTGGTCCATCTCTTTCTGTATGTCTTTATTGATGTCGTCGATCTTCGCCTGAAGCTTCTTCCTTCTCTGCTCTGGAGGAAGATGACTGAAGTCCTCAGGATTCGAACCCTGAGAGGAGACAGAGAGGAGGACATACAGCCAGTGAGTATCTGCACCTTTAAAACTGGCACTGTCCTGTTAGAATCTGCAAATATATAAACAAATATGCATAAAGGGGGCGGGTCAAACCAGGACACATCCAATCACATCAATGGACTATTATAGAATCTTCTGTTCCTGTCATCTGGTTGGTTAGCTGCCTTTGGAAAGGAGACAATCAGCTTTCAAATCAAGTGTTTATCAAAGACAAACCAGATGAGCTAATTAACCTATTCAGTCCAATGCCAACAACAACACTGATTAAACAGTTCTCATAAAATAATCTCTTATCTTGCTGGCTCATCTTTGAAATCTGATTCTGGTTGAGCTGAGAGATTTGGTTTGCATCTGTCCTTATGTGCCCTCTTTCTATCTCGCTCTAATATCCTGTTCCTGTCTACATTAATGTATCGATCCTCTGAACACTCCAGCCACTGCTTTTTCCACATTAAGTTCTCTCTGGCATGCAGTATTTGCCACAATGATTTCAACCACATGGTGGCGTTGAAGAGCCGTGAATTTGGGGAGGTTAAACCTGCTGCAATGATTTTTAACCCTATGAAGCCTACTGTATCAAATTTAATACACACATTTCTAAGGCCTCTAAATTATCAACATGATTAAAACTTTGCTAAAAAAAACAAACACAATCAACTACATGCTTTCTGTGGTCTGATCGATACTTTTTCAGCAAGTAAAAGGCCTCTTAGTATAAATTAGGTCATGGTACATGTCTTTTTGCTGTGAAATCTTAGTAAACGTGTGAATAACTTTTATAATGTTAATAATATTTCAAGATGAACACTTACTGGACTGAAGCAACTTATTTTTGCTTAATTATCCATATATAATTTTTTTGAAAAATCATGTTCAAATGTATCAAATATGATTATTATTATCAGGCTCTTGAGGAAAGTTTATTTGTTCATCTCTCAATAATCACTGTATTCTTATTATTACAGCATTTATACTTCGAGTTGGACTGAATAAGGTGGACGGCTGTATATTTCTACAGTCCTGCTCACAGGTCAACGCAAGCATCTCACTAAAAGGTCAAAGGTCACAAAGCAGGCACAGCAACCTTACCCCTTCTTCCACATCTCCATACTGTCATGCAACAATAAACAACCAGATTTTTCTGAGCATGCATTGCACTGTCACTCAAAATACAGTTAAATAAAACCACAAAATCATTGCAGGCAAATGTTGAAAATTAATAATCAAGGTCTACACAAGCACAATATACATGCTAAACTCACTGTTGTACTCACCCTCTTCACAAACAAAGACAAATTGTTAAAATAAAATGTTAATTATGTAACATTCTGATTATTTACAAATAAAAATAGATCTAAAAAAAAAAAATCTCAGAAATGAACTCAAATAAATTATATGGATCAAATACGCATATCTATAAACAGATTGATGTTTAAATATAACCAAACATTACCTACAATGTAATAGTCAACTATAAATCACACTACACCATCAGTGTTTCAATAATCACATGTAAAAAGTTTTGGGCGGGGCTAAAATAGCAAGACACTCTGTGATTGGTTAAGATATTTTATCTATTCTAATCACTGATAATTATTAATAACACTTTATTTATATAATTTTTCACCCTCATGTCATTCAAAACCAATTTGACTTAATTTCTACAGTGAAACATGAAAGAAGATATTTAGCAAAATGTGCATGCTGCTCTTTTCCATAATGAAAGTGAAAAGTTAAACCAAGCATCTCCTTTTGTGTTCCACAGAAAAAAAAATCAAGCCAGAGGTTTAGGATGACATAAAATAAAGACTATATATTAATTCTGTATGTGAACTATTCCTTTAACTTACACTATAACATCAACAGATTCTCTAAACTACATTCAAAATGATCGCATTTCAGCATATTATGCCACACATCTGGTTAGGGATCAAATTAATCAAATTGTTTGAAATACATAAAGACCAAATCATGAACAGAAAAACAAACACAGGGACAAAAAACGGGTTTCAGATCACCTCAATAAGGTTCCGCACGTGGGCATTGAGTGAGAGCTACACAGAGGGACAGTCACCACGGCAACAAGACGAAACAAAACAGACATCAACAAAAAGATAAATCAGACAACATGGTTTTGAACTTAAATAGACACAAAGGTCAAATTATATAACAAAACAATACCAAAAGTGTTGTTAAAGGGATAGTTCACCCAAAAATGAAAATGTTGCCATCATTTACTCAGCAACTCTTTTGTGAGTAGAACAGTAAAAATGATTTTCAGCTTAAACCGTGGTCCTTGTTGATTCATAAAATGCAAATCAATGGCTACCATCACTTTAAGAGTCAAATAAGCATATACAGGCAACACAAAATGAATACCCATGGCTCCTGATGATATATTGAGGTCTTATGAAGCGAAGCGATCGGTCTGTGTAAGAAACTGAACATTATTTACAACATTATTACCTGTAATCCAGAGCCTCAGGCAAATGGGGGAAATATGATTCTTTTCCATAAACTGGTTCTTTCGGTTTGTTTCAATGAACTGGTTCAAATAACTCATTCACCAGTTGTTTACGTAATCACACAATGTCACATTATTAAACCAACCTTAAAAGTTTGGGGAGAGTAAAATGGATACTTTTACTCAAGCAAAGATGCATTAAATTGATCAAAAAATGACAGTAAAGACATTAATAATGTCATAGATTATATTCCATTTTCTGTCTATTCATCAAAGAATCCTGAGAGAAATGGATCACGGTTTCCACAAAAACACGAAGCAGCACAACTGCTTTCAACATTGATCTCCCTTAATAATGAAATTATGCAGATGAATCTCCCAACATTACTGTAGAATCAGTATACGGTAAACCTCTACCTGAAGCTACTACACGTCCCGCGGAGAGTAACCTATCCAAATCAGCCTCTGAAACACAAGAGTGTGAGTTCAGCATACAGAAGGCATGTCATCACCTCTGTTTGAGTGAGATCAGATGCTTTTAGTGTCTCTGTAAACAGTGTTGAACAGCAGCACCAGGACTAGAGCGATGACAGCAAAACAAGGCCGTGACTTCACACAACTTCTGATGGTTAGCAGATCAGACAACAAATAAAACACTCAGTGCATAATGCAACTAAACCAAACAAACAGACCTTCAGAGGGTGCCGTACAGCACACAGTTAAAAACAATGCATTCTGTTATGTATGAGAGAAACTGGACAAGCATAGGTTCCACACATTTGGCATCTGCAGCTCCTGAAAAACTATGAGAAATGCGGCAATGCATACATTTAACAACTAACCAGCTAATAAACCAATTTAGCGACTGCAACATGATTTACAATACTGGTTAAAAGTCTGGACACAATTGATTGAACCTTAAAATAATCTTAAAAAACTGCCTAAATACTTGAAATTAGTTTTGTAGACACAGAAATTGTGCTTAAAAGAACAGTTCAACAAACACGAAAATTTGCTGAACATATACTCACCCTCAGGTCGTACGATTTGTAGACGAGTTAGCCTGTTTATCAAAACAGATTTGGAGAAATGTGGCATTACAACACTTGTTCACCAATGGATGCTCTGCAGCGAATGGGTGCCGTCAGAAAGAGAGTCAAAACAGCTGAATACAAACATCACAATAATCCACACCACACAGTTTCCTCAGGTAACGTCTGTGCAGTGAAAAGCTGCTGTTTGTAAGAAAAAAATCTATAATGGAAAATAATTAAAATATTGCTTCCAGCCAATCACTATCCAAATAGTGCTTTCTCAGTGAAAAAGTAATTTTGTCTGAATCAGAAGAGAAATCTGCACAGATAAAGCAATCAAAAACAACTCTAAACAAATATGTGGGTGGATTTTGATGTGAGAGACAACTGAGGATGGTCTTTTTCACCAGGGGGGAGTGTTATTATCAATTATGAACTCATATTTTGGCCAATCGCAACAGTTTCAAAGTTAAAATATCTTGATGGATTTGTTTATTAAAAACATCCATCTTTTTCGCTTCAAAAGACGTTAATTGATGGACTGAAGTTATGTGGATTATTCTGATGTTTTTATCAACTGTTTGGACTCATTCTGACGGCACCCATTCACTGCAGAGAATCCAATGGTGAGCAAGTGATGTAATGCCCCCCCTAAACTCATCTACATCTCTGAATTGAAAGCCTGAGGTTGAGTAACTTTTCAGAGAGATTTTTTGGTAGAACTATTACTTATGCATTTCTATACCCCCCCAAAAAAAGGCAGTATGACAACTGGCCAGAGGCGAGCATGCATTTTGTTGGTTTGTTTTGTTTTTTTTTTTTTTTTTTTTTTTTTTTTTTTTTTTTTTTTTTTTTTTTTCTTTGGTTTCTGTTACCTTGTTACTTAATACAACATTATACAGACCATTACACTTTCATGCATTCACTTAACTTTACACCAGATTCCTGACTGCTTCATGTTACATTGTTTCTTTCTGTATAGGTCTATTTTGTTAATACATTTTGTATATTATTCGCACACGTCCTTTTCGAGCCATGGGGCGTAACAGAGTTAAATGCTTATGGACATTTTGCTCCGTTTTGTTTGGGTTTAGGAAATGGAATAAAATAAATTCCATTCCCCATCCTCTCAGGATACCTGGAATCAATGTTACAAGTACCCCAGGCACTTCGTTTTACCATTTTTTTGTAGCATAAAGACCATCAAACCGACGAGAGCTTTCTGCGTTCGAGGGGAGGGGCTAAAGATAGGTCAATGTACCAAACATTCTATAATTAAAACATCAGGCTAAAGTCAATTCTGATTTACAGTCAAGTGTTTCTGCCAGATGGACATTAGAGGGAGTCAAAAACATTCATAGAAAACCACACCATATCTGTTTAAGCAATGTGCAAAATGCAGCAGCGCTAGCAAAGTCTGTGTGTGACTGTGAACAGAGAAAAGCTGATTTTCTGTTCTTGCACTTACATGATTATGAATTACACTAGTTACACAGTAAGCAATATGGTAGCATTTTGTGGTTCAATTTTAGAGTGACGTAGCCTGGTGAACGAGAAAAAGTCCTGAAGCTTTTGTCTGTTGTATGTGCCAAAAAGCCAAATGCAGCAAAATTACTAACAAATGCTGATCAGACTTCGTTAAAGAGATTATTCCCAGTTCCAATGTATTGTTTGTCATTACTTTGTTACCTGAACTCCATAAATGATTACATGAAACATAAAATGTTTTATACAAGGTTTAAAGTGCCCCTATTATGCCATTTCCATTATTGCCTTTCATGCAGTGTGTAATGTAGCTGTATGTGAATGTAAACGATCTGCAAAGTTGTAAAGCTGAAAGTGCACGATAAATAAAGTTATTGTCTCCCAAAATAATCGACTTTGTACAGCTGAAACGAGTCGTTAATAATTCGAATCCCACTTCCATGACGGCTACACCTCACGGGGTAACATATTTGCATAATGCCCGCCTATGTTCTACATTGGCCAGCCGCGAACAACTTGACCTCGCCCACAAACACGTAATTCTACTGACGACTGCTTCTCTAATCTCGGGAAGTTCAATGTGGGATTCACAAAATGCTTGCTGTTGAAAGATGGATCAGTATCCTGTTTATTTGGACCAGCTGATCTACTGAATCACAACCTGTAAGTAGGATAAATAATAGATAATTTTCTATAGAGCGTTCAAAATACGTCAAAATGCGCCGTAGACCAATCACAACAGATTGGGCCATCTGACCAATCAGAGTAGAGCAGGCTCACGGGAAGGAGGGTTTTAGAGAGACTGAATCTTTGAACTGCTGCAAACGAATCGTTTGAGAATCGCTGTAAAATGAGGTGATATTAAATGCATATTTTGAGAAAACGAAGCGTTTTTTGACCTGCATGCATGTAATCATATTGAAGGAGCTCCCAAAACAATATTAGGAACTGTTAAAAATGCCTAATAGGGGCACTTTAAGACTGATCAACAGATACACAACTACAGTAATTTTAGTCTCTTTTAATGTAATAATGCTATTTTCACTCTGCATTAGTCAGAACAAAGGTTTTAGTATCAATAGCAAAGATAATGAAAAACAGATGCGTATTTCCATCGTTAATTATAAAAAACTGAAATACTCTCTTTAATCAAAATCAATTTTATAATACATGACAATCTTCACAACCGTTCAAAGTTGGGGGTCAGTTAAGATTTTTTTTTTTTTTAAAGAAATTAATAATTTTATTCAGAAAGGATGCATTAAATTGATCAGTAAAGTGACAGTAAAGACATTTATGTTGTTACAAAAGATTTCTATTTCAATAAATGCTGCTCTTTTGAACGTTCTAGTCATCAAATAATCCTTAAAAAATGCACCCCAGTATGGAGCAGCATAACTGTTTTCAACATTGGTCATCATATCATGTGACACTGAAGACTGGAGTAAACATGCTGAAAATTCAGCATTACGTTACAGGAATAAATTACATTTTACAATATAGTCAAATGGAAAACCACTATTTTAAATTGCAATAATATTTCACAAAACTGTTTTTACTGTATTTATTTAACAAATAAATGCAGCCTTGGTGAAAAAAGAGACTCATGTGAAAAACAAACAAAAAAAAAAATACTAACTCAACAGTAGTTTCTTTGTTGCTAATAGTTGTAGGAATCAAATTCTTTCAGCTGTATAATTAAGTTTAATTTAATTCAAAGCTGTATAATTAATTCCCTTATTCACTGCATTAGAGGTGATATCAGATACCACAGCTTCTAATTTTCTCTCGTGACATGCGATCGTGGTGGTGCTGTTACGCGTGTGAAAGTACAGTGTAACACCTTAAACTTGTAGTGTGAAAGAAACCGTGAAAACTTATCAGCGGCAAATCTAAAAGGTGCTTTTGTGAAATACGAAATATTTGAAGAGACAAAAATAGATCTTTTTGCTGAGTAGAGTAATTCTAAGCAAAGTTCCATCACAGCAAAGATCGTTTTGGGTATTATTTTGTCTTCAAAGCGGACCCTTTTTTAGCCTGCTGGCTACTTTTGGACTTATTCCATGAGGTGGACATGGAGAGCGATGGGCTCTTAGCTCCCTCCTCTGGACATCATCACAAACCAAACCTTTATTTTCCAGGGTCTTTTCAGTTTAAAGTCATGGCTTCCCCAGTGATCTGATGCCAAACAGGAAGACCAGGCAGAATCAGTCAGTGAGAAAGGTTGCTAAACCAACAGCCTTAATTTCAGGCATTATGTATCACTGGGGAAAACCAGATGTAGGGAAGCAAAAGTTGTGACATTTCACTGTTTAGAGAAATGAAAAATCTGTTATGAAAAGAGCCTCAGAGAAACAAAAAGCATTTTCAAAGATCCCCGCCGTCGAACGTTTACTCTAAAGGACACCACACATAAGGGGATTCTTGTGTGTGACTAACTAGAGCTAGAAAACTGCATCATGCTGATTCATTCTGTACTGACCACTTGTAGCCAAACAATCATTATATTTAATTTAAAGGCATGTGTGTCAGACATTCTCCTTTTGTGTTCCACGTAAGAAAATAGTCACATGACGACATGTATACTCACGAGATTTCTGGACTGGGCTCCGTAGGTGCAGTCTGCCAGACGAATAGTAGAGGAATATCAGCACCATGATGGGACAAATTAAAAACATGAAGCTACGTGTGGACTTCATCCTGATCATCTCACACGAGGCTTCATCCAGTCTGAGTCACCTGAAAACACACAACACACTGATCAATCACGGCATGCTTCGCAAGACAAACAGCAACTTCTTAAACTGATGTTTGGTCTTTCAATTCATGACAGTTTAAAACCTAAACTGGTATTTATTTCAATGGCTTAAAAATGTTAGGTAACATGATTGATGAGTTAAACATGGGTCAGGAACAACAGAGATGTGTTACTTTTATGCAGATGCGTTCAGAACATGCAGTAACAGCCCTGCAAGTGAAATGAAGCACACTCACTTAAACACTTACCAGGGTAACTACAGTTTCCACCAAACCACCCTAGTTACTACAGTTAGAAATTACTCGGACCCTTTAAAATGATTTTGTTGATGTAAGCAAACATTCTGGAAGCTGTTTATAAGCTGGTGACATGCAACTGTTTCTTTAAGGAGTTATTTCTACCTGACTTAACCACGTGGTCTGTCACACTAATAAAATAAAACCAGTTCATTCAGATGCTTTGCTGTATAATCTAAAAATAGGCTTCATGTGGCAAGATTTCAACGGTTTACGCCATCGAAACAAGCTTCCTCATTATGATTACAAACCAACTATTACATTTTAGTGTGAACCGCAGATATCATGATATAATTTTTGTAAACGTGAAAATTAATAACCTATAATATATAAACAAACAATACGCTGATTACTATAAGGTTATAAAAAAAAAAACAGGGTCTCTTATTACCATAGTCCCACTAGGATAAAACACCATTTTTGCTTTTTTTTTTTCTAGTTATAATTAAAAAGTACCATAGCAATACCATGGTCAGTAATTTATGGATCAGATAACAGCCTCCCTTATATACCTTTTTTTTTTTATTATATTTTCTTTATTATTGAAAAAAATAAAAAATCCTAGAGGAACTCTATCTAATTTAGAACCAATCTATAGGTGGACATTAGAGATGTATATATATATTATATATATAATATATATATATATCCCTCCACTATATATTATATTAGATATATATATATATATATATATATATATATAATTAGTAGATAATAAATCTAATAAACAAAATATTCAATAAAATTATATAAAATGTTATGCGTATTATATAAAAGAATAATTTATATATACTATATTACGATTGATAAGATAAGATATGATATTAAATAGTTGCTTATTAGAATACATATTACAGCATATTGGCTGTTATTAGTATTATAATAAATATGTAATGATTATTCTTTGACCATATTCGTGACGTAACCAATACTAACAATAATTCAACAACTAATAAATTAATTACAATAAACAGACCTCAAATAGGAGTACTGAGGGAAAAAACTTAGTTAAAAGTGAATAAGTGCCTGTTGAAAAAAAAAAAAAAGCATATGCTGGTGAGGTATGGTTTATGCTGGTCCTTTTGTTGGTTTATGCTGGTCCTTTTCTGGTTTTTGGTGGTCCTTTTGCTGGTTTAAGCTGGTCCACACTGGTCTTTTTTGCTGGTTACGCGGTCCTTTTGATGGTTACGCTGGTCACGCTGGTCTTTTTGCTGGTTTACGTGGTCCTTTTGCTGGTGTTACGCTGGTCCACGTGGTCTTTGATGTTTCGCTGGTCATTTGCGTTACGCTGGTCACATCGGTCTTTTTGAGGGTGTACGCTGGTACTTTTGCTGGTTACGATGCGTCACGTGGTTTTTTTGCTGGTTTTTGCTGGTCCTTTTGCTTGTTTATGCTGGTCTTTTGCTGGTTTACGCTGGTCCTTTATGCTGGTCCTTTTGCTGGTTACGCTGGTCACGCGCGTCTTTTGCGGTTTACGCTGCGTCCTTTTGGGGTTCGCTGGTCAACACTGGTTCTTGTTGCGGGTTTACGCTGGTCCTTGTGGTTTACGTGGTACAGTGGGCGTTTTGCTGGTTTGCTGGTCCTTTTGCTGGTCCAAGCTGGTCCTTTGCTGGTACTTTTGCTGGTCCAGCTGGTCTTTTGCTGGTCCAAGCTGGCCTTTTGCTGGTTTACGCTGGTCCTTTTGCTGGTCCACGCTGGTCCTTTTGCTGGTTTACGCTGGTCCTTTTGCTGGTCCACGCTGGTCCTTTTGCTGGTTTACGCTGGTCCTTTTGCTGGTCCACGCTGGTCTTTTTGCTGGTTTACGCTGGTCCTTTTGCTGGTTTACGCTGGTCCTTTTGCTGGTCCACGCTGATCTTTTTGCTGGTTTACGCTGGTCCTTTTCTGGTTTACGCTGGTCCTTTGCTGGTTTACGCTGGTCCTTTTGCTGGTTTACGCTGGTCCACGCTGGTCTTTTTGCTGGTTTACGCTGGTCCTTTTGTTGGTTTACGCTGGTCCTTTTGTTGGTCCACGCTGGTCCTTTTGTTGGTTTACACTGGTCCACGCTGGTCCTTTTGCTGGTTTACGCTGGTCCTTTTGCTGGTTTACGCTGGTCCTTTTGCTGGTTTAAGCTGGGCCTTTTGCTGGTTTAAGCTGGTCCTAAAGCTGGTTTAAGCTGGTCCTTTTGCTTGTTTAAGCTGGTCCTTTTGCTGGTTTAAGCTGGTCCTTTTGCTGGTTTACGCTGGTCCTTTTGCTGGTCCACGCTGATCTTTTTGCTGGTTTACGCTGGTCCTTTTGTTGGTCCACGCTGGTCCTTTTGTTGGTCCACGCTGGTCCTTTTGTTGGTTTACACTGGTCCACGCTGGTCCTTTTGCTGGTTTACGCTGGTCCACGCTGGTCCTTTTGCTGGTTCACGCTGGTCCTTTTGTTGGTTTACACTGGTCCACGCTGGTCTTTTGCTGGTTACGATGTCCTTTGCTGGTTTATGCTGGTCCTTTAGCAGCACATGACCAGCATAAACCAGCAAAAGACCAGCGTAAACCAGCATCAAAACATACCTAACCAGCATATGCTGTTTTTTTCAACAATCTAATGTGTTACCTTTATATAATATTATATACTTTATAACATAAAATAACACCGGGATCTTTTCTGAAACGACTTCTAAAAGCATAAAACACCACGTTAATTACACGGCACTCCCAGGTACTTCATTATCATGGTGTATTTCCAAATACATGGTACTGCGATGCTAATGTCCAAAAATCGCATCACCACAGTACTTTTGGTCATTTGCTTATAATCAAATTTAATTTAATTAGTTCAATGTTTAAAAAAAAAAAAACACCACACTTCAAAACACACTTCTTTTAATAACTAGTAAACGTTTTTAACGATTCAGAAACTCGGTTGAGCCTGGTAACGTTAACCAGTGGAAGCTGCTCGGCTACCGGTGGCTTGTGTGTCTGTGAGCTACATAACGGTAACAGACACGTTAGCGCTTTGGCTAAACCTCAAAACCACCTAAACTCCTCTCGGCCCACCGACTCGCGTCAATTACGTGAACTACACAACCACACGGTTAACGTACACACGGTGTTAATAAGAACCGGCCGACACCACAGCCGTTACAAGAGACAAAGTGTCAACAAAACGTTTAGCGCGTGTCAGTGTGTGCGAGGCTAACTGTGCTCCTACCTCACAGAAACGCAGCGATAATGTAAACATGTCCATAAACACACCGCTGTCTCACACGTCGGTCGTTACACCTCTTCTGGGGGAACGAGAAAAACATGTCTTTTATCTCTCAGCTCCGCTTATCGGCTCGGTTCCCCCGGTGAAGAGAAAACAGTTCATGCCTTAAGGGTTGAGGAGGAGGAGGGTCCTTCTGTGAGGCCTGAACAGCTATTGGCTTGAACATGCACATACGCGCACACACGCACGCACACGTCTGGTCAGCTATCCTTGTGGGGACTCTCCATAGGCGTAATGGTTTTTATACTGTACAGACCGTATATTCTATTGCCCTACACCAACCCTACCCCTAAACCTACCCCTCACAGGAAACTTTCTGCATTTTTAGATTTTCAAAAAACTTCATTCTGTATGATTTATAAGCTTTTGTACCCATGGGGACCACAATTTAGGTCCCCACCGTGACTGGTCTGTGTGTAGTCAGGTTTAAGTCCCCACCAGGATATATAAACCAGTACACAAATACACACACACACACACACACCATACTCCACTACTACACACTCGTGCATAGCTGAGTGAACACACAGTGGTGTGTTACTTGAGATAGGCTATGTGTTATACGTATTAGTCTACTACTGTAAAGATTACTAATGGTAAGAACAATAACAATAGATCTGTCACTAACAGACAATTATCAAAATACAATGCCATTACAATGGTATTTTGGAGGACCATGACAATAAGATAATCATGCACTGTACCATAAATATATCACAGTGCTTCTTTATTGCACAATGAATCACTCAGTTTTATTGGGCTGTAACCCGTACATCTTTAAAAGTCGTTTGTTCATCAGTCTTGTTTTTAATCTGTCTTGTGCTATGTTCACATGATGGTGACGAACATGACTTTTCTGGGTTCAGTGTTAAAAAATAAAACAAAATCAAAATCCATCTACTTGTATAGACATAGCTCTATATACTTTGTAGGTCAAAAGATGGTTAAATAGATGCACAGATATTACTACCTAAATTAATACAAATGCTTTTTCAGCTTTTTCAGAGGGAAAATCCCTTATGATGTCAGTAAAGCCCAACTTCCAGAGAAGTTGATTCTCAGTGGAAGTGCACGTGAGATCATTTAGTCTTGTTGCCTCATAATTGTTGACCGCAGTCTGTTCTAATCCAAGGACAGTTGAGAAAAAGTCTTATCCGCAGGATAATGGAAGTGCACTTCACAATAACACAATGCTCTGTCTGTTCTCACATATGAGCACAGGAAGCAAAATTTAACTAAACTATTTTGTTTGCATTATTCTTATTTTAAAATCAATTTGGAAAAAAATAAAATCTTCTAAATTAATAAATTGAATGCAAATGCAGTAAAATAAAAATGCATGCAATGCAGTTTAAAGAAAACTTGGAAGCCCAGGTCCACACGGAATGAAAAAGAAAAAGGAAATTGCAACTTTTATCTCACAATTCAGATTTTTTTTCTAGCAATTCTGATTTTTTTTCTCAGAATTGTGAGATATAAACTCGCAATATCTGAGAACATACTCAGTATTATTTTCCCCCCTAAAATGGACTTGACTTTATATCTCGCAACTGCGAGTTTAATCTCACACGTCTGTGAAAAAAAAGGTCAGAATCGTGAGATAAAAAGTCGCAATTACCTCTTTTATTTTTTATTCAGTGGCGGAAACAAGCTTCCATAGAAATAAACAGAGTATAGCCTTCTAAAAACTGAATTAACCTGTTTCCATATCTAATCTCACATGCATAACAAAGAAGTTTTTGTTGCTGTGCTTCATGAGCTTTGGTGATAATTAAAGGTGCTGTATTTATTTATTGTGGCTCCACAAATTACAGAGGTCTTGACTAAAATAAAGACTGGTGTGTGTGTGTCTCTTAGATAAATGCATGTTTGATATTAAAAGTGTTTCATAGAGATGTCCTGTTGACATATTGTGAAAGGTGGTCTGAGCTCGTAGGCTGCAGTACTGTGCAATTCTCAGGAAACACATTTCACACACACACACTTTGATCTCGGAGCATTGACCTCATGCTGATTTAGGTCATAAGTTCATTTTGTGAGTCAGATCTCTATGAGCTTTTTATTAATGAAAGATCACTTACCTTTCTGTTTCCTGTTACAGACGGATCAGCAAACTTTTGCGCTTCAGCATCATATCGCAACTTGCTTTCTAAAAAAAATGAATAGACCTTTTGTTAACAATTGGTATAAAGAGGCTTTAAATAAGGGCGTCATTTCACAAAGAGACAACAATACTTAAGACAGTATTGGCAGGCTTCCCTTCGCAGTCCTTCCTGTTTCCCAAGAGTTATGGTTTCACAATCATGAATAAACATTCATAACATGATCTTCATTTTTAATGCATAATGTTACCATGCAGTATCATTATGCATTAAATATGAACTATTTTACTACTTTTCATAGGGGAACTAATATTAGTGTAACAGAAGTAGTAGAATTTTTGAGTGAAAGGTCAAAACTTGGGGTATTTAACAACAGACAAACTCCATTCTGCAATATCCAATACCTCCTTACAATATGAAAAATACAAACACAAATACAGTTTGATGCTTTGTGTTTATTCTCAACAAGGAGTGACACTTCACAAGGTTTCTCCAACGCAGGACTGAAAGTCTTTTAGTAGCGTGGTCACTTCTGGTCCATATCTGTTTTGAGGAGATCTATCGATTCCCTCTCACATTCCGATGCCTCTTTGATGAGGATTCTGGGATGGGTGACCGGGATTAACGGCTCATGGTTTGAACATGAAGATCTGGCTCCATTTTTAAAATGATTCACCTCCTGAATTAAAAAAGTTCATAAAATAGTTCTGAAGATGCAGAAGATGAACTACAAGAAGAAACAGGGTTTAAGGTCTTGCTTGACGCAAAACAGTGTTTGCGGTCAAACTGTCAGGAGAAACATCTGACTGTCTGCAGGTTGGACAAAGGTGTCCGTCAGACTCCAGCAGACCCGTTCTGATACCTGACACCAAAAGATTGTCAGAAACAGCCTGTTTGCTTCTAACTGATTTTTGTTTGATCAGACACTCACATTCATCACAGTAGCTGCTCCTGCAGCAGGGAATCATCACAGCATCGGTCAGCAGATCCTTACAGATCAGACACAGCAGCGCGGCAGGAACCGGATCGGATGAGGATGAGGATGAAGGCTCATTCTGGGCTGAGAAGGGCGGCTTCTCTTTCTTCCCAATCGCATCGCTAAACAGATCAAACACAACATGAGCAAAGCCCAGTTACCCCATTACTCAGGCAGTTTTTAATGTGATGTCCAGGAATTCTACAGCAGAAGCAGATGTAGTTTGGTGGAAGCAGTCCGACCAGCTTCATCGCATCACTGATGAACGTCAGAATCATGAGCATCTCTCACACATCACAGATTCAGTCACTCTCAATGTCTGAACACTCACCTGCTGGAATAATAGCACAGACTGGACTTTGAGTTTGTCCTCTGATGCATTTGCCAGATTCTCAGTCTGTTTCACAGGCATTTGCATGTTTTAATGTTTAGCACTGAGACACTCAAACCTCCTGGAAGAAGCTGCTTGTGTGTCGTTGTGGCTTCACAGTGCATGATATTCAGCACTTATGGTCTTCNATCACAGTGCTTCTTTATTGCACAATGAATCACTCAGTTTTATTGGGCTGTAACCCGTACATCTTTAAAAGTCGTTTGTTCATCAGTCTTGTTTTTAATCTGTCTTGTGCTATGTTCACATGATGGTGACGAACATGACTTTTCTGGGTTCAGTGTTAAAAAATAAAACAAAATCAAAATCCATCTACTTGTATAGACATAGCTCTATATACTTTGTAGGTCAAAAGATGGTTAAATAGATGCACAGATATTACTACCTAAATTAATACAAATGCTTTTTCAGCTTTTTCAGAGGGAAAATCCCTTATGATGTCAGTAAAGCCCAACTTCCAGAGAAGTTGATTCTCAGTGGAAGTGCACGTGAGATCATTTAGTCTTGTTGCCTCATAATTGTTGACCGCAGTCTGTTCTAATCCAAGGACAGTTGAGAAAAAGTCTTATCCGCAGGATAATGGAAGTGCACTTCACAATAACACAATGCTCTGTCTGTTCTCACATATGAGCACAGGAAGCAAAATTTAACTAAACTATTTTGTTTGCATTATTCTTATTTTAAAATCAATTTGGAAAAAATAAAGCTTCTAAATATAAATTGATGCAAATGCAGTAAACTAAAATGCGTGCAACGCATGTTTAAAGAAACGATGAAGACCAGTTCCGCAATGAATGAAAAATAAAAAGAGGTAATTGCAACTTTTTATCTCACAATTCAGCCTTTCTTTCTAGCAATCGATTTTTTTCTCAGAATTGTGAGAATAAACTCGCAATTCTGGAACATCTAGTTCTTATTTTCCCCCCTCAACATTGGACTTTGACTTATATCTCAGAATTGCGAGTTTATATATCTCAATTCTGTGAAAAAAAAGTCAGAATCGTGAGATAAAAAGTCGCAATTACCTCTTTTATTTTTTATTCAGTGGCGGAAACGGGCTTCCATAGAAAACAGATTCTATCATTCTAAAAACTGAATTAACCTGTTTCCATATCTAATCTCACATGCATAACAAAGAAGTTTTTGTTGCTGTGCTTCATGAGCTTTGGTGATAATTAAAGGTGCTGTATTTATTTATTGTGGCTCCACAAATTACAGAGGTCTTGACTAAAATAAAGACTGGTGTGTGTGTGTCTCTTAGATAAATGCATGTTTGATATTAAAAGTGTTTCATAGAGATGTCCTGTTGACATATTGTGAAAGGTGGTCTGAGCTCGTAGGCTGCAGTACTGTGCAATTCTCAGGAAACACATTTCACACACACACACTTTGATCTCGGAGCATTGACCTCATGCTGATTTAGGTCATAAGTTCATTTTGTGAGTCAGATCTCTATGAGCTTTTTATTAATGAAAGATCACTTACCTTTCTGTTTCCTGTTACAGACGGATCAGCAAACTTTTGCGCTTCAGCATCATATCGCAACTTGCTTTCTAAAAAAAATGAATAGACCTTTTGTTAACAATTGGTATAAAGAGGCTTTAAATAAGGGCGTCATTTCACAAAGAGACAACAATACTTAAGACAGTATTGGCAGGCTTCCCTTCGCAGTCCTTCCTGTTTCCCAAGAGTTATGGTTTCACAATCATGAATAAACATTCATAACATGATCTTCATTTTTAATGCATAATGTTACCATGCAGTATCATTATGCATTAAATATGAACTATTTTACTACTTTTCATAGGGGAACTAATATTAGTGTAACAGAAGTAGTAGAATTTTTGAGTGAAAGGTCAAAACTTGGGGTATTTAACAACAGACAAACTCCATTCTGCAATATCCAATACCTCCTTACAATATGAAAAATACAAACACAAATACAGTTTGATGCTTTGTGTTTATTCTCAACAAGGAGTGACACTTCACAAGGTTTCTCCAACGCAGGACTGAAAGTCTTTTAGTAGCGTGGTCACTTCTGGTCCATATCTGTTTTGAGGAGATCTATCGATTCCCTCTCACATTCCGATGCCTCTTTGATGAGGATTCTGGGATGGGTGACCGGGATTAACGGCTCATGGTTTGAACATGAAGATCTGGCTCCATTTTTAAAATGATTCACCTCCTGAATTAAAAAAGTTCATAAAATAGTTCTGAAGATGCAGAAGATGAACTACAAGAAGAAACAGGGTTTAAGGTCTTGCTTGACGCAAAACAGTGTTTGCGGTCAAACTGTCAGGAGAAACATCTGACTGTCTGCAGGTTGGACAAAGGTGTCCGTCAGACTCCAGCAGACCCGTTCTGATACCTGACACCAAAAGATTGTCAGAAACAGCCTGTTTGCTTCTAACTGATTTTTGTTTGATCAGACACTCACATTCATCACAGTAGCTGCTCCTGCAGCAGGGAATCATCACAGCATCGGTCAGCAGATCCTTACAGATCAGACACAGCAGCGCGGCAGGAACCGGATCGGATGAGGATGAGGATGAAGGCTCATTCTGGGCTGAGAAGGGCGGCTTCTCTTTCTTCCCAATCGCATCGCTAAACAGATCAAACACAACATGAGCAAAGCCCAGTTACCCCATTACTCAGGCAGTTTTTAATGTGATGTCCAGGAATTCTACAGCGGAAGCAGATGTAGTTTGGTGGAAGCAGTCCGACCAGCTTCATCGCATCACTGATGAACGTCAGAATCATGAGCATCTCTCACACATCACAGATTCAGTCACTCTCAATGTCTGAACACTCACCTGCTGGAATAATAGCACAGACTGGACTTTGAGTTTGTCCTCTGATGCATTTGCCAGATTCTCAGTCTGTTTCACAGGCATTTGCATGTTTTAATGTTTAGCACTGAGACACTCAAACCTCCTGGAAGAAGCTGCTTGTGTGTCGTTGTGGCTTCACAGTGCATGATATTCAGCACTTATGGTCTTCATTACAACACTTCATATGCAAACACTGAAGTTCATTACAGTGCAGCAGAGTGCATTTCTCATTGTTTTCAATACCTTCAGAAGCAGATCCAGTGAAACTGGTGAAGAATCACCAACCTGCTGCTGAAATAAACATGAACACAAGAGGAGTTTTACCTCTGTGACGAGACACAAGGCTTATTTAGGACAATAGTGAGGTCAGCCACATAGAGTTTGGAGACCAGAGACATGAACAAGACACGCAGAGACATAGATGAGACATGAAGGAGACGATAGTCTACAGAAACCCAATCAGAATGAAGGAATTAATAATAGTTTTATTGTGTAATGTTCCAGTAATCATACAGCAAATGCGGTTATTCATACAGAAAATGTAAGATAAAATTGTACAATAGTGCATATAGAATTAAAATATGATTTAAAACCGTTCAGTGGAAGTGGGCTTACCTTCGACTCGCAACAAGCAAATGGCTTGTCCTGACAGTTTGATCAAAAACAGTGTAAAATAATAAAACTTAGTAAACGTGGCTATCTGTGATATACTGGAGAAGCCATTCGACGATGTTAGAGTACAAAATAACCATACGAATCGAATTTTCAATGAAGAACCTTTCCAAATAATGTTAATAAACATGAAGACCAATGCAAACACTTTTCTACATACTGTTTGTGAAGATCCACATGATGGTTCAGGCCGATTACTGCAAAACCAAACAGCAAAGAGTTCAAATGACTAAAACACCAATGACACTTATGATTCTTCATATTACATCTAAATAATAACAGTTGTGTCCATGTCACGTGACTTACTTGACAAATCTTGTGTTTGTGGATTTGAGCCCAACAGCAGGGATTCGTCTGATGATGACTGATGTGTTGTTGGGAATGAGAGCTTCATCATCAGTGTATGCTGACAGCAAAAAAAAAAACACCAATAAAATCCGTGCATCCGTCCTCCAAACTGCTTGTTTTAGGGGATTTTTGCAAAGTAATGTGTTGTATTTTCCCGTAAACGTCTGTATACGTTTGCGCACAGCCCAAGAAAGACCAATTTATTTAACTGTATTTCATAATTTTATCAGTCAATTAAATAAACAGTAGTAACCTATAAAAACATAAATTAAACAGTCTCCTAATTACTTTTGTTTCTTTTTAATGATACATTATCCTTTTAATGTACTATCATAAAGTGTGATTTTTTTCATCAGAATTGCATACAAAATAATATTTTCACTTGATCGGAAGTTTCTAATATTGGTTTTAATAAAAAAAAATGTGAGGGTTGTGTTCAAACTATTTTGAATTACTACATAATATTGCTGACGTTTTGCTTTGCTCTAAAACATTAGGCACTTGCTTTTTAACCATATATTTAATATATGATTATATTAAGATTATATTAAGCCTGATTTTTTTAACTTTTTTATTATTATTGATTATTGATTTTTGATGTGGCAGAAGTTATTTTTAAATCATTTGTGCAACATTACCCAGTATTTTTGACTTATTACAAATACATTAATTATATTATTATAAGCATCCTGTAAAAAAAATCAACATTTTCCATTGTGCTGGCTTTGGTATGCTGGTGGTAACCACAACACTGCTCTGTGGTCTTATTATCCAGAAGATTAAAATATTATTGAAACATTAACAGTGAAATAAAATGCCATACATTTAAATCAGTAAATCTAGTTACTTGCTGTTTAATGCAGTAAATGTTGAATATGAATGAAAAAAGACACCCCAGTATAAGAAACACATCAGCTCACATCTTTTACTGATGCACATTAATGAGTTTTACAAAATACATGTATGGAAGTCCTAGAGCCTCTGCATTCAGAAGTGCAGTGAGAACGAGGCTCAAGTTTGAAAGCAACACGAGAGGCAGAAGAAACGTGCCGAAAGCTCAAGATTTCTTAAATTAACTACATACAACTCTATCTCACAGTATATGAACATTAAACATGTATTATAAAACAAAGCAATAAAATAGGCTTCTTGATAGAAAAAAATCTTTTATATTTTTCTTTTTTTATAGTGAAGATTAGCCCTATCTATCTATCTATTGAACAACTGAAGGACTGCAACAACCTTACTTTCTTCAAATGCTGTCGACTAGACAGTCCAAACAACGGCCTTCTCAGCTTTCAGAAGTGCATTTCGGTCTCTAGAGCTTGGCTACTGCAAGGACAAAGATGACAGATCATACAAGAACAGCTGAGAAGTGCAAAAATAGCTTATTAAATCCGTGGGGCTTCTGATAAAATGTCGACAGCAGTACGAAACTACATTAATAGAAACGTCTGAATGAAAGTGTATTGAACCAGAGCGCAAGGCAGGGCTTGAACAGCTGTGAAAGTGAGATTCTTGGCATTTCAGTATCTACGCGATCCTCTTTCCAAACACAGAACACACCTATCGGTGTCGAACTTCGACAGCACTGGAACTCATATTGCACCAGTAATAAATAGGCTTGTAAAAAAAACGACTCAAAGACACGCTGAATTCATTATGTTCGAAATAATGTACAATAATCGGGATCTCGACTGCGCAATTTACGACAGCGTAGATCTTAAAAAAAAAAAAAAGGAGATCCGCATCCATAAAATGGCAATGGCACCTCCGTTCGGTAAAATATGGGTAGAAACAGCACCCTCAATTAAAGTCAAATAAATTAATGCAATTTGATAAAAGTAGATATATTTAATGAAATGGAGATTACAAATATTCTGTATCAAATGAATGTAATTTAGAGCGACTCCATGAACCTGATGTTCATGCTGATGTGTTTCTAGAGTGTTTGTGGCACAGTTTCACAGCGCTGAGGTTAAAAGGGCGTGACACCCAATGACAAAGCTGCATTCTCTGAGAAAGACACTGTGAAACACCCTGCCTCGACTCTAGACCCATATATCAGAATAAATGGTCGACTGAGGGCTAGTAATAGTCCACTGAGGAGCGATCAAACCCATCCAAGTGTCCGACCCCTGCGAACTGAACGCTACTGACATTGGCAGGGTGTGCTGGAGACTCTGGATGAGTGCTGGTGGTTTCGGGTGAAGGCTGGGTCATCGCTGGCTACTCCATGATGGCTCGGTAGATGACGGGTTCGATGTAGTCACCTCTGTACCTGGAGTTGATCACTCTCTGTCTCTTGCTCTCCTGGACCTTCTTCTCTCCAAACATGCCATCAAAACGCATGTCTGATGCCTTAGACTGAATCACACACATGCAAAAATCAACAGAGCGCATTAGTGCCCACCCAGTTTCTCCAGAACCATTTTTTTCCCTTTCATATTTACCATAGGGATTTTAAATATAAACCATGAACCCAACCAATCAGCAACATTAAAAGTTTGAAGCAAAAAAAGTATTTGAAATACTAAAAAAAAAAAAAAAAAGTAGAAAACGTGGGCTTAACGGCTTTAATGAGGGAAAGAACTACAATCCCATGAAACAATGCAAGTGAAATGATCAAAGTAAAAACGAAGAAGAAATGTAAAACTATTCATTTAAAATGGGTGACTAACTATAGAAACGATATATTTTAAGTTTATACAAAATATACTGTATATGTACACAAATAGTTAAGTATTTTATTTGGTCACTGTGACTGATTGGTGGAATTTTCTGTACAGAATCATAGGTAATGTAGTTTTTCACCATAAATTCAACTGTTAACCATGATTATTTTAATATTACGTTGCAATAATGTGGACTGATGGCCTCACCAAAAGCATACACCATCGAGAAACAACCACATAGCTCACAGCAGGAATGTGATAGTTAATACAAGTTATCTTTAAAAATAATTTTCCCCATGGAGAAAATGAATGATTTTTTACTTCTGGACCACTCTATATGTAGAAAATATTGAATTATTAATTGTACTTGACAAGCTCAACAACTACATCAATTTTTTAGTTTTTAGTATTTTTACTTGCAATGTCTCTAACATAGGGTTTGAAAATAGCACACCCCCCACACTAAATCCTACCTTAAATTTAACTAATAATGTAAACAAAAGCAAACAATAAAATGCATTTGCTGAAGCAACTATGCCTTTTTAACTTGCTCTAGAAGTCTTTGAGCTGTTTCATCACGACTCTTGTTTCACAAGACTCCCAAGTGTTCCACATTGCAAGCGCAAATACTGTACCAGGTGAGCTACAGAGCAAGTTTACTATGTTAGAAAACCCATACATATGGAGCTGATAATATCACAAGCATCAACATGCATTAGTTTACAAATCCTGCATCGTAAATGTGAAAAGGAATAACCATTCTAGGTGCTTTCACTAGTGTCACTAGTCACTAGTGTTCATTTTAGCATTTATGTTTTGCAAAAATGTATGTAGAAAAAGATGCATGTTGAAAAAGCATCATAAAATAGCCCCAACAACATTATTAACAAATGAAATGTGAAAACCAATGACGTCTGGCATCAATGACATCAAGCTTGATGTAAGGCTGCATTTAAATGAGCACAAGTCTAAATGAAATTTGAGATAATTAGTAAATGGGATTACTTTGAAAGCTATCATGCTTTAGAAGACTTGGAATATAGTGCACGAGTGGAATAAACTTATTTTATGAGCTTTTTGTCATTTTGCAGCTTGGCAGTATAACTGGCTTTTCTTGTATGAAAAAATACCAAATATGCTAATATACCATTGCATATTAAATCTCTTTAGCTCCCATAAACCTACAACTATAAATTAATTCCTGCAGCTGCTATTTGCATGCACTTCCTGTTCTCGCTTATTTCAACTGCAGCACAAATCGTCTTTCTAAATTACCCGCACCTTCACGGGAGACTGCAGTGAGTTCTGGACAGAATGACGGTGAAGAGGACTTGCTCAGAGAGCCCGGCTGATGCGCTGGCAGGGAGCTGCTTCAGAGGCAATCACAGTCAGCCTGTGAAGAGACGCTCAAAAAAAAAAGCCGTCCAGACAGGTTGAGCTGACATCAGCATAAAGTGCCACGTTAGCACATGAACACGGTTTAAAAATGTACAAGTAAACAGAGGAACCGTTGTCATGTCTGACAAACTATTGTGCTTCACCCCATGCTTTCCTGACCACTGTCGTTTTATATACGTAGCTATGTTTAGAATGGAATACAAGCATAATGCTTTGCTGCATACTGCCAACTATCAAAAGTAGTAAATGAATAGTTCATTCAAAAATAAATGTGCTGACAATCTACTCACCCTCAGGCCATCCGAGATGTAGATGAGTTTTGTTTCTTCATCACAGATTTGGATAAATTTAGCATTACATCACTTACTCACCAAAGGTTTGTAGCGTCTGGACCAATCAAACACACAATATATATTTTTGTTTTTATATTTAACAAATACTCTGTAACCCCCCTCAGTTAACAAGCCATATGAGGACCCATGAATCCTTCCCCCTGAAATGCGTAACACCCCAGGAAGCCGAACAGGAACCTGGTTGCATGGCAACCAACGCTGATATCACTGGGTTTATTGGCCAAAAGAATGCAAAGCAGGGAAAATCCCTGCATGTCCCAGGGCAAGAGGCAGAGTAGAAATGGACTTTTCTATTAATTCATAGGAAAACCTTTCTTTGAATGAACACACATGATCCTTCAGGTCATTGGGTATATTATTGTCATCGTGTATTTGGTCTTTGAAATTGTATACTGTTATGCAGACTTATAATCGAAACACACTGCTGTCAGCTTACATATATATATCTCTACCATGTGTAGTATCTATGAATTCGCCTTCTTATGATCGAAACAAGCGTGTATATTATATATTGGTACATAGGCAATATATATTAGGTCCTGAGAATCTTTAGTAATTTCGATTTCAAGTTCCATTTGCAAATTACAATGCTTAGAGAACAAAGGGGTCGTAAAACCTCCAGCAATTGCCACCTCCCGCTCGGAATTTCCATCTTTCTCATTGGACAAGCCCATCTTGAAAGGCGGGGATCTTCTCCGACCTTAAAGGCCCTGCTCCAGGGACCCTCCCAGTCGGTGGTTTGTTGGGATTCTGAGAGGTGGTGAGAAAAACGCTCCCAGAAACGCTAAGATCGTGCCAGGCTTCGGCCTTGTCCTTTCTATTCTTCAAGTTACTCTGACGCAAACTGGGTCTTTCTCATCAACCACTTCAGAAAGATCTTGGGCCTTAAGATTGCATCAAGAAACTCTTTCAGACAGACGAGACTTGCAAATATCAAACTTAGTCTTATTAATTAATACATTAAATATCAGTTACACCTTTTTACAAAGGTGTGTTTGAACTAAGAATCTGACGTATCCCTCAGGTGTAGATCTGCTGAATATGCAAATGGTTCCATAAATTTCATTCCTTATGCCTCTTTCTGTACTGAGTTAAACTTTAACCCTTTCCTATACCAACTGTATGTGTGTGTGTGTGTGTGTATGTGTATGTTAGACCAGTTTATGTGTGTATGTAGGATGTTAGACCAGTTTATGTGTGTATGTAGTATGTTAGACCAGTTTAAGTGTTCATGTAGTTAATAAAACCTTACTTGTAACACACTTGACGTGGTTCATTGTTTGCTCATAACTGGAGTCACTTAATCATGCAGATTTATGCTACAAGCTTTTGTAGAATTGTACAGTAAGAAAGTTATTTCCTTTAACCAGGAAATTAACGTTCTTAGAATTGACAAGACAGTTGACCCTAAATATCTACAGCGGATCTAAAATAATCATAATTAATTATAACTAGTTATGATTAATATTCATATTTCCCATGAGCTGATTCATTACAGGTTCCTCTTCAGTGAGTGGGTGCCATCAGAGTCCAAACAGCTTATAAAAATAATCCACAAGTAATCCACATAACTCCAGCTCATCAATGAACGTCTTGTGAAGTGAAAAGCTGCATGTTTGTAAGAAACAAATCAATCACTAAGGTGTTTTAAATTTTAAATTGTAACTTCTGGCCAAAATTCAAGTAAATAATCCATAATAAAACTTCCTCTAATTCTGATGGCACCCATTCCATGCAGAGGATCCATGGTGAACAAGTAAGTATGCTAAATTTCTCCAAATCTGTTTTGATTAAGAAACAAACTCATCTACATTTTGGCCTGAGGGTGAGTACATTTTCAGTCCTTTTTTAAATTTTGGGTGAACTATTCCTGTAAGCGAAAAAGATTGCACTATGCAAGAAATGACATTGTAAACAGGAGTGCCATCCAAGTGCAACATTAGGGAAATGTCAATTAGTGCATCTTACAGTATTCTGTGTCAAGAAACTGGGAATGGAGGGTCAATTTATACACACTCACATATACTGTACATACATAGATTTCAAATCATACAAAACCTTATATGTATCAAAGAATCCTAAAATAATAAATAAATAAATAAATCACTGTTTCCACAAAATATTAAGCAGCACAACTGTTTTCAATGCTGATAATAAGAAATGTTTCTTTAACACAAAATCAGCATATTGGAGTGATTTCTGTAATTGCAATTATGCAAATAGAAGCATTTATTCTGTGGAACCTACAAAATGTTTATCTCCATTCTGTCTGAATTATAAATGTACTGCAATCTGCCAGATGAGTCTTCTTAATGTTTAAAAGAAAAAGCAAGAATAACCAGACTTTTGTTTATCTTTAAATAATTGCATGCATTATCATTCTGCTCTCAAATCTCATTAATGAGAAAACAGCACTATAAACACGTCAATTATAACATGTTCATGTCTGTGATTGAATCCCTGCTGCGTCTGGCTTCTGCTCATGTAGAGTTATAGAAGATTTCGTTCTTTAGTATAATTACTTAAAGAGGTCATTCCGGACACCTCCCTCATGATAAAAGGTTAAACTGTATGTCCATTTGAAACGGTCCAATCAGAATAGTTTATGAGGGCACCTTGATCCTTAATAAAATGCTAAGAGGGATTGAGGACATCTCCAGCCAGTGTGGAAATGAGCCAAAGCTTTCATTAAGAAACAACCACCGTATTTTGCTCTCTTCAGCCTAACACTGTCATTTTATGTCATGTCATTAATTATGATAAAAAAAAATCAATTTCTAAGATAGCATTAACAGTGATTACAGCAAGCATTTCTTCAGACGCAACAGAAAATGTTCTGTCCTCATGCAAAGTTACTTACAAGACGACACTAACAAACATCAGGGAAATCAAAATGAATCTGAATTCTCCCTACAACAGATGGAGAAAGTTAAGTAAAAGATAATGTACAGTAAGACAGTAATTATGCCAAAATAAAGCTCTTCAGGATAAACTGGACTGATGCAAGTCAAAAGAGGTGGATTTTGCAATGAATGACCAAAGTAACTCAGTAACCAACCAACCCAATATATACTGTATATATATATACTGAGTTATTTTGGTCTTGCGTCTTGTGTGTGTGTGTGTGCGTGATATATATTATATTATATATACTGTATAGTGGGTTGGTTGGTTACTAAGTTTTTTGGTCAAATTTCTAAATTTCTATCAATAATCGGTAGTATATATATATATATATACAGTATATAGGCCTATATATATGAATTGCATTGACAATACATGGTCATTTGGTCCAGTGGAAATGATTGTTTAACATCATAACAAACAACATAAATGCTTGCAGCATGCTTAACTGAATGAAACTACGCCACAGAGGTGAATACTGCTAGAAAACGTGTTAGACTTAAGATCCATGTTACATTAACTGCATGAATGCTTCATTAATTTGTTTGTACCTCTTGGGTTCCTCAGACAGTGAGCATAAGGCAAGGAAAAGAGAGAGAGAGGAGAAGAAAGTACTCAGCGATGTGGAAAAACTAGAGATATAACAGAGTTCAGAGCATGTTTAGCACAGTAACACCTCTAAAGGGCAGACACTGGTCTCCGGTCACGACACACTCTCGTACAAACAAACACACTTCCTCTCTCACAGACCCACACACACACACACACACACGAATGTCCCCAACAAGATTCCACTCTGCACCACAGCCATTTGTTCAACTATTTATATTTAATGCGGCTGAGATGCAGTTCAGGTTAGCCTCTAAACACATAATAATACCAGTAATATTAGCTTTATTCCAAAACCTAGACCTTCTCATGCAGCATACACAATCAATTTTATGAATCAAATTTTCATAAAAAAATTGCAAAATATAATATTATATATATACATATATACGGACACCATCGTGGTAATATAAAAAAATATGATTATGTCTCACACCATTTTGAATTTCATAAAAAAAAATAACTTAAAAAAATGTTTTTTTGAAAAAAGGAAAAAGAATACTTTGCAAAGAGACTTTTCTCATATATTATACGAGTATGAGGGCCGGGTTGGTAGGTTAACTTAGTTCACAAGCTCTGTTCTGATAGGTTGCCATGTCAATTACAGCAGTTCCCTTGATAGTGCTGACTCTAAGGTCATCTTGCCTTGATGGGGACATTAAACAGAGACTCTTCTCTCTAACAAAGAGAAGGTGACAGCTCGCCTCTGCACAGCTATCGCCATTCCCGTCTTCTCCACCTTTGATTTTCTTTCCATTAATCTCTGTTCATTCCACATTAATTATCCCGCGTGATAACAAGAGCATCTGCAGCAATGGCTTCTGCCTCTCCATCTTAATGAGCAATCAAAACATCATCTGCCACACTGCTATGTTTAATTGTTGCGGGTAAGCGCAAGCTTTTGAAGTGCCTCTCAGGATAGAAGCAGCTCAGAGAATGAGGGACCAATATGGACGGACCCATATGCTGTATACAGTCTTCCTGTACATCTGTGTCACACAATCAGAGAAAAATGTTCTCAAAAAGACTTTGTTCTAAACAATATAAATTGCACATAAATACCTAACATGAAGTGGCAAAGTTGCATTTAAAATTAATTTTTACAAACAAAACGCAGTTGAAATGTCTTTAAAACATTATGCGCTCTTGTTGAAATGCTGAATAAACAGCAAGACACAGCATATGTTTACAGTGATTCAAAAGAGAGCTTTGGCAACTCAATTATAGCCAAATGAAACTGAAATACAAACAGGTAATACAGTAATGACTAGTGGTGTCATCATTTGCTAAGATAATGATTCAATGATTTAAAAAATAAAAGTGCT
The DNA here is from genome assembly GCA_018155175.1 of Sinocyclocheilus anophthalmus. NCBI lineage: Eukaryota > Metazoa > Chordata > Actinopteri > Cypriniformes > Cyprinidae > Sinocyclocheilus > Sinocyclocheilus anophthalmus. The sequence goes on from JADLZN010010622.1 coordinate 41,102, forward strand.
AATGACACAAATATAATTTAGGGACTATTTACTTTATTACTGTACATGCTATATGCTCCCACATGTTGCGCAGTGCCACTTATAGTATATGCAGGTGACCTGAGATTGCATTCGGCTTGGGTCATTTCCCAATCCCATCCCTATCTTTTCCTTACATTTCCTGTCATTTGTCCATTTTCAAATAAAAATAAAATACAATAAAATAAATGATTGTTTTGTAATGATTTTAATTGTAATTATTATACAAATAATAACTATGCAAACTTCTCCTGTTAGAAAAAAATTAAATACCAAAATAGATAATAGAAAATGTTTTTTAAAATAAATAAAAAAAGGGGTCTTTAAGCACAAACATGTGATCAGTTAATAAAGCTTTAAATTACCTTTGTTCTCCTACATTAGAATGAGTAATGTGATTTTATTTTTTTAAAAAATAATAACAGGTATATATATATATATATAATATTATATTATATATTATAATATATATATATACAGTAGATAGTAATAAAATAATATACGAAGAATCTTGCCAGGCATATTTATAACAAAAAGCATTAACTACCATTTTAAATTTTACCCATTTTTGCTAACTCTTGAAACCACTAGGTTTTAACCATTTGTCAGCAAGAAGATTTTGATCATTTAAAATATAATGAAATTTAGTATGCACACTTATTCTTTATATATTGTAATAAGACAAATATGTTGTTTGTTTTTTTGACGGTGAAACAATATTTGACATCTTATTTTCATAAAAGTTATCTGAAACTTTAAAGAAGACACTTTACTAGCATATGCTTTCTCTGTATATAAAATCACTTTTTTTTACATTTATTTTGATGTGGACACCAAAATGGGACATCTTGTATCTGAAAACCTTTAAACAAATAACAACAAAAGCGACAACAACAACACTGAACTCACTAATAAGTTATAGATGTTGCTTGTCTAAGAGATGTTTTACTCATCTCTTTGCCCAGAGATGTTTTACTCTGAAGTACATCACATTATAGAAGTAGGCATCTATGATGTCTTTCAATTTCAGTCAAAATATGAGCCGTTTGAATCTGTATACTACAATTACTACCACTTTATTTGTGATATGAATGACGTGACACAGATGCACGCAGGCTCCTCCAGAGGCCTAGCGCCGTGCTTATCAGTCCTCTCTTTCCGTCTCGTTTTCTCACCATGACGACCGCTGGAATCAGACTCCCCGTCTGGCCAATAGGAGATACAGTGCTGATGAGATCAGTAGTGGCCAATTTGGTCAGGGTCAACACTCATTGCAGCCATTTAATTTTAATTGGTCTAAAATGTAATCCATTTCGTAATGTCAAAACCAATGTTGTCATCTCTCTCTCTCTCTCTCTCTCTCTCTCTCACTGGAAAAAGGCAAATGACTTTCATGGCCGACGTGCAGCCCAACTGATTTATTGCATTATATTCAGAAGAGTGTTTGCTGTTTGAGATATTGTTAATTGGTGGCGTCTGATAAACACAATGAAGAGTTTGGGAAGCAAGCGCTCTCAGAGTTATGGTAATACAGCCCCCTGGCCTCTTAATAATGTAAGAGAGATTGCTTAGAGCATGAGTGGAAAGTGATGATTATTGGTTAGGTAAGTGATTATTTTCTTGCTATGAATTATTTCCTTTGTATTGTGCTAAATATCAATCACACAAAAGGACACAAAATGGTGCTATGGCAAATATCAATATTATCATTGCTCATGCATATGGTTTGTTGAGGAGAAGCGTGTTAATGCCTTTCTAAGGGAGAAGATTTACGAATACAAACGGTGATATATATATATAGATATTTTTTTTTAGAATAAAAAAAGTATTATAATAAAGCAAAAATAATACCCCTGGATACTGACAACAAATTGAGGTTTTATGAAGCAAAACAATCGGATCCATGTAAGAAACTGAACATCATTTACAACGTTTGTGACGAGTGGGGCGGGGCCGAGAGCCGTGGGAACGGACCTGTTATTTTAACCTCATGAGGTATATTGCTAATGTTAGCATCCTCTCTGATAGCAAACATACTGCTGTTCTTTCTCTACTAATGCAGCATCTAGTCAACAAATTAATTACTTTACAGCAATATAAACAGTCACTACAACGCAGTGTATACACACCATTTACTTATCTGTTTTAAAGCAAATTGTTCACTCTGTGCAGCACACAGTCTTACGTGTCAAAACAAACAGCACGTGGTGTTAGTAATTCCCACATCTAGAGTCCACTTTCATACTGTATAAAAATGGCAAACCCTTTTCAGCCGTTCCAGCAATGGAAGAACTATCGGTATGGATTTTTGTCAATAACCCAGCAATTATTATCCCAGCAATCCGCTATCGGTGCCGATTAATCTTCAAAACCCATCAATCGGTAAACCTCTACTAAAAACCACACAGAAGACTTTAGAAACAATAAAGTAGCCCACTCAAAACCAAACAGAACTTCTCAGCAACCACACAGCAACACCCTGGCAACCACCCACAACATCACGCAAGAGCAAACACCACTTACAGTACATTCAGAAAACATATAAATCTGAATGGAATCAGTTTGATAGAAATGTAACCGACACCATATGACATTCTACATGACGTGAAAATGCAATGCAATTCAGCTGTAATAAAAGTTCATCTTTCCCCACGAGAAGGTCAAAATGGTTGTCGAGCAGGCTGACGTGAGACTCAACCTTTTGTCATAGTGCCTCAGTTCCTGAACTCATTTAATTCACAGAGAGCATGACAGAAAGTTTCATGAAGGCAAGAGTCCTTGTTTTCTTTCTGCAGTGTATCAAAGCAATCAGCAGAACTCTTCTTCTCCAAATACAAATGTTTTCCCTATTTATTATGTACGTGCTTTCTTCCTGCCTGACAGTGTCGTAAACACAACTTTTAGGTAAAAGCAATGTATGATGCATTTATTTCCTGATGCATTGAAGCCGTGACACAAGTCTAAAGGGCTTGTAAGTGTACACTGCTCTGAATGAGTTTCCTGATGTGCTGTCCAGTCTGAAGTGGCCATTACTATGCCTTGACTCAGGCTCTAACCCTTTAAAAGTGGCAATTCTGAAAGGACTGAAAGGACAATGGTACAGGCACAATGGTTTCACAGTTCTGCTAGTTCCCTTTCAGTCGGTCACTCTCGACGTCACGTCGGAGGACCGACGAAATTGGGATCTCGCTTAGAGGGACCAATCTACTTCGAGTGTAAACTAAACGAGCCAATGCACATTGGCATGCGATTATTGCATCCAGCTGCCGCTGATCACAGCGTGAGTATAAGTAGGCAGCAGGTGCAGCGCATATTCAGCTTTTCGCTTCGGAGCCGAGCGATCACATCGTTCTGCTCCTGACTACTCTACTGAGAGAAAAGACTGAACGAGTTCAGCGCGCTCTAGGAGAGCTCTTCGTGTTGGCAGTATGGCGCTTCAGCGGTGGTGGTTTCCCGTGCCGAGTGGGTTGCACACATCAGGCTGCACTACCCCCTGTTGGTGTTGCAGATGATCATCTCCCCTGTGCGCTTCAGCATGCTAAAAGAGCTTTTTCCCCTAAAAGAGCAATTTTGGGTGCGTCTTTTTAAAGACGACGTTGCTTGGCAAACTTGACGTTACGTCTTTATAAAGACGATGTGGGTCTTGCTATAGACAACGTATCACCCGGGCGTTCTGGATGGGGTCGTTACCTGGCGCTGGGTGATGGTCACGATCGCTGCCTCTCGTGCCTGGGCATGAAGCACGCTGAGGTGGCTTTCGTGGATGGCTCATGCTCCCATTGCGGGGGGTATGACCATCTCGGAGTTGCGGACCGGACGTTACCTGCAAAGTGGGGCAGTGCCCGTGCCACTGCCTAGATCTGGGATTCCCTCTGGTGGCAGCCGGGGGCGTCCTTTTTCTGGCGGTGGGCGGACTGGTCTTACGGTCACGGTGAGGAATTCCCCTAAGAGAGAAAGGGGATGCCCAAGCCCGCCGGCACTTCGAAACCGGCGGAGTTCTCAGGAAGAGCAGGCTGGACCCTTCCGGGGGGTACCACCTGTTTCTTCCGAGGCTCCCCCCGACGATCGGATGTCGATTGCAGCATCGGAGGGTGAGCCAGAGCTTTCTGGAGAGGGAGATTTGGCTGCGCTGCTCTCCTCCGGTACCGTAGCAATGCCTGGATCGGATCCAGAAATAATGGCTATGCTTTCCCGGGCCGCCGTAGGGGTAGGGCTCGAGTGAAGACTTTCACCGTGTCCCGAGCCCTCAAAGTTGCACGATTGGTTCTCAGGGTGGTCCACGCCAGCACCCCACCTCGGTGCCTTTCTTCCCGGAGGTGCACGAGGAGACCAACAGGTCGTGGACGGCACCTTTTTACTGCCGGAAACTGATTTGCTGGATCCTCCTCCCTCACCACCCTCGATGGTGGGGCAGCTAGGGGGTTACAAGGGTCCCCCCGGTGGAGCGGTCGGTTGCGATTGCAGTTGTGTCCTAATACCGCCTCCAACCGGCAGGGAGAACCGTGCCTCCCCTCCCAGGTCTGTAGGTACTCGACTGGCCAGCGATGCCTATACGACCGGTGGAGAAGCTGCTTCCGCCTTACACGCTACGGCGTGATTGCAAGTGCACCAGGCCAAGGCACTGAGGGACTTGCTGAGGGTGGTCACGACCTGGAAGTTCAGAGAGAACTCCGCACCGCGGCGGACCTCGCGCCACGAGCGACGAAGGTTACGGCGCGGTCTCTGGGTCGTGCGATGTCCACTATGGTGGTCCGGGAGCGCCAATTCTGGCTGTGACTGGCTGACATGCGCGAGACGGACAAGACACGACTCTTGAACGCCCCCGTGTCCCAGGCCGGCCTGTCGGCGACACGGTGGAGAACTTGCCCAGCGGTTCTCCGCTGACCAAAGCAGACTGAAGCCATCAGGACATCCTGCCCCGGCGTGCAGCTGCTACCGTCGCCGAGGGCGGCCCCCTGCCACCACCAAAACAAGAGCAGAGCTCCTGCGGCCTACAGCAAAGCTGTGCCGTGGAGCCGGTCGCAGGGCAAGCCGCAGGGTACTTCCGCCAGTCAGGCCCCGCAAACTATGTGGGGCACAAGAGAAAGAGAGCAAGAAGAGAGACCCGGGGGAAGGGCGAACCCAGAGGGGGAGGGACAATGTGCTCTCAGGAGAGGGAGCAGCAGTGGGCGATCGGCGAGGACGAACCAACGGACTACCCACGAACCCTCTGCTCAAACGCAGGTCAGTGCTGCACACACCCAGACCCCGCCTCGGACCGGCTACGAGACGCCGGGCCGGGTCCCTGCGTTTTTCCACGCTGCCCCACTGCGGGTACGCCTGTAGTTCCGTTGATGCCACTAGCGCGGTGTCTGGGAGCCTGGCTTGAGCTACCCAGCCCGTCTCGATGGCTCCTTCGAACCGTCAGGCTCGGCTATGCGATTCAGTCGCCCGGCGTCCCCCCCCCAAGTTCAGTGGCATCCGCTTCACAACAGTGAAGGCGGACAATGCTCCTGTCTTGCGTGTGGAGATCACAGTCCTACTGGCGAAGGACGCGATAGAGCCGGTCCCTCCAGCCGATATGAAGACAGGGGTTTTACAGCCCTTACTTCATTGTACCCAAAAAGGGCGGTGGGTTACGACACATCCTCTTTTTTTTTTTTTTTGACCTGCGTGTCTTGAACCGGGCCCTTCACCGGTTACCGTTCAAGATGTTGACGCAGGAACGCATCTTCGGGTGCATCCGTCCCCGAGATTGGTTTGCAGCGGTCGACCTGAAGGACGCGTACTTCATGTGTCGACCCTTCCGCACCACAGACCATTGCTGTGGTTCGCTCCGAAGGACGAGCATATCAGTACGAGGTCCTGCCCTCCGGGCTGTCCCTGTTGCCCCGTGTCTTCACGTAAGTTGCGGAGGTACCTCTTGTTTCCTTGAGAAGAACAGAGCATTCGCATTCTCAACTAACTCGACAAAGCAGTCTCAGGATCAGTTGTGAACACAGGGATTTGGTGCTCTCACACCTCAGCCTGTTGGGCCTTCGGGTCAACTGGGAAAAGAGCAAACTCTCCCCGATGCAGAGGATCTCTTTTCCCGGTATGGAGGGGACTCGGTAAGAGCAGGATGGCAGTCCCACTGAAACAGTTTCAGAGGCTCCTGGGGCATATGGCAGCTACGGCGGCAGTCACGCCGCTGGGGCTGCTCCATATGAGACCGCTGAAGCACTGGCTCCATGGCCGAGTCCCGAAGTGGGCGTGGCAACGCGGCACCTTCCGGGTCCAAGTTACACCGGCCTGCCACCAAACCTTCACCCTGTGGTCAGACCTCACGTTCCTCCGGGCAGGAGTGCCCCTGGAGCAGGTCTCCAGGCATTCTGTGGTTTGCACGGATGCCTCAACCACCGGCTGGGGGGCCACGTACAACGGGCTTGCAGTGTCAGGGGTTTGGACGGGGCCCCAACTGCACTGGCTGCCTCGAGTTGCTGGCAGTGCACCTTGCCCGGGGCCGTCTCAAAGGGCGCTTACGAGGCAAGCATGTACTAGTCCGCACGGACGCAGCGACCGTTGCGTACATCAACCGACAAGGTGGTCTGCGCTCCCGTCGCTTATCGCAACTCGCCCGCCATCTCCTCCTCTGGAGTCAGAAGCATCTGAAGTCACTTCGTGCTGTTCACATTCCTGGGCTGCTCAACCGGGCAGCCGACGAGCTGTCCCGAGCTGCGCTCCCGGGAGAATGGCGACTCCATCCCCAGACGGTCCAGCTGGTTTGGGGACGTTTCAGAGCCGCTCAGGTAGACCTGTTTGCCTCTCCAGAAACCTCTCACTGCCAGTTGTTCTTCGCCCTGACCGAGGGAACACTCGGCACGGACGCACTGGCACACAGCTGGCCGCGGGGCCTTCGCAAATATGCATTTCCCCAGTGAGCCTTCTTGCACAGACACAGTGCAAGGTCAGGGAGGACGAGGAGCAGGTCCTGATGGTGGCCTATTGGCCTTCCCGGACCTGCTTCCCAGGACTAATGCTCCTCGCGACAACCCCTCCCTGGCAGATTCCTCTGAGGAAGGATTTACTGACTCAGAGACGGGGCACCCTTTGGCACCCGCGTCCAGACCTCTGGAAACTTCATGTCCGGTCCCTGGACGGGACGCAGAGGTTCTGAGTGGCCTACCCCAAGAGGTAGTTGACACCATCACTTCAGCGAGAGCGCCTACGCTTGAAGTGGAACCTGTTCGTTGAGTGGTGTTCTTCTCGCCCTGAAGACCCCCGGAGATGCCCGATCGGTGTTGTGCTGTCCTTTTTGCAGCAAGGGGTGGAGCGAAGGCTGTCTCCCTCCACCCATAAAGTTTATGTTTTTTTTCCTTCTCGCTTTTTTTTGTTTTTTTTTTTTATTGCAATCGCTGCTACCACGGCCCCGTAGAAGGGAGGTCGTTGGGGAAGCATGACCTGGTCGTCAGGTTCCTTAAGGGGGCGAGAAGGTTAAATCCTCCACGGCCCCCCTCTATTCCCTCGTGGGACCTGACTCTGGTGCTCACGGCACTACAGCAGGGCCCATTTGAGCCTTTTTGCAGGCGGTTGTGTTGAAGTTCCTTTCAATGAAGACTTGCTCCTGCTAGCATTGGCCTCCATAAAAAAAAGGCAAGAGGGTAGGGGACCTGCACGCATATTCGGTCAACGATTCGTGCCTAGAGTACGGGCCGGCTGACTCCCAGGTAATCCTGAGGCCCCGGCCCGGCTACATACCAAGGTTCCCGCTACTCCCTTCAGGGATCAGGTGGTGAACCTCCAAGCGCTGCCCTCGGAGGAGGCAGACCCAGCCCTAGCTTTGCGCTGTCCCGTCCGAGCCTTAAGGTGCTACGTAGACCGGACGCAAAGCTTCAGGACCTCAGACCAGCTCTTTGTCTGTCACGGAGGCCGGCAGAAGGGGAATGCCGTCTCAAAGCAGAGGATGGCCCACTGGATAGTGGATGCCATCACCCTGGCTTATCAGGCACAGGGTGTGCCCTGCCCGCTCAGGTTGCAAGCTCACTCAACTAGAGGTGTTGCATCCTCCTGGGCGCTGGCTCGTGGCGCCTCGCTGACAGATATCTGAAGGGTGCGGGCTGGGCGACCCCTAACACATTCGCTAGATTCTATAGCCTTCGTGTGGAGCCGGTATCCTCCTGTGTTCTCACCTCAAACGGGTAGAAGCACTGAGAGGCCCCGGCTTCGGGTCAGCTTGCAAAACCACTCCAGAGAGTCCATACAGTAGACCCTGTTGAGTTCCTCCGTCCCCTCGGCAGCCCGACGTGGAAGGAGCGTTTTTTTTTTTTTTTTTTTTTCCGCGCCAGGCTTCACTCGTGAATCTCGAGAACGGTAAGGCTGGGTTCAGAAGTAAGACTAAAGGATCTCATATGTGTAAAGTCCACGGTATAGGCTTTAGCCCGTGTTTCCCCGGCAGACTTCTGCCATTCCAAGAGGGTTCAATCACCTCCATTCTTCCATATGCACCTAAGGGATGTCCATATGTGTATTGCTTCCGAAACCTCCTTCGGGAAGGTTCGAGCTTCCGTAACGCCCCTGTTCCAAGTAGAACGGGTACGTTTTCCCAGTGTTATCCAGTCTTACTCATTGGGTAGTGCCATTGCAGCAGTAGCTGGTCCTCTTGTGAAGAAGCCCTGGCCTACGCCAAAAAATAGGGGCGCAGGTGGCTTCCACAGGACACTGGAAGGGGCAGTAGCTGTGGCCCTTTGGTAGGATCCCAATTTCGTCGGTCCTCCGACGTGATGTCGAGAGTGACCAACTGAAAGGGAAGTCTCGGTTACGTATGTACCCTCGTCCCTGAAGGAGGGAACGGAGACGTAACGTCCCGTCGCCACAGCTCCTGTACAACCGCTGAGCAGCCGGGTCACCGGCTTGGCTCCTCAGCGAAAAGCTGAATATGCGCTGCACCTGCTGCCTACTTATACTCACGCTGTGATCAGCAGCAGCTGGATGCAATAATCGCATGCCAATGTGCATTGGCTCGTTTAGTTTACACTCGAAGTAGATTGGTCCCTCTAAGCGAGATCCCAATTTCGTCGGTCCTCCGACGTGACGTCTCCGTTCCCTCCTTCAGGGAACGAGGGTTACATACGTAACCGAAACGTTTTTCATGGACAATTCAGAGCAGTCTGATCTCAGCAACTCACAATTTTAGCAATTCATCTGTTCTCAGTTCAGTTTGTTCTGAAGGGAGAATAGATCTCGGGTCGCTGAAATACATCAAAACTCAAGGATAAAAAATTTAATTGTTTCCTACTCCATATTTTTCACATAAAAACATTGTTCTCATTAGTCTTCATAAGTATCTGTATGTTAAGTCTGTATGTCTGTCTGTATGTTGTTATTTTACAATTTCAGGTTATATCAAATACGCTATCCAAGCTCATGGAAATATGTCCCTCTACCTACTTTTCTGCAAAACTCTGCAAAAAAAAAAGAATCAGTTTCCAGTTAAAATGAACACTAGAGGCAGTAAAACGCCAACATGTTTAAGAGTCTATGTAAATAATCAAAATGTATGCCTTCATTTTACATATTAAAGCCTATGAGTTCACTCTGGAATTACATACTTTGTCTGTATAACATAAAAATAAATAAAAACCCCAAATAAAATGAAGCAGCATTCGGAGAACACTCTCAAACTCCACATAGATGCAATAATAACAACTTTGTAATAATTATGTAATAATGAGAAGATGCCAAACTATGAAAAGGCACACTTCAGTTTTACAAAGAGACACATATGGATTTGTGGGCTTTTTCTCAAATTGTATCTTTTTTTCTTTTCTTTCTCACGGGTTTTTGCAGGTCGTCTTTTTATATTGAAAGCATGTAAGTGCTTAAGCCTTGATAAAAAGATTGCAAAGGGATTTATAACATTTTTAGTTGTTTCTGGCTTTTTGTATATATATATATATATATATATAGAGAGAGAGAGAGAGAGCGACGAGAGAGAAGGAAAAACAGACCACTTCAGAAGTTTTGATACGTTTGCAATGTTCATTATGTAGTATTAAATCATTAAGATGAGGTTTAAAAAATAAATGAATCCTTGTCATTTAAACTGCTCCAATTTATATACTCCTTTCCTTCTTCAAAAGAAAAAAAGGGGGAGAGATTAATTGCATCTTGTATCTCTCTATATGTCTCACTAATGTTCTGTCTAGTCTCTGTCACCTCTGTGCAATCAGTTGAGGCCGGTTTCTATTTAGCCGCCATTTTTAATTTGTTCTCCTTATTGACTCTGTCCCACATTGCAATCCTGTCGGTCTGAAGCACTTCCTCCTGTCCTTAACTAGAGCTGACAGTAAGAAGCACTGCAGGAGGTTCTGTATGATAAAATGAGTTGATCAGCAGGTGCATGGATGACTAGAGGAAGGCAATGAAATTATAAGTATCTTGTTTTTCTGGTTATAAATGTTATGGTCATGAATTAGATTCACATGATAGACTGTAGCTCTGTTACAAAACCCAATGAGTTCCCTACGTAGAAATCACAGGTGACATCAAGGCAAAACCTTGTTGTTTAATTAAAATCCCACAATACATTTCAGCTAGCTCAGTGAAAGATGGATGAAAAAAGATCAATATTGTTGGAATAGATAAATTAATCACATAATGAATCAAGAACCCAATAATTGTGCATTTTTTAGAGTTCGAATATGCATATGCTTTTAATTCTCTGATATATATAGAGAGAGATTAGATCTATAGTATTCAGTTCCTCATATAATCTCTCTCTATTGTTATTGTTAATTGAAACTTAAATGTATATTTATTTAATTAAATAAAGCTGAAATAAAATTTATATTTAATGAAAGCAAACTTACAAAAACAAAATTAGAATATGTTTTAAGTACTAAAATTACTAATACAGAAATTAATGCTAATTAGGAATCGTACAAATTATATATATTGTATACGTATATAAAACAAAAGCATAAAACAAAAATAATTCAAATTATAATTAATAAATTAAATATAAAAGGCTACTTATTCAGTCATATTCATAAATACTATACAATAAAATTCATTTTTGTAGAAATAATTTTTCACTCTGAATTTGCCAATAAATGTTACAGAAAAAAACAAAGAAATTGCAATTTTGCTTGTAAAAATGCACTCCAGTAATCTTAGATTTACAACTTCAAAAAGGAATTTTCTACAGTGTGATATAAAAAATATAAATATCTAAAATACTAAACACTGTAATAACAAAATAGATGAGGCTTTTATTTCCATTCATTTTTCTTTTGTTTTTACAAATGGAGAGATAAGTGATAGTCGAGCTTAAGTATAGAGCATTAAAAGTGTTATAATTTTTCATCTAAACACCATGAAAATATGAACTTGCTGACTGGCCCAAAATCAGCCAAGCTCCGGTGAAAGATAACTCTCCATTTATACAGACTGTCAGGACTGACAGAGACACATAGGCTGGGGTCTGACCAATCCACACTTTATGCCACTAATACCACCAAACACCGGCCACCAGAGAGATCAGACACTAAATATATCTCCCTGCTCCCCTTGTTGCATGCTGGGCCATTGTCACACCTGTCCGTGGCTGCTGGTAAGCCATGTTCCCCATCCAGCCGGTTCTCCAAGGTTATTTGTTATCCAAATCACCAGAGTGTGTCACGGTCTACTTTACGGGACCCGCTGGTGAGGAGGTGGCGGAGCGGAGAGGGATGCTGGGATTGAAGTGGGAATTAGAGAGATGGGGGTGGTGAAAGAGAGAGAGAGAGAGAGAGAGAGAGAGAGAGAGAGAGAGAGAGGGGAGAAGGGAAAAGGTGCAGAAGGAAATGAACTAAAGGAAGTATAATGAAATACTGGTGAAGTGCTTTAGTGATAAAAGATAACCGAGAGGATGGAGATGAGAGGGAGGATGCTGTCAGAGGAAAATAATGCTGGGAGAAAAACATCTGCCCAGTCAAGCAGAGCCCAGGCTGTAAACCCTGAATATACGGTAGGCCACTGCAGTCTCCATGTTTACACTGGAAGTGACCAATGGGACGTTATAATTAAGGTGAGGATCGTACCTGATGCTGTTCTGAACAGTCTGGACTCAAATGTGAGAGCAACTGCTGTTTTACTCAGAAAGTTGGCAAAAACCATCACAATGAAGGTGCACCATGCAGTGCAATGACACATGTATAACAATCTGGACAAGATTAGATTTCTTAGAAAACTGTCCACTTCAGAGAAAACTAGACCTTAATCAGGCTTACATTTTTTTTAATTGTCACACGATTTCTGAAACCTGACACTCAAATAACAGAACCACACACCAAATCTGCAAAACCATACACTAATTAGCGGCCTTTGATTTCATAAAACACATTTTGCAAAGCACAACACACAGTTCTCTATGTAACACACAAAAATCTAACAGGAATTAATATTATGGCAAAGGTGTTTGCAAATGTTTGCTTTTGAGATGTGTTTGTGATATTTTGATGAAGAGATGTGAGGCATTTTGCATTTGTGTGTGCAATTCTTGGATTTGTGTGTAAAGTTTTGAAAAAAAGAGGCGAAGTTTTGAAAATGTGTTTAAGCAGTTGAAAATTCAAAATTGAATTAAATAATTCAAATCATGGTATAAATAAAAAAATAAAAAGAAATAAATTCAAATAACCAATGGCATCAAATAAATAATACAATAAAATAAGTTTTTAACAAACATTAGCCTTTTGTATGCAATTGACAGAATAGAAAATAATGTTAGGTAGTGCCACATGCATATACATACATTTACCAGATAACATATGTCTATATCATATTAGTATATAGTATATATATATATCTTATGTAATAAACTCTATATATATATATAATATATATATCTTATATATATGATACATATAATCTGCTTTTGATGTGATGTTAAAAAGAACAAAGAAAAGAACATAATAAAGAGTCATCAATTCATAACACTCCTACAGAAGGCAGGGTTATTTCAACCCAATTGTGGGTCAATATGGACTAACCCCAACTGTTGGGTTAATTTGGTTACATTTTTAAATACCTTTTTAACACCAACAGTTGGTTTAGTCCATATTTGACCCAAAATTGGTTGACAAATAAATAAAATAAGCTATGCAAATTATTGCATTTACCATCTATATAAGTAGCTCTGCAGCCTCAACAAAGAAACAGTTAATCAACTAAAGGTGTAATAGGAAGCGATGCACAAAAGTTGTAAGCTAGTATCACAAATTTCATGGAGAACACAATCGCAGAATTTTTTATGATTAGATCAGTGAAGAAATAATGAAGAAAGTAGCAAGATAAATCCATCCCATGTCTAAAAGTACCAATAAAATATGGTTCAATAAAATTCAAATGCATTGGTTTATCCAACACTCTGTGCTAGTTTTATGCTTGGTAGAATATCATGTCGTTAACTTAGCAACATGCTAATGCCAATTTTTATTTTATTTTTATTTTTTGATGCATTTTTATTTTTGAAGTTGCAAATAAAACATTATAACAATAAAGGAGTATTGGAGTATGTTTTACAAGAGAACATTTCTGCATTTAATTGAACGTGGTACTTGCTATTTCTTTGCTGCTTCTAAATTTACCAGCAATTTCAGAGTTAAAATTGTTTTAAAGTAAGTCCTACACTATTTTTTTTTTTTTTTTAAGTGTTGTATAGGCTGCAAGGCAGCAAGTTCCTGCATTCCCTTCCTCTGCCCACTGCAGCAGAGCCCAGGCTGTAAATCCTGAATATAGGCCACCGCAGCCTCATGAATCTCTCTGTCTCCTAACGGATGCTTTACTGTCCTGAGTCTCTGTCTAGAGCACAAACCTCGGGTCTCTCACACACACACACAACATCATGCATGGACAAATAACTGCACTGTAACAGAGGCTTTTTCAATCAGTGTCTGGCTCAGTTTACAGAGCGTATAAAAGTCACTCTTTAAACAGAAAAGGGTGTATGTGGAAACGTGTTTGAGTTTTCTGAAAGGAAAGGAGTGCCATGGTTTTGGCTGGACTGTAAAATTGACTGTAAGTAGCAACACCTTGACTGCTTATAAGAGAAGAGCTGATCAGCACAGACTTTAAACTCCATTATCTGCCACAGAATAAACACAGAACTGATTTACAAGCCAAACAGTTCTGTCTAGCTTGATTTCTATAGTTGTTTTAGGACTAAAACACAATCTAAGCAGCAATGTCACCACAAAGCCTTCTAGCTACATAAGCCTGATCTCACATTTTACAAGGTATGTTCAAAGCAATTCATAATTCAAATTTTAATCATAACCTATATGTAAAGACATTAATTAATCCAAGCAAATAGAGTGATAAGAACAGTCTGGTTTGTGAAGAAATGAGCCAGTTATTTTTCATTGGTCGAAACCGATCAACGAATGTATGTTTCAAACTTTAGAGTTAATTATTTTAATGTGTCTAATCAATATAAAACTCATTAATTGACTTGTGGAGTGAAATCAGAAACCAGAATAATTTTGCTTTTGAGGTCAACTACTGTCACAGGAGTTGTTGGAAGAGAATCTATGAGCAAGTCAATTAAAGTTAGTTCAACTGCATGTTGCATGTTGCAACAGCAAGTAGCTGCCTATATAACATCCACTTTAAAAAAAGACATTTTAAAGGTAACTCTATCACCCCCTTTAGTACTCAGTTTATAAATGTGTTGAGTAATAAAAAAAATAAACAAGTTAATTACAGTAAGTATTTTTTTAAATCACCAAGGCTGCATTCATTTAATCAAAAATACAGGAAAACCAGGAATAATGTTAAATATTATTACAATTTCCATTGCAATTTACTTTAAAATGTAATTTATTCCCTTGATGCAAAGCTGAATTTTCAGCATCATTACTCCAGTCTTCAGTGTTACTTGATCCATCAGAAAACATTCTAATATGCTGATTTGCCGTTCAAGAAACATTTCTTATTAATATCATGATCAAAACAGTTACGCTGCTTCATATTATTGTGAAAACCATGATACTGTTTATTTTATTTTATTATTCAAAAGAACAACAATTACTTTATCTTTTGTAATAGGACAAATGTGTTTATTGGCACTTTTGATCAATTTATGAAACATTATTTACAAGACAAAAACATTGTCTAACCCCAAACGGTTTGGACAGTAATGTATTTCTACTCATGTCCTTTCTAAATCTTTACAGAGAGTGTCTCCTGCACTGTCCTATTAGTAATCGACCTCTAACTTCGGGTTCAGATGAACCCTCTTAAACACCACCCAACGAAACAAACTTGGGTCATTTTTTCACATAAAAATTATCAAAACAAACAGTCTCATCTAAGTGGTCGATTCACTATCATAATATGCAGACCGTGACATCTAGTTAAAGCAAAAGACATGGGACCCCAAAGACAGAAACAGAATGAGAGATAGCAAATAGAAACCCAATGTTGTTCTGAGAACCTTTGACCGGTCGTTCAGACGTGTGTGTGTGTGTGTGCTCACACATTTCTGTGCCGTTCAGGGACATTAGACTTACTGACAGAGGCCTTTTCCTCTCAACTCTACTCATACACCACTCTACCCTCAAATCCTCATAGATGATTCACTGTCATTTTTAATTAATTTCTCTTTTTTCCCCCCACTCTCTAATCTGCTTCTCATATAACCTCTCCTTCTTTCTTTCTTTCTGTCCCGATCCACAAGGAAATCTATCTCTCTCTCTCTCGCTGTGTGAAGCATTGTCTCTGGATGTCTGTGAAGATTCGTTTGCCCTTTCAGAGTAATTCACACAGAGTGCATCGCAGCGCTTTGTGACACTTCAGCTTTGACAGGTGAAAGATCCCCAGCCTTCAATAGATCAGCACTGAGGTTAGTTGAGTTAAACGGCATCTGATGCTAAAGTCTCTCTCAAGGTCAGCGTATCCATTAAGACCTTCTTGTAATAAAGTTACAATTCATTCCTGTCAGCAAGCACAGCATGTATCCTAAAAAAAAAATTTCTATGAGAACAAAAGTGTAATAATAAACCCAGTGTTTAGGACGTCAACTGCTAGGTCATGACTCCAACTAATTATAAGGTTAAAATATAGGTATCTTGTGAAAAGCATCAGCATAATGGCAATAATTGGTCAATGGTATCAAGGGTCAGTGTTACCTCTACTTTATTGCTCTTGCTGAGCATAAACAGTTTTTTTGGGAGAACCTTGTACCACAAAAAAAAAAAAAAAAAAAAAAAAACATTTACCAGACATGTGTATTCAGTGTTTCGTTGTGTTTACAAAGGAATTATATTAAAAGTCATGGTAATTATAAAAATGGAAAAGCTGCTTTTAAAAAAAAAAAAAATCTCCATCACTCTCTGGTGGATGACACACCAGTAGGTAAAATTGTCTCTTCTATAATATATTGAAAAAAAGAACACAAAAAGAAACTAGCTGGCAACGAAATGGGTTCACCCTCTGGTTTACAACACTCCGCCACTTGTTTGGATCAGTAAGGTGGTGATTGAGAACATATTAATACTTTTTTGAATACGGATGCATTATATAAATCCAAAGTGCCCAGTAAAAAAACATTAAATTATGTAACTATAGATATATTATATATATATATAAATATATATATAATAATCTATATATATCTATATATATGATGGTTTCCACAAAAATACTACGTGGCATATATTAGCGACAAGATAAGCAGCACACACCTGTTTTCAGCCCTCTTAACTAATAATAGTAAAAGAATAAATATTATTTTGATTATTATTTCTGAAGGATCATGTGACACTGACTACTGGAGTAATGATTGACTATAAATTCAGCTTTGCAACATAGGAATAAATTACATTTTAAAACCTATTCAAACAGAAAACAGTCATTTAAAATGATAATAATTTTTCACAATATTTCTATTTTTACTGTATTTTTAATCAAATAAATGCAGCTTTGGTTATAAAAACAATTCTTACATACCTCATATTTTTTGTCCACAATTTTAGTGGGAGCAATTATCTGTTAAAGAGTGTGTCAACTTACTTGTAACACTTTAATAGCTTAGGCTATCCTTAGCTGATTAGCTGTATTTAAAGGGACTAAATGTTCCGGCTTATTAATCATTCATGGAAACCTAATTCCGCTTACATAACACTATCTTGTTAATGATGAATAAAACATTTATTTGTGTACTCAGTACACCACCCCACATGCTTACTGAAACGAGGTGACAGCTAATGCAAGGTGAATCTCAATGAGGTGTTAAATTGCGTTTCAGCTTCGATGACTGCAGATTCTGAGTGGGGGAGGGGCTTGGGAGTGGTGGTGGGGAGGAGGGTGGCGGGGGGGGGAGTAGATAGAGAAGGGGGGGTGGGGGGGTAGCGGAAAAGAGTTAGAACCACTGACCAAAGTCCATACTCAACTTTGGAGTGATCAGGTAAAAGGTAGTCTCTAATCTAAAAATACAATAGCTGGCCATTATAATTTACTTTCCCATCCAATCAAACTGTATGAAGTTAACATTTTTTCTATAAGACACCAGAATATAGCTTTTTTCAATTTTTGTATAGGAGCCTTTAATATAACTCCAAAATGACAAACACACTTCGAAGCATTATGATACTGCAATGAGGGTCGAACAGTACAGGAGCACTGCTCTTGAGTTGAACTTGAGAATCATATCAGTGAATTAATCATTCTTTTGGGGGGGGGGGGGAGTCCAATTCTTCCAAAGAAGTGCTGATCCATAGAACATCAGACTGCAAAAAGACGCTTCTTACTGATTCAGTGATCACATTCCCGAGTTATCAGCTCATCTGAAAAGATTTGGAGAAATGTAGCATTACTCTTGCTCACCAGTGGATCCTCTGCAGTGAATGGGTGCCATCAGAATGAGAGTCCAAACAGCTGATAAAAACATCACAATAATCCACAATTCAGGTTTGTGATGGGATGATGGTTATTTCTTCCTGATCAGCTGACCTGCCGTGTCCATCAGTTAACATCTTGTGCAGTGAAAAAAGGCGAGACAAAACCATTTTTAATGATTTGCTGATGAATCAGACATAGCTACTTTTCTAATGAACTTACCAAGGAGAGCTAGAGCTAATATTAAGATTTTTAAACAAATAACAACTTAAATTTATATCTCTTTGTCACAAAAATTAATAATTTGGCTTCAAAAGAGTTTGAATATAGTGTACGAGTAGTATAGACTACTTTTATGGCACTTTGTTGAGGTATTTTGGAGCTTGACAGCCTCTGTCCTCATTCGTGTTCATTATTATTATTTTATAAAAAGTGGTCAGGATATTCTTCAAAAGTTCACCTTTTGTTTTCGCAGGAAATAAAATGTCATACAGGTTTGAAACGTCATGAGTGTGAGTAAATTTCAGACAGATTTCGTTCTCACCCGATTACTCTCTGTTCGTGACCTTTATTCCCCTGCAGCTAAAGAACAGCAAAGCCATGACCTTAGATCCATCTCTCCATATTCTCTCTGTATCTCTCTGGGGTTTGTATCAATCCTGCTTTGATTGTTATGTGGCTTCAGGCAGTCCTGCGGCTAATGGAGAAATTCAGCTGGAATCTGAAGTAAATAATCCCGTTTGGGAAAAGACGAGAGAGTTCCAGAGAGAGAAAGAAAGAGGAAAACCAATAGGAGCACTACATGTAGAAAGGATGGAGAAGAAGGATGGTAAAAGAAAGTGAGATTGCGAGAGAGACCCCAACAGATCCAGTGCTGAAGTGCACAACGCCGAATCAGAGTAAAGATAGAAATTCATTCGAGTGAAGGAGGTATGTGGGAAAATTAAGTTCACCTACACGCATTAGATTGACTCTAGCATGGAACTGAAGAAACCTACAGAGGTGAAGTGATCCATCACAAGACTATGAAGGACAAACAAAGGACAATGTAACACTTTTTATACATTCAGACCTTGTTAGCTGTTGCTTGTGCAACCCCTGCTGGAAAAAACTTCTTAAACCAGCATAAACTAGTTTGCTGGTCTTTCAGCTATGTCTGTTTGCTTGTTTTTTTTTTTTTTTCCAGTGGGTGATCAACTGGCCACTGCGGTTTCAAAAGTTGTAGGTGTTCTTGGGTAAGTGTTTTTTTTTTTTATTATTGTTTTATTTTTATTGAATTAAGAACTTTTATGCACTGTTAAAAGATTTATATTACAAAGAATGCATTCTTTATGAGTTCATCAAAGAATTCTGAATTCTCAAGTTTCCACAAAATATTAGCGACTGTTTACAATATAAAATTCAGCTTTGCATCGCATGAATAAATTACTTTTAAAAATATATTAAAATACAAACATTTATTTTTAATTATAACAATATTTTGCAGTATTACTGTTTTTACTGTATGTCTAATCAAATACATGTATACAACGGTTAAAAAATGGTTACTGTGTAGCGACGAGCTTGACTACACTTTATTAAAAATTAAAGGGTCCTAAAGGTTCTTCCCAGTGATGCCGATACGAAATCATTTGGTTCCACAAAGAACCATTCATTCAAAGGTTCTTTAAAGAACCATCTCTTTTTTATTTTTTTGTAATCTGAAGAACCTTCTTTCGCCTACAAAGAACCTTTTGTGAAACAGGTTTTGTTAAAGGTTCTTTATGGAACCATTTTTAGACAAAAAGGTTCTTCTATGGCATTGTGAAGCATCTTTATTTTTAAGAGTGTAGGGTGTGAGACCTGTTTAAACCAGTTAAGACAAGTGAACCAGCTCAAACCAGTTAAGACCAGCAAAACAGCTCTGGCTCGTTTAAGCGTTTATTTATTTATTTTCAGCAGAGATGGATATAAACTATCCTTACAATCAATAGTCTTGATGAGAAAAGAGGTGCTATCAGTTTTAAAATAGATTTTATAAAGATTGTTCTATTTTCAGTACCACCCTAGTAACCATCCAGAACACCCTAGCAACCACATAAATCATCTCAAAAACCTTAGTCACATGGTGCGATTTTTACACCTGCAAGCACCACTTAACTTATTTCTTCAGAAATTAAAATCTAGTTACACAGTAAGTTTTCCCATCATGCTCCTACTCAAACGTTCCCTTCCGCCTCATCCTCCAATCTTGTCTCTTCCCCTTCTTAATCTGGATCCTAAATAGTGCTGACATCTATAAAAAGCTGTGCTATTTTTCACATTCAGCGTTCAACAAAAACGCTCACACTGAGGCGTGCTCACAACACATGTTCAGCCCCTCACTTCCTCCGTCCTCAAAGTGATTCACCGTTGCGTCACATGGTAAAGCTCTGATTTTCCTTTATTTTAATCAAGTTGTCCTGCTTACGACTGACTGCATGTCAAAGAACTAACCTTTTAAAAAAAATCAAGAGCAACCGGAGATAATATAGAACCAAGACTTTTAGGAATATCTATGTAGCTAATTTTGCCATGTGCCACATGCTAACAGCATAAGAATAATAAGTTCGTAATAATAATAGAATTAGCTGTGTTTTTTCCTTTTTCTGCCTGTTTTTTAAGAAATATGTTGAAAATAAAATATTTGAAACGTCAATGTGTCATAAACAATCACTTGCACGTGTATGATGCGAAAAAAGATGCTCTCATAAGCCAAAAATGGGCGAGGACCCACAATTGCAATAATACAGGTATCTACCGAGCCTCTCCCTGAAGCCATGCCATAACTTGGTCTCTATGTAACATGTTAACCACATTTATGTACATATTTCGGTGGTGGCTAGCAAAAAGCAGCTTTACCCCACTGGGAGTCAACTAATGTGATAACACTAACTGTATGTTAAAGGGGTCTATGATGCTGCTAAAAAAACATTATTTTTTGTATTTGGTGTAATGCAATGTGTTTATGTGGTTTTAAGGTTAAAAAACACATTATTTTTCCACATACTGAACATTATTGTTTTTCCTCTATGCCCCACCTTTTTGAAACGCGTCGATTTTTGCAAAGCTCGTCTGAAAAAGCGAGGTGTGCTGTGAATGGCCAGCTATCCAGTGCATTGTGATAGGCCGAATACCTCAAGCGTGAGACGGAAATGTTAAGCCCCTCACATACTGTGATGCCCTGTCAGGCCGGAGCTATGAGACATAAATATTAAAACCCATTACAAACTAGGCATTTTTTTTGCATCCAGTGGGGACATAATTACTGATGATAATGACTTACACTGTCTTTTTATGCATTGCGTTGCATTGCATCGTGCTGAGTAAACATAAAACTATGTCTGCATTTGTGATCGGAGAAATAACAAGTGCTACTCTACTGCCCAAAAACTCGCGTTTGAATCATCAGTGGCAACGAAAAACACAGCGGCCTAACGTGAGGGGAAGCCCCGAGCTGAGCGTGCTCTGAGGCCGGATAGATGAGCGCGATGCTGGCTGTACTCCGCTTGTCACATGGTGAAGAGTTGAATTATTCCCTCAGCGACCAGCACGGTTCAGCTCTAGGCATGATGAAGCGGATTTTGTCCTCTTTTGGAAGGCCAAACAAAGATGTTTCGCTTTCACAACGAAGCACACAGCGTCTTCAGGACACGACATGGCGGCAGCATGGAGGAGGAGTGGAAGGGAAATGAGAAGGGGGAACAAGAAAAAAAAAGGAAAAAAAAGGGGGAGGGGGAAAGAAAGGGAAGAAAGAAAAAAGGAGAGGAGAAAAAAAAAAAAAAAGAAAGAGTCACTATCGGGAGAGATTTGCATAACGCCTTCCAATTCACGCAACAGAAAAGAAGGCGTACAAGGGGGGCGGCCTATTGTCACAATACTACAGCGAGATTAGTTACGCCTTCTTTCTTTGCGTGACATTTGGGCGGCGTTATGCAAATCTACCCAGATCGTGACGTAGGTATGTGGGGGGCGTTAGAACGAGCCGTTTTAGGTAGGCGTGGTTGATTTTTTTTACTTTTATAAAGAATATCTCTTTGGTTTTGAGACTTTAGTGTTTGCAACTTTACAGATCTTTTTTTATGCACCAAGAGCTTGTAACACCCAAAGAGAAAGGAAAAATTGAAATCGCATGCATATAACCCTTTAACTATTTAAAAATGCACCAAGATGCTACTACCATAGCGGGCGTATTTAAACAGGCAATTTGTGATTACATGTAATCTCATCTTCCCTTATGCTTACCCAATCCATTGAAAAGGGTTGCTCTCATAAGCTCGCTGTTCATACTAAAAACGCGGCCTGCACAATTGATTGTCCTGCAAATACTCTTTCCCCCACAAGATTGACAGCTCTGAGTCTCTTTTCATATTACAGATGCCACCACCTGCTAATATTATGAACAGACACTATAGAAAGAAAAGGAGATAAAGAGTTGGAATATACCGAGGTCAAAGATGGACCCAATTAACTAATTTTTCTTATTTTTTTTTTTTTTTTTTGTGCAGCCTTTGTAGATGGCAAGGATACAACAGTCGTTCAAGTCAGCTAATTGGCTAATGCATCAAATTTCACTTCCAGTTGCGCTCAAAATCACATCTTCGGGATTTATTCATCAATTTTATCTTTTTGCACCAGTGCACAGTGACCTGATTGTTTGCATTACCAGATTAAAAAAAGTCTCTGAAAAGTGATGGATTAATTTGCACAAAAGAACATTATCCTTCCAGGTTAACCATGATTTTACTAATCCACAGAGGTGTAGTTAACATTTATTTTAAAGTAACGTCATTTTACTTTCATACCATGATGTTTTTCCGGATATTCAGCAAAGTAATAGTACAGTAGGACTTGACTGAATTTTGAAAAGTGATTGTTATTACAAAAATAGGGTCAATTTTGATTTCACATTGAATTTAACTTCTAAATTGTTCAAATTGCACCACTGTCATATGAAGCAGCAGCATGAATTTACTGAAATTCAGCCCTTCCGGGCCTCCATCACCGAAGAAAAGCTACAAATACCCACCACACATATTCTAGACCCGTCTCATCCTGATAAGCACAATGATATCTGCTTATGACGGCCACCCACAGGATGAGAGCTGATGTTATTGGGACGTGAACGGGCGTGGCGTGTTAAATTGGATCTTCGCAAAGCGTCATCGGGCCTGTGCCGGGGCGACACTCTAATGGCCATCAGAAATGGATCTGCCTCTTAGACGGGCGATAGCGAGCGACCATCCATAAAGACCCTGTCAGCCGAGCACAGAGCTCATTTACACCTTTGCGTATTCCCATTATCTACAGGCCAATGAGCCGAGCGTCACATGCACGCTGATCACATCAGCCCCACCAGGACGCAGGTGTTTACCAGCATGTCACTTCACCTGAGGGCTAAGAGGCCCAGAGACGTCACGCGTGCTCCCGTTAGCATCGTAACAGGCAAAGAAAAACAGCAGAGGCGTGAGATCGGTATCGGTATCACTGCTTTCTAAAAGGAATATTATTCACTACTGAGAAATATGGAGGAGAAAAAACTAGATAATCTCTGTAAATCCATCACCTTTTACTTCCTTCCACCGTTCCACTTTTACTGTAATTGGAATGTAAAAGTTATTCCCATGGCCAGACTTTTCTTTTCAGGGAAATCGATGCCTTATTTGGCTCTAGTTAAGAGCTCATATCTTATTAAGCTCTCTTTTTGGACATTTACATGCATTTTGAAGTTCTCAGGCCAATTCTAAAGAGTGAATATTTGTAATCGTTGCACTGTGTTTTAATCACACAAAGAGAAAGTCAATGCTTAAATTACTTTGCATGTTGTATATTTTCCTCACATTATGTGCCTTTTTATGCACTTTATGCACAGATGCTTTGGCTAAGCAAATGTGCAGTCATTGGAATGACAAATTAAGCTGTAATAAATGAAAACTCAGAAACACAACAAGAAAGATTAATAATGATGAAGATAAAATAACACTTTGTTGACTGTTTCTAAGAAAGAACGAGAAAGAACGCGGACATTTTGATGAAAAAAATCTAACATTTTAATGCAGTGACTAGAGCAGTCACTAATATGACTAGTGTGAACGTTATATATGAAAATGTGCATGGAGTGAAATTCATTGCTGCGTTTTATTGCTATATAGAAACGATAAATGGAGTAGAGATGCATCCAAAAATGTGCATTATTCATGCACGTGCACTGTTCTGAGGCAAATCTGATTTAGGGATAGTTTGCCCAAAAATGAAAATTCTATCATCATTTACTCACCCTTAAGTTGTTCCAAACCTGTAGTTTCTTTCTTGTGCTGAATACAAAAGGATATATTTTGAGGAATGTGAGTAACCAAAACTGGAATTACGTAGTATTCCATACTATTGTTCGCTGTATCTTTGGTTAATACATCTCTCAGCTCAGGGTGTGTACCAGCTGTTTTTAAACATGCCATTGTGTAACCGCTTCTAAAAAATAATTGGATCCTTCAATTTGGTCTAATTTTAGACCTATACTAAACTCCCCTTTTTATCGAAAGTCTTGGGGAGAGTTGTTTTTAATCAACTTCAATCATTTCTAGATGAATTTAGTATTTATGAAAAATTTCAGTCTGGTTTTAAGCCCCGTCACAGTACTGAAACTGCTCTTTTAAGAGTTTCTTTTAACTGTGGACTCTGGTAACTCTGCTGTTTTAGTCCTTTTGGATTTAACTGTGCCCTTTTATACAGTCAACAACTCAATTATTTGATCTAGACTAGAACAGTGTGTCGGCATTAAGGGCATAGCCCTTAAATGGTTTCAATCGTATTTGACAGACAGAAGTTTTTCCGTTCACCTTGGTGAATTTTCTGCTCTCTTTTTTTGTAGCATCCCCCAAGGGTCAATATTGGGCCCTATGTTGTTTTCTGTGTATATGCTGTTGGGGTATATTTTTATAAAACACAATATTTCCTTCCACAGTTATGCGGATGATGTACAAATTGATTTGCCTGTCAAAACAAATGACAAAGCTTAATTTCTGTCATTACTTAATTGTCTGAGAGATTTAAAACTATGGCTGGATCAGAACTTTCTTTGTCTTAATGAAAATAAGATAAGATTAAAACGGAGGTTGTTGTGTTTGGTTGTCCTGGCGATTTGAGTGCTTGTGTAGATGCACTTGGTAATTTAGGGTTGTATGTTCGTCCATTTACCAAGAATCTCGGTGTGATTTTTGACGGTGTTATTAAATTTGAAAAACAGATTAGTTCTGTTGTAAAAGCCAGTTTCTTTCAACTGAGACTGTTGGATAAAGTCAAGCAAAGTGTAATTAATGCTTTTATAACGTCTAGACTAGACTACTGTAACGCTCTATATGTTGGTTTGGATCAGTAATCTCTTCAACGTTTACAGTTAGTCCAAAATGCAGCAGCTCGGCGATCTAACTGGGACTAAAAAGTATGAGCACATTACTCCAGTCTTAGCTTCACTACACTGGCTTCCTGTCCACTTCAGGATTGATTTCAAGATTTTATTGTTTGTTTTTAAGATTTTAAATGGGTTGGCGCCTGCTTATTTATCAGAGCTTTTATATGTCCACACTCCTGTTAAAGCACTGAGGTCGTCCAATCAGGTACTCCTCGATGTTCCGAGAGCCAGGTTAAAAAATAAAGGTGACCGAGCTTTTCAAGTGGTGGCACATAATTTGTGGAATAGTTTAACTGTACACATAAGAACTGCTCAGACTGTTGGAATTTTTAAGTCGTTACTTAAAACACACCTGTATTCCTTGGCTTTTATGTCGAGCTGAGCTGATACATTGTGATGTTTTTACTGTATTTGTCTTGTTTGTGTGTGAGTTTTTTCCAGACATTGTTAAGCACTTTGGTCAACCATGGTTGTTTTTAAATGTGCTATATAAATAAAATTGAACTGAACTGAACTATGAAGTCAATGGGGACCAGCAACTGTTTGGTTACACACAGTCCTCAAAATATCAAAATATAAAATAAGCTTGAACACGTCCCATTTTTCTGCACTAATAATTTTTTTTTTTCAAAGATGCCTGATGACATGCAGTTTCACCAGATTCGGTACAACCAGTAGCCATACTACAAGAAACAATACAAATAAGTTCTGTGTAATATAATGGAATAACCCAGGGAAAAAGTGTTAAACACGCTTACTGAAATGTATGTAATACTTCGTACAAAAGCCTTTGTTGGTAATGACAGCTTCAAGACACCTCCTGTATGGTCTTCAAATCTTGAAGGTTCCATGGGCCTCTTCTATGAACTCTGATCTTTAGTTCTTTCCATAGATTTTCTATTGAATTCAAGTCAGGTGATTGGCTGGGTCATTCTAGCTTTATTTTCTTTTTCTGAAACCAATTGGGAGTTTCCTTGGCTGTGTGTTTGGGATCATTGTCTCGCTGAAATGTCCACCCTCATTGCATTTTCATCATCCTGGTAGATGGCAGCAGATTTTATATAAAGAATGTCTCTGTACATTTTTTCATTCATCCTTCCTTAAATTAATTATATTATATGAATTTTGACAGTGCTACACCATGATGTTTTGTGGTGATGTGCAGTGCCATTTGACCTCCAAACATGATGTGTATTATGGCATCCAAAGAGTACAATTTTTGTCTCATCTGACCAGACTATATTCTCCTAGTATTTCACAGGCTTGTCTAAATGTTAAACGAGCTTCAACATGCTTTTTCTTCAGCAATAGAGCCTTGCATGGTGAGCGTGCATACAGGCCACAGCGGTTGAGTGCTTTACTTTTTGTTTTCTTTGAAACAATTGTACCTGCTAATTCCAGGTCTTTCTGAAGCTCTCCAAAAGTGGTCCTTGGCTCTTGGACAACTCTTCTGATAATTTATTTCACTCCTCTGTCAGAAATCTTGCGAGGAGCACCTGGACGTGGCTGGTTTATGGTGAAATTATGTTCTTTCCACTTCCGGATTATGGCCCCAACAGTGCTCACTGGAACATTCAGAAGTATAGAAATCCTTCTGTAACCAATTCCATCAGTATGTTTTGCAACAATAAGTTTGCGAAGGTCTTGAGAGAGCTCTTTGCTTTTACCCATCATGAAATGTTTCTTGTGTGACACGTTGGTCATGACACCTTTTTATAGGCCATCAGCTGAGACTGAACTAGCTAATATTAATTTCCACTGACAAGGGTCAGGATTGCTTTCTAATTACTGATAGATTTCTGCTGGTGTCTTGGCTTTCCATGCTTTTTTGCACCTCCCTTTCTTCATGTGTTCAATACTTTTTCCCTGTGTCATTCCACTTTATTACACAGAACTTAATTTCTGAACTTATTTGTTTTGTTTTCTTTGTATGTATGGATTACTTTGGTTGTTATCGACATCTGGTGAAAATTTCATATCAGCAGCACCTTTAGAAATGTATTTACTGATAAAAATGGTGACTTGTTCAATACTTATTTTACCCGCTGTATTTTTATGGTCAACAGAATAAAGAAATTCTTAGGTTTGGAACAACTTGAGGGTGAATAAATAATAACAAACTTACATTTTTTGGGGGGGTGAAGTCTTGGCCTATCCTGTTCCATCAAATACGATTTTGATAACTTTGGCATTTGGCAACAGACACTAAGGCAATGATCAATTGCGATGCCCTAATGTAACGACTATAGTACCTGGACCACAAAACCAGTCATACGTAGCACGGGTATATTTGTAGCAATAGCCAACGATATATTGTATGGGTCAAAATTATAATTTTTTCTTTTATGCCAAAAATCATTACAACATTAAGTAAAGATCATGTTCCATGAAGATATTTTGTAAATTCCTACCGTAAATATATCAAAACTTAATTTGATTAGCAATATGCATTGCTAAGAACTCATTTGGACAACTTTAAAGGCGATTATCTCAAAATGTAGATTTTTTATTTTTTTTGCACCCTCAGATTCCAGATTTTCAAATGTTGTTTTTTAGCCAAATACTGTCCTATCCTAACAAAACCATACATCAATGGAAAGCTTATTTCTTCAGATTATGTCTTAAATCTCAATTACAAAAAAATGACACTAATGACTGATTTTGTGGTCCAGGGTCACATATGCAGCATGGTTGAAATTAGTATGTAGTAATCAACATGCCACAGATGCTGTCCATAGACATTCACCTGAAAACACTTTGAAATATTTTTTTTAAAAATGCATTTGTTTGTTCTCAGTTTCCTTGCACGTGTTTGCATTCCCTGAGTGTGCGTGTTTACATTCAGTCATTGTTGTATTATACAGAAACTCTGAGATCCTTGTGAAATAAATCAATAAGATCAAACACTGGCAGACCCTTTTGTCTCTGTCTGAGTGAATCTTCCATTCTGCAGCCAGACTCAGTTCTGTCACAATCACAGCTCGGCCTGCTAATGAGGAAACGAAACAACAAAACACACTCCTCTCCTTCAGCAGCCTGACCGCTGACCAGCAGAGCACTGACTGAGATTAAAAGCACCAGCATTCCACAGACTATGATTGACATGTACTCAGAAGTTTTTTTGTTTTTTTTTAAATCTTTCTTGTGAATACTGTCTTCTCAGATATGCTGAAAACCAAGCTGAGCCAAAGAGAAACTATCCACAGGAGAAATATTCCCTATTACACATAGTTTGCACACCGGTCTGCTATTATGTCAGGGGAAAATAAATAATAATCTTCCTGAGTTGTATGCTGGCAGTCCGAATTGAATGTGCTGGACATGAATGCCCATGTACCTCTGTTGAACCAAACACTCACCTTCACGCCAAACATGGCAGGTGCATGATGTCATGTGATAATGAAGTGTCAGGTGACAGGCCTGCTGTATCCATGAGCTCAGAGATTGGCCAGTTAGCATTAACCACTTAACCTCTGCTGGTCAGTAATACACCATTATTTGGATAACAAGCATCACAATGCGAAATAGGTGTTTGTTTTTTAAATACAGTAGAGTAATCAGTCACATGGCATTTATGGCCTAGACAAATCCTTAAGATGCACAAGCATAGTGTGAAAATATAGTAAATGTGAGTTCTACATTTTAATATTTGATATTAGTGATATTAGTCCAGATTGGTGAAGCAATACAATAGATGTTCATGTTTCTTTTAGAAAGTGGCATCGCCAACTACTGGCATGGCATGCATAATACAGCACTTTTAGTTGTTTTGCACAGATGTGTGTGAACGGTGATCATTTCGACAATGTTACCATCTGTACATAGAACCTTTACAAAAAATGCAAACGGTTCAGTTTTGTTTAGTGTTGTTCTGTAAACCTACACTGTAAAAAAATTATTGTGATTTTAATGGTAAAAGACTGTAAAATGCTACAGTAAAAAACTGTTAACTGGTTTACAGTAAGTTTCCATACTATATTCGGAGAATAAATGTAATTACATTTAATGTAATTTCACAGTAAAAATACGGTTTTTGGAAGTGAAAAGAAAAAGTCATTGTATAATTTACAGTGAAAAACCGTAAATTGACAATTCCAGAATTCCCTGTGTTGCATTTCAAATTTGATGTTTTTTGTTAAAATAATTGTTTCTTCTTATTTTTTTCTTATCCTTGTGTATCATTAGGGGTTTTATCTTACAGTTTAATGTGGTGTAGGGTGTTATTATTTATTAGCTCTAAAGAGGGGAATATTTATGACGAATTATAAATGGTTATGATTCATAATAAATATTTTAGATTATATCTTCGAATTAACTGTAGTAGAATCAATATTACAATTATTTGATCTGTCCGTCCACCGAGCATACAATATAATCATTTATCAATTCAAGGAACGATTATTTTTCTGGCCAGGGAAGAATAAACTGTCCTTCTTTGTACAGTGTTAGCAGTAATTCTTAGCAAAATGTAGTGAGGGTTCAAACATTCATTGACTTGGAATTGTGAGCAGCAAACAGAGACAATCCGTTGTGAATATAAGGGATTTAATAAATGAAACTATATCTAACATATAACTAACTAAAACATATATACACAGATTGAAACAAAGTAAGGAAAAGAGAGAGAATAGAAAAGAATGGCAGTATTTCTCATCACTTAACCACAACCTTTGAAAATCATCAAAGAATCAAAAATCACCTTAAAAAGGGGCTGAAACTTAAACACGCATCTAAATAATTGTAAACGGTTACTTGCATTGGTTTCGATTGCTGAGGAAGAGTCCGGTTGCGGTAGATAACGGAGGTCTTTTGATTAGTTTGTGAGGAGTCAGCTGGAAGTTTTTACTTCTGGTTCTTCTGACGAAGGAAAAGTCCACAGCGACTAACGTTACTTGAAGATAAAAACTGCCGGAAAATAAAACTCAAAAGGAAGGTCTTGAGAGTCTTGGAAAGGTGTTGTCTCAAACGAAGAGGGTTTCTGAGCAAAGATTATTTCGGGCTAATCACTTTTGAGGGTTCCTTTTCTGTGTGGACTGGCCAATACCAGGCATGAATTTTTGAGCGGGAGAAGTTTCCTTTGTTCCCTTCATGGCTCATTTGCATGTTTTATGGCAGGTCTGGAATTTCTGTAGTTTTTACCCAAAATATAGTACAAATCGTATGATGCGTTTCACAATCACATACTGTACATCATTGTTTGAGGAATTAAAAGCTGATCATTTTGATACCAAGAACAAAACATCTAGAAGATCTTAAAGCAGAGATACACTCATATACCTGAATATAAGCATTGAGAGTCTAAATAATACAAATAAAGAGTTGTAACTAGGCTAATACAATAGGGAAACATACAAACAACACATGCATATACCAGATACAATTATAACTGATTAATTATAGTCTAAATAAAGAAATGTCTTTATGTGTGTGTGTTTGTGTTAGTTTGCTTGGTCGGTCAGGCCCATTGTCTGGCCATTTACAGCTCTTTGGACAGTGTTTGAAGTCAGATGGGGGAGATGATAGTGGTGGGCTGGTTAGAATCTCCTTGACGGCGAGGAACCATTTGGCAATTTTAAACCCCCCATACAACGTAAAGTCTCTGACAAGAACTGTAATTTATATGCAAATGTCAAAAGGCTAAAAGGGTCTCTTAAGCCATAAAAACCCAGATCCCCCCCGAAAAAATGGGGCCCCCCATATTCTACAGACGCCTACAGTGTTATGAATGTTTATTGCTAGTCGTCATGCAATTGTGTCACCATGATGGGGTTTTAGTGTTTGTTGAATGACCTGTGCCCCTTCTTCTATAAATATTGCTCACTCGTAGCACCAACTGTTTGTGATGAACTTCATTTTTCCCAGTTTCCAGTTACCATCAGTGCATTAAAGTGGTTCAAAACAGATATTAACACTTCAATATGTTGGTTTATTAAAATTACATCAGTTAATGAAATACGGTATTTTATTGTGAATTTAAGTTAAGTCTGTAAAACCTAAATTGTTCCTACCTTATTTTTTACGGTGAAGTTCTGGCAAACACAGCTACCGGTATTTTACCGTAAAAGTCACAGATTTTTTTTACAGTGTAGCCCTTATTTTTATTGTTTATGATTTTATTTATTTATAACTTATTTTAAAAAAAATTCATTTATTTTGTCTTTCTACGAAAAACTTTCATGTTTTATTCCAATGTGTTTAGTTGTTGTTTCTTTTGTAATTAAAAAAATTAATTCTGCATTCAATGTTTCAAAAACGTCTACACCTTTTTAAAAAAAATATTAATGATTTTTTAGTGCAGATGTGCATTATCAACTACCTGTCACCTTGATGAGATTATATCACATGAGTGATAGCAAAAAAAATGAAAAAACTGATTTAAAAAAAAAAAAAAAAAAAACCAAAAAAAAAAAAAACTGGGGGGGGCGGAGGAAGTGTTGATGCTTCGCAGACACCTGCTGACACTTTGAATTAATTTTGTATGCTACAGGTGTAGGTCTAGTAGTGAGACCAGCGAAACATTTTTGTGGAAGTTTTTTGCAGATTGAGTCATTTATGTTAATTATTCTAATCCTCTTCGTTCATGCCGTCTCAGTTTATTTTACAAAAGCCCCTCAGGTCACACAGTCTTAATAATGGAGCATGTGTTAGCTTCATTAGCCTTCTGATAAACTGATATATACTTGCTCTCTCAGCACTCAGTTTTCGAGGAAACACTTGACTGCTGCTTTATTTTGCTCACAGAGAGTCAGACAGCAGCTCATTTCTGCCAAAGCCTTCTGATGAATCCTCAGTGCGCTGGTCTGCACTCCACCGTAACCACCCTTGACTTTATTGCCCATATCCTCTCAGCGGTGCACTGATAAGAGTGATATGTACTTGGAATTGCACGAGCATTGCATTGTTGTCTCGGTGGTAAAGTATCACTAAAAAAAAGGACTCACTCTTAGAAGCTCCGAGTTGACAAATTGAACAAGACTCTACTTGTCATTTCTCTATATTTGTACTCCTGAGCTTTGAAAGTTTCTTTTTCAGTGTCTTTCTGTTTCTTCTTCATTCCCGAGGTCAGTCGATAGAACTAGCTGCCGTCGCTGTGAGGAAACGAGTGCCCGCTGCAATATTAAAGCAGAGCAATTAGGCACCTGAAGCCCTAATGCAAGCATGACACAATTACACAAATGAGGCGTTTGCACATTAGAAACCAGAAAGTCACTCTTCCTTCTACATTTATTCATCTGCTCAATAAATGAGAGTGCCGGGAAACAATAAAAAGGTGGAAGGGGAGACGGAACACAAGTGTGGAGGACTGTCCAGCACTACTATTTCATTTTAATTGGCACTAGAAAAAAATGGCCTGCTACTCAAGTGAGTAAGTCTCATACAGCGGGCCGTATCGCCAGCACTGAATACAGAAGAGTTTGAGGCTGGGTCAAGCTAACTAGTGCAGAACTTCTCCTGGACACTAGTCTCTTAAAGGAATGGTTCATCCAAAAATGGAACATCATTTAATTTTTCCAAACCTGTATGAATACTTCATCCAAAAATTTACATTGTGCCATTATTAACTCACTCGTTGTCATTGTGATGTATGCTGTTTTTATTTACATATTTTGTATTATTTAATTCTTAACTTTTAGGAATCTTTCCATAGTACTCTTTATACAAGGAGTTGGAAGTCATATGGTGGCTTTATGTGAGGAAAAGAGCAAAATTTCAGTCATTCTTCACTGGAAATCTCATATATTTAACTTGACATGTCACATGGCTCCCATAAAGCAATTTGATTTACTGCCATGACATCACTGTTAATATAATAGTTGTGTTCGACTTGTTGTGGCACTGCGCAGACCAATCAGTCTCTGACTTGAAGCAGTGCATGCCTGTTTGCATTTTTTTTCCAACTTGACCCTGTTGAAAAAAACCAGCATTATGCTGGTTAGGTATGTTTTGAAGCATGGTAATTGGTTTGTGCTGGTTTAAGCTGGTCATTAGTTGGTCATGATCTGGTTGTTCAACAGGGGGACTGCTCCAACAAGATCAGGGGCACAGAGCACACAATATGGCTCACGTACAACAGAAAGGCGATGTGAGAAAGCAGTCGAACTGAGTCATTTTGCAACGACCAGAGCGGCAGCACACGCTCTGATGAGGAACTAAGGGCTGTTCACGATTGGCGGATTCAACAGATGAGCAGAGAGCAGTCACACGTGTGTCATCTTTATTTCAAGTTCAGTATGCTCAAGGAAGACGATAAACCAGTACAGGGATCAGGAGTGACACCACAAATGTTCCTTACTTATACAAAATAACTACACAGGGATCGGACGACTTTAAGATATATATAATATATATAGATATATATATTATATATATATATATATAGATCCGGATAGACTATCTGGGTGGTTGAAAATTGTTTTGGGGGTGTGTCTTTTCTTGTCTTTTACAGGAAATAAACCAACTATGAACTGTTATTGGAAAAGAGTTTCTTAAAAAATTCTCTTTTTTTTCCACAGGAAAAACAATAACTGCAGATGGGTTTGGAACGACAAGAGGGTGAGTAAATAATGGCAGCATTTAATCTGTGTGAACTCTAAACCTCATCCCTTTATTCCTTTTAATAAGGAAGTGGAAAGCCCATCTATTTTCGTGACATGTTGTGTCTGACATGTTCTGTGTATTCACAGCATGCAGCCCAATAAACCCAGGGTTCCATCTCTCCGAATGCCAACCAATCAGGAGAAAACCGATCTGTTGTCCGATTTGAAGGCTGAGACTGGGAAAATTGGCCTCAGTGTCTCATAGGTCGTTCAGACTGCTCCATTTAACAGCGAGGACCACTAGAGTCATGTTCAACAAACAAATCAAATGTTTATTCTATTTGGAGTGTGGTCCAGTGAAGTGGCGATGCCCTATTGAGACGGAACAAGACGGAAGAGGATGAATACCGTGAGGGTAATTGCACCTCTCAATGTTCTGTTTCTCTCTGAGGTTTGGAGTGAGTGATGAGATTGTCGACCGTGGTGTTTCCTGGTGTCGTTATTGTATTGACCTGTGGATAGATAAACGAGCATGGAAAGCCTTGTTTGCTGTGTTGGTCATGCTTATTTTTTGTTTTTGCTTTCTTTTGCCATGGTAACTGTCCACTAGGTCCTTGTCAATTGCTCAATTACTACATTGCATGGGTCGCTGGAGGCAGGAGAAACAAACATATCACACTAATATCAGTGTGTTGAGTGTATTGTAATAAAAAAACATGAGCATCTTTGTTCACAGTGAACAAATGAACAAAGTCAGCTGTGAAGGTTGTGTGAGCCTGATAACCTAAATCTTAAAGGTTAGTTAATCTGTATGCATCATGCTATAATTTTTTAAGTCTTCTTATTCTGGTTTCGGGTTCTGAATAATCATTATTTGTCCCATTTTCCTTTCAGAAACTGTCCAGAATACTGATGCACACCTACAAACCTTATTTCTATGGTACTAAAAGGAATAGTAGGAAAGAACAAAAAACGCGTCATGTTCTTGTCAGGGTTATGAACTTTAGTTTTGTCCTTTTCTATAACATGTCTGCCTGTTCTGTGTTTCCACTGTGCTTCGCTCCGCTCCCTGTGATCAAAGTTTTCCTGTTGCCTGATTAGTTCCATGCTGTTCACCGTGTATTATTCTATTATTGGGTCATTAGTCCTCTCTTGCGTTTGTATAACTTACTTTCCTTTTGTTCTGTCCTGGTCTGTTATTATTTGGTTACACGTTGTGCGAACCAGCTATCCAATGCTGAGTTCGCTTTGGATTATAATAAAGAATGTTATGGATTATTACTGTCTTGCGTCGTGCGTCTCCTAGAGCCAGCTATGGGACCAAGTTCTCCGTCTTTTTTGTTTAGGACGAAAAATAAGGTTATCAGCAAGAATGTTAAATTATGTAGGCAGAAAAGGATGGGAAAATCGCGTACAACAATATGTTTTTAACTACACATTGCAGTTTTTTAACTTTCGTATAAGAATCCAGTTTCAAAGTGATAAAATAAAGTCTTGACGCAGCAAATCAATATATAGCTGAATTGGAGGGTCATGTGACATGAAGAATGGAGAATTTATGCTAAAAATATACACCACCCCCCCCCCCCCCATGTATCAGTATGTTCAGAAATGCTGTTAAAAATAATATTGTGTAGTAATATTACAACTTAAAATACCTGTTTTCTATTGTAATATACTGTAAAATGTAATTTATTCCCGTGATGCAAAACTGAATTTCCAGCAGCAATTACTCCAGTCTTCAGTATCACATGACCCTTCAGAAATAATTCTAACATACTGATTTGCTGCTCAAAAAACATTTATTATTATCAATGTTAAAAACAGTTTTCTATGCAGTTTCTATTTTTGTGGACAATGATTCAGGATTCTTTGGATGAATAGAAAGTTCAAACCAAAACAGCTTTTTATATCTATATTGGAAATTTAACATTATAAAATATAAAATTATAAAATTAATTTTTTTTTTAAGTTGATGTACTTATTGGGGTGGGCTTGGTCCGGTGCTACCTTTGCCAATCTCTTCCAAAAATTATTAAATATATGAAGTTTTTTCTTCCGGCTTGCCAAAAAAAGAATCTATATAGAGATATATATATATATATCTATATATTATATATAGATAATAGTATTATATATAGAGATATATAGTATATATATAGAGACTTATATATTTCTGTTGTTTTACTATTTCTTTTAGATTTCTGTCTGTTCTTATAGGTATCGTATGGCTTCAGGAGATTTAGAATATAGTCATATAACTAATTTTGTTCAGCTTTTTTTAGCTTATTAGCTTATAGCGGTGTAAATCCTATTTTGATATATAGAACATGACTCTCTATGTCCTTCCACAAAAGAAAGTACACTGTAAAAAAATAAAAAGTTGACCTAACTCAAAAAAATAAGGCAACCTATCACACTCAACTTGTTAAGTTAACCCAACTAGCAACCGACAACTTAAAAACTTTATTTCATCTAATGAAGTCAGTCTACTGAGTGTTAAAAGATCTGTCAGAGCAACACAAGAGATTTTTTAGCATTTAGTAATGCTAATCTTTTTTAACAACCCTCTTTGTTTTAGATTTGTTTATTTTCAAAGCCTTCTGCATAATATAGGTAGTATTTGCCTCTTAAATCTAAAGGCAAACATTTATGCTGATAGACAAAAGTATTAAACAAGTTGCAATGAGATGCACATATACAGTACCTCAGCACACGATCTACCAACGGGACGGATCACACATTTTAAATCATGTAAAAAAGTATGAAACTATGATTTGAAAACTCGGGCGAACATTGGATATGTTGTGAACAAAATACTTCAGGGATCTAAAGCAGGTAAAAACTTTGCATTTTGCAGTCCCCACAAAAAATGTAACTGACTTCTACCCAAAAATTCTTTGTTCAGGCTACTTTTTTTACATTGGTTAGTAGAACTTTTCGTTCAAAGTTGGATTTTTTACTAAATTGTTACTAAAATGGTGAGTACATGTGTAAAATATTGTAGTATATATATGAATTATATGTGATCTATTTAGTTGTACAGAGCCAGACAGGACACTGTCCTCATTCTTCTGGCCTGCATCATTATAGAGACACGCTTGTCATAGCATGATCATTATGTGTCCAAGCATCTGCTTCCTTCACCGGAAAGGGAAATGCACACAGAGACAGAGATTTCCAAACGAGCGTAGAAGCCCACCGGGCCTGATAGCCCACTTTGTCACTGGCTGTTGGCAACGTCACCACAGATTGTTTCCTGGAAAGAGAACAAGCACAGACAGTGAATACACAGGCCTCCATCTGTGAACAAGGTCACCGCCGATCTGGTAATA
Source organism: Sinocyclocheilus anophthalmus (assembly GCA_018155175.1). Lineage (NCBI taxonomy): Eukaryota > Metazoa > Chordata > Actinopteri > Cypriniformes > Cyprinidae > Sinocyclocheilus > Sinocyclocheilus anophthalmus. The sequence goes on from JADLZN010010622.1 coordinate 78,250, forward strand.
GTAGGATTAGACCCATCTAGTTTATTTGATTTATCCTGCTGCTGCCCTGCTGTATACACACATTCAACATACTGTGGACATTACGTGTTTATTGATATTGTGGGTTTATATGTGGCGTTGATGATATAAGTGACACACTGCATAACCAAGCTGAGCTGAAATAAACTCCAAGTTTGTGCAAAACCAGATCCAGCACTATTTGAGAGACTTTTTTACTGGAAAATCATGAAATATTACTCCTTCATTTATGCAATAACATCTTTGGTTCAATTGTTCAAACTACTATTTCCAGGTTTAAGATGTTTTGACCCCACTCTTCTGTAAATGCCAGTCAAAGGTTTGGAATAACTATGATTTTTGTTGCATAATATTGTTGTGGAAACTGTGATAGACTATCATTCAAAAATCTGGGGTAAGTAATATAAAAAGAAAGAAATGTATTTTTTTATTCAGCAAGGAACCATTAAATTGCCCAAAGGTGATAGCAAAGACATTTATAATGTTACAGAGTTTCTATTTCACATAAATACTGTTCCTTATATTTATTTGTTTATTTTTAATTAACTGTTCTCAGCAGCTTAGAATGATTTCTGAAGGATCATGTGACACTGAAGACTGGAGTAATGATGCTGAAAATTCAGCTTTACATCACATGAATAAATTATATTTTAAAAGAATTCAATTAGAAAACAGTTCATTTAAATTCAAATATCATTACATAATATTACTGTTTTTATTTTATTTTGGTGAGCATGAGAGACTTCTTTCAAAAGCATTACAAATCATTATTGCAAATGATTACATTATTATATAGAAATTATTCCGAACTTTTGACCAGTAATGCATATTATTGAAATGTTGTGCCACCTGTACTCCTCTGAGAGGGGTCGTCTAAATGATTTCATCTTGTTCCTGGGTCATGCTGATCCATTTAAGGCACCACCAAAGGAACACTATCTCAGGCTTTGAGGGTGTTAAAATGTGGTTTTCTCAAACTGTGGTGCTCTGTGTCAAAATGTATTTGTGATGACAAACTTTTTTCACTTGTTTTCAATTATAGGCTGTCTCAGGTCATGCAATGTAACAAGGTTAAAAGCAGGCCGGCTCGCTCTGATGGATCGACCACCTTTAAAGTCTTAAGAATTTGGTGAGAAATACCCTTTGGTTCCACTCAGGCAATGGAAAATCTGTCTTTTTATAAGCGTTCCACCGGCACAACACCGACCATGGTGAGAAAAGACCCACAATTAATCATTTTATTGTATTTATTTGGGAAAAAGCAGGCAAAGTAATGACTGTGTGTTTAAATCGGTATGATTCCCCTGAACATGTGGTCTAATATCATCCAAGCATTTAAAAACTAATCAAGAAGCACTCAGCCCATCTCAGACCCAGTCAATTAATGTTAAGCGGTCGATGTGTTAACGGCTAATTGATTCCAGCCTTGGTTAGTAAGAGAGGCAAAAAGAGAACATAAGGCAATGAGTGCTGCGTTCACACCAACTTTTTAGGAACCTTACAGTACTGAGTTGCCTTACTTTTGATATGCTACAAAAACATTGATAATTATGCAGCTGTTTGGCCAAGAGCCACCCACCACTCTAAAAATGCTGGGTTAAATTCAACCCAGTGCTGGGTAAAATAGGGACAAACCCATGTAGCGTCTGGACCACCCAAACACACAATATATATTTTGTTAGCTAGATTTAACAAATACTCAGTAACACCCCAGGAAGCCGAACAGGCACCTGGTTCCATGGCAGCCCTGACACCCGATACATTTACGACCGCCTGGAATTTAGGTGAAGAAAATCGCTTCCTGGCCCATAGGGAAAATCCACAAGGGAAGGACTTTTCTTTTCTAATTAATTAATAGGGAAACCTTTCTTTGAATGAACAGGGTATCCTTCAGGTCATTGTGCATATTATTGTCATCGTGTATTTTGTCCTTGATATTTTTAGACTATTTTAGTATGATTGTGAGGGAACCCATTCCTGATCATCCCTTTCACTATATGTAATCTTACCTTGTTTAGTATCTATGAATTTGCCTTCTGATGATCGAAACAAGCGTGTATATTATATGTTGGTACATTGGCAATATATATTAGTGTCCTGAGACTCTTTAGTAATTTCTATCCAAGTTCCATTTGCAAATTACCATGCACTCACACAAAGGGTCATAAAAACTCCAGCAATTGCCACTCCACGTTGGAATTCCGTCTCTCTCATTGACAAGCCCATCTTAAGGGCACCACAACATGTGACCCGCCCCAGCAGGTGGTTCGGTCAGATGCCTAAAATGAAGAGTGAGAAAAAAGCTTCAGGATACCAAGCATGTGCCAGGCTTCGGCTTCGACCTGTCCATTCAACAAGATTCTCTGACTCAAACTGGTTCTTTTTCATCAACCAACTTCAGCAAAGATCAACTGGAAACCTTAAGATTGCACCAGGAATCTCTTTCAGACAGCGAGACTCGCAAGTATCAAACTTAGTCTTATTAATTGATGCATTAAGTATCAGTTAAACCTTTTTACAAAGGTGTGTTTGAACAAAAAATCTGACGTATCCCTCAGGTTTAGATATGCTGAATATGCAAAGTGTTCCATAAAAATTCATTCTTTATGCCTCTTTCTGTAAAGAGTTAAACTTTAACCCATTCCTATACCAACTGTATGCGTGTGTATGTATGTGTGTGTTAGAACCCAGTTTATGTAGTATGTTAGGGACAGTGGACTGTGGCCAAGTATGGTGAACCATAATGGAATTAGTGCTCTGCATTTACCCATCAAAAGTGCACACACAGCAGGACACGCACAAACCGTGAACACACACCGGAGCGTGGGCAGAATTTATGCTGCGGGCCCGGGGAGAAGCATGGGGGGTTCCGGTGCCTGCGCAAGGGCACCTCCCCCCCATGTGGTATGAAGGTGGGAGATCGCGCCTGTACATTCATTCCCCACACCTAACAATCCCTGCCAGTAGAGAATCGGAACCCACAGCCTTTGGTTACGAGTCCGACTCTCTAACCATTAGGAACGACTTCCCCAGTTAGACTAGTTTAAGTGTTTATGTAGTAAAATAAAATAAAACCTTACTTGTATCACACTTAACGAGGTTCATTGTTTGCTCATAACTGGAGACACTTAATCATGCAGATTTATGCTACAAACTTTTGTAGAATTGTACAGTAAGAAAGATAGTTCCCTTAACCAGGAAATTAACGTTCTTAGAATTGACAAGACTACGGAAGTTCTAAGCGGCCATGCATTAATTTTTTTTCCCTTCTTGTTTTCTCGATATAACGACTTATTTTCTCGTTATATCGACATAACGAGAGGTGTTTTCTCGTTATAACGACTTAATTATCTCGTTATATCGACATAACAAAAGTTTTCTCATTTTCACGACTTAATTTTCTCGTTTATAGGGCCATAACGAGAGTTGTTTTTTGCTGTCTATAACGAACTTATTTTTCTCGTTATATCGACAAACGGCGTTGTTTTTTCCCCCTCGTTTTAATAAATGACTTAATTTTCGTTATATGCGGCCATACGAGTTGTTTTCTTGTTATAATGACTTAATTTCTCGTTATATCGACATAACAAGAGTTATTTTCTCGTTATAACGACTTAATTTCTCGTTATATCGACAAAGTTTTTTAAATTTTTTTTACAATGATTGTTTGATCTACTGTTGTTATAGTAACGAACTCAATCTGATGGGCAGATAAACCATGCGCTCTTACTGTAGCTTAGGTCGTGGATATTTCAGCAAATTTGCTTCGCCTAGTAATAGCGTCTACAATACAAAAATAAAGGCTGATCAAACACGGCTGATATTTCCAGAGACAGTACGCTAAAACTTTTGTTTGTGTAATTAACATGTTTAAATGGTCAAAGCAACACCGCAAACACAGGCGGAGCGCCTTCAGGATGCAGAACTATTCTAAAATCTTTCAGAGCTGCTTGGATTCAACTCACTTTCAATTCTATATAATTTCGAATTTTAGTAGTCATTAGATGCTGTGACTGATTCCGTGCGTTACACGCTTCTGTTGAAAAAAGGAGCATGTGGTAGATCTGTGTAGATCGTGGGTGGTGTGTGTGTGTGTGCTTGTGGTTGGGTGTTGAGTGGTTTCCACAAAGAAATGTAGAAAACACAAAAGATTACAACACTGTAGAACATCACTGAATTAAATTAGCATATACACTTTACATATAAATCACATTTATCAATATACATTTAATGATTAACAAAGATTAATAATAAGGAAAAGAGGCACAGTACAAATAGCCTACGTCGTTGAAGCCAGTCCTACTGTAGATAAACAGAACATCACCGCTTATTAACTAACAATAATGTACCTCAAAGACGCACAAATAAAGATATAGGTGCAAACAGAATACAGTGACGTCAACCTTAGTTTTAATAAGCAGTTATTATTTTATTACACAAAACGCGTTGGTGAAACTCATGCATCTAACAAGAACTTAATACACAAAATAGTCACATTGATTCAAGCATTTAACATTTATGAACGAATTAAATGTCAGTAATGAACAATACTGCACAAATAATAGCGATCACGAGGAAGGTCCTATTCTATCCCAAACACGTACAGTAAAGTGGACATACAGCATATCCTACAACACCCCATCAGTTATATTCAGGGCAATAGTGCCACCTGTTGGCGCAGTTTTGAAACTTAGAGAACAACTCTCGTTATGTCGATATAACGAGAAAAATTAAGTCGTTATAACGAGAAAACAACTCTCGTTATGTCGATATACGAGAAAATTAAGTCGTTATAACGAAAAAAAAACTCTCGTTATGTCGATATAACGAGAAAATTAATCGTTATAACGAGAAAACAACTCTCGTTATGTCGATATAACGAGAAAATAAGTCGTTATAACGAGAAACAAGAAGGAAAAAAAAAATAATGCATGGCAGCTTTAGAACTTCCGTACAAGACAGTTGACCCTGAGAGATCAGCTAAATATCTACAGCGGATCTAAAATATGACTAGTTAATTATAACTAGTTATGGTTAATTATTAATATTTCCTGTTGTGAGCTGAGTCGCGACAAGCAATTGGGTTGTTTTGGCCCAGCGGTTGGGATAAATGTTTAACCCAACCTTCTGGCTATTAACCCAACCGCTGGGTCAAAACAAACCAACCGCGGTTGTAAAATAGATAACCCCCCCCCATTGTGGGTTATCTATTTTATCAGATGGTTGTTTTTTTTAACCCAGCATTTTTTAGAGTGCATTTAAAGTTCCTTTCCTTCATCTGTCTGAACTAAATTGGTTAGTCTTATTTAATATGCTGGCTTAATTTTTTTAGTTAACTTTTAATAACTTCACTTTATATTTAATTGTATCAAGCAAATTTGAGCTAAATTACACTTTAAAAAATGTTGGGTTAAATACAATCCAGCGCTGGGTAAAATATGGACAAAACCAGCAATTGGGTTGTTTTTATATTTCAATCCACATTTTGGTACAAAGTGTTTAAACACCTTTGTTCTTTAATGATAACAAGGCCACATTTATCTGTTCAAGAACTGCTGTTAAAACCGTAATAGGAAATATTATTACAATTCAAAGTACATGTGTCTATTGGAATTAATTTGTACTGTGATGGCAAGCTGAATTTTCAGCATCATTACTCCAGTCGTCAGTGTCACATGATCTTCAGAAATTATATAATATGCTGATTTGCTGCTCAGAAACATTTACTATTTATTAATGTAAAACCCGTTGTGTTTTTTTTTTCTTTTCGGTTCTTAATGAATAAGAAAGTTCCAAAAGAACAGCATTGGGTTGACATGGAAACTTTTGTAATGTGTGTGTGTATAATATAGATGTTAAATATGTGTGTGTGTGTTGTGTGGGTGGGTATATACATACACACACACATGCACACACAAATCACACACATACATACATTCCTGGTCAGTCTATTAATTACATTTAACCTTAATCATTAAAATTGCTTGTAATTTTTTTCATTGTGTTATTTTTTCTTTCAACTAAGCTTTCAACTAAAACGCAAGGTCAACTGCTTGCATTCATCATGTTGGACACTGGAATTGGCCACTCTCAACTAAAGGCTTTATTTTAGCAATAGCTGAGGGGTCGTTTGAATGCAGGGTGTTTCTCTAAGGAATTTCTTCATTGTGGTTGTGTTAGGCTGTGACCTGCAGCTCTCCACTGCCCTTTAAAGATGAAGAGCACTAGACTCTGTTCTTAGAGACGTTAATTCGTTCTGGCCTTCCCTCCACAAAAGACGAGACACATAGAGATGTGATGAGGAGGAAGGAAGGAAGAGCAAGTGTCATCTCCAGTTAAGTTCAAGAGAAAACAATGGGGTTGGCTGCTGAAACAGGTCAGGAGTCACGGCATAAGTGTAATGCTCCTCACTCTATTTTATGGACTTTTATGTTTTTTTTTATGTAATACTAAACTTTTTAAATATTTTATGCAAATCAATTCCTATCACATTCTTTAAGCTTGCTTTTTTGAATAAAAAAATATCTTTTAAAAACAAACTTTAAAAAAAGTAAATAAACAATTTTACCAGTAGTACTAAAGGTTAGTCAAACCACTGTAGTTTGAGAAGGTTGTTTATTTTTATTTTTTTAGTCATTTTTTTTTAGTCATTTTCTCAAAACCACAGTGAGCATCAAATGAGTTAAAGATGATAAAATGTTGATTTTTAGGTTAACTATTCCTTTATAAACATGGATATTGCACTGACGTCTTCAGAGCTACAGGCTCTGTTAAGTTATGTGTTTACAGGAAGATCAGAGAGATACAAATTAGAAATGTTTTTTTTGAGGTGCAAATCAGCATATTAGAATGATTTCTGAAGGATCATGTGACACTGAAGACAGGAGCGATAATGCAGAAAATGTAGGTTGCAATCACATAAATAAATTACATTTTAAAATATATTTAAATAGAAAACATTCCTTTTAAACTGTATGTTTCACAATTACTATGTTGACTGCATTTTTTATATTAAAACGATTCAATAACAAACAGTCAAGCATTATGCTAACAATGCCAAGGTCACAGGTTCAATTCCAAGGAAGTGTAAAATGTACACCTTGAATGCAGTGCAAGTCACTTTGGATTAAAACCATCTGCCAAATTCATAAATGTAAATCAAAGACATTGATAGAAACTGTGATTTAAGTCAACCTATCATTCAAGCTAAAGTGTCTAACAGGACTTTTTTATCAGAGGCAAAGCGAGGACACACGCCACGTCCAGCGCTGCAACTTTTCATTAGTTTAACTTCAGATGACTGACTTGATAAGAAATTCAAATTCAAGTCATTAAAAGACTCCTCTGGGTTCAGACCAACAAAGGTCTCATTTGTTTCTCATCCTCTCTCAGCAAGTCTGCCTCTTTCTCTTTTTAAGCAGACTCAGTTCTGAATACCAGGCGTTTGTTGTTGCTGGCATCTCATACCGATTAATCACAGCTGCTTATCTTGTCATGCCCGTGCAAAATAGTTGTTTTGTGTGTCTGAATTATCTCCTGCAACAGTACTGACAGTATCCCTGGCAGGATTCAAGACGGGGCTATGGAGGCTATTATATGCAGATATCCAGATACAGAGAGCTGTACATTTATGGGAATTCATTAAAAGGAGATGCAGCAGAGGGAAAGTAGATTGTAAAATCCAGGCTGTTGAACTGGAGCTCACTGTAACCTTGTTTATGCTGTCATTTCTCTTCCAGACACATTCTAAGAACAGAACAAATCCTCGTGACAAGAATGGCATTGCCCTGGATCTGGATCTGGAAAAGCTGGAGAGATTCTGTTCATGATGTGATTCCAGGATTCTTCTCTCAGAGCTAGTTAAAGCTGGGTAAGTGGGCACAGTTTCTCTCTGCACATCTGCCCTACTGGCTGCAGACATATTTATTTATTTCCCTATTTTGCTGTTTGAAGAGACTCTGTTGGCAACAATAAAGTTATTTTCAGCACATGCCCCAGTATCAATACAAACTTACAAAGATGTTATGGGACTTTTCAATACAAGTTTCATGTGTGGTAAGTGTTTAAAAACCAGTCTAATTTCAAGGAGCCCACCTTAACGTCTTTATAATATTTAAGTATCTAGAAATGAGTCCTTCCTTTAATAAAATAGTTCATCCAAAAATGCAAACTTGCTGAAAATGCACTCACCCTCAAGTCATTCAAGATGCAAACGAGTTGGAGATTTGGAGAAATTCAGCATTATATCACTTGCTCACTAATGGGTCGTCTGGAGTGAATGGGTGCCGTCAGAATGAGAGCCCAAACAGCTGATAAAAACATCACAATAATCCACACAACTTCAGTCCGTCAATTAATGTCTTGTGAAGTGAAAAGCTGTATGTTTGTAAGAAACAGATCCATCATTAAGATGCTTTTTTTTTTTATAATTTAAACTGTTTAAACCTCTATCCATAATATTGCTTTCTCCATTGAAGAAGTCATCTTGTCTGAATCAGGAGATACATATGCACTGTTTACATGTAAATAGTCCAAAACCATTCTATTTCTAAATAAATATTTTAATAAATATAGGACAACAGGGGATGGACTTTTGGAAGTCTTATTATGGATTATGAACTCACATTTTAGCCAGAAGCAACAATTTGAAGTTAAAAATGTTAAAAATGGATTTGTTTCTTACAAACACTTCATGAGATGTTAATTGATGGACTGGAGTGGTGTGGATTACTTTGTTACTTTGTACATTGCTTTTATCAGCTGTTTGGACTCTCATTCTGACGGCACCCATTCACTGCAGAGGATCCATTGGTGAGCAAGTGATGTAGTGCAAAATTTCTTCAGATCTGTTTTAATGAAGAAACAAACGTATTTACATCTTGAATGGCCCGAGGGTTTGTAAATTCTCAGCAAATTAAATTTTTTGCGAAACGTTTTCTTTAATGTCAATTTGGCAAAAACGGTACTTATGTGTCTCAGCTGTTGATTTATAAACATAACAGACTTCAGTGTTGTTGTTTTTTAGCTCACATTTACTGTTTAAACACCATTTTTGTAGAGAAATACACTGATATAAAGCTATATCATAAGGCTAGTTGGAGAGAAATCTTGGCTTATAGGTTGTTTAATTGCATTGCAAGATTCTCTAGATTTGATGTGCAAGCTTTGCATTATTCTTGCAACATACTGTAGCAAACATTCACAGCCTAGCCAGTATTCACAATCATATGGCGTTCACATCACATTTAATGTGATGTATTTCTGACTGAAACAGAATTTTCAGAAAAAAATAATGACTTGATTTTATCCATGGGGTTTTGATTGAATTGTGAATACAGGGCTGTGATATTATTGGTCCTCTCCATCAGTGGTTGTCACAGTCTCTGTCCTCCCCATTGGACCGGCACTATCTGGAGGATTGCACAGAGCTGGAAAACAATAAATGAGTGTCTATCATCTTGAGATGATAAGCATCTGGTGCTAGAGGTAATAATGCGATGATCTGGGGCCTTCATGCACATGGCAGAATTTCACCCTAAAAGTATGTGAACGCACAGGTGGCAGATTCTGATTTTGCACAAAGGGCTTATAAAACTGTGTATGTATGCTGAATCCAATATCCAGCATTAGACTGTATGAACATGAATCCTTCTCCTTCCCAAAATGACAATTTTTTATTGTGCATGAACTCATTTGCAATACTTTGTTGCCAAAACAGTGTTTTTTGTTTGTTTTTATTTTTACAGAGACTCATTTCAGTTGCTCTGCCAAGCGTAGCGTTTATGTGTAGCAAAATGTGAAAGGTGATATTTTAATGTGTGCATTGTTGTGTTTTCACAAATATTTCTCATCTCAGTTTCAATAAATTATTATTGCAAATTGAATATTTTGTGAATTACATCAGGCTCTTTCATTTCCAGGGTTTCTATTGGTCTTAAAAAAGTCTTAAAATGTCTTAATTTCCCCTTCCACAAATGAAGGCCTAAAACTGTCTTAAATCGGAGTAGAAAGTCAAAAATTCATAAAGTCATGGCATTAAATGTTGCATGTACTGAAAAAATAAATAAACCTCAGCAGAATGTGTGTCTTGTTTACAAATATCTAAACTTCCTTAATTCAAGACATTTACTTGAGATGCAAAATTAAGATAGTCTTGTTTTCTGAGAAATTGAACAAAACTACACTTAGTTTGTTTTAAACAATAAAATTAATACGTGGAAAGCAAGGCAAAAACACTGAGAAAGAACATTATTTTTGCAGTGTGATCAGACGGTACAGTATGTCATTTCCATATTCTAGTTACGTTTTTTTTTTTATTTCAGTCAATCAGGCTGTTGATAAAACAATTCATTTTCTACATTTACATTTAGAAAACATATTGACATGTTCTGTTTCCTTCAATTTGGTCCTTAAATTATCTTTATTTGGGCTTAAAAAGGACTTAAAATGTCTTAGATTGACCTTCATAAATCACTAAAATTCTAGATTTCTGAAGGATGAACATATGAGCTTGATTCCTCCTTTCTGCATCTTGGCAAACAGAGGACAGGGAATTCTGATACCGAACCTGGAAACTGAGATATTCTAATGAGTTTTGGCTGCTGATGTTTTTACTCGTCAGATTGTGTGCACTCAACAGTTAATTAGTTTCACATTTAATGAAGTTTTAATTAGTTTTTCGAAACCACAAAATTATTCAGCCACAGCTATCTACTGATTTATAAAGACAGTTACAAATGAGTTAACATGTACTATAAATATGAGATTACTGCTCCCCTGCTGTGGTCAGAGAGGCATCTAATATTTCCCTCCGCTTAATCACTGACTTCACTTCACTTAAGGGAAAAGTGCTCCAGTTCTGAAGTGGCCTTAAATCATGTACGTTTGATGAAAGCTGACGTGTGTAATTTTTTTCAGTGATAAAATATTTTCTATAATTCAAGTTTAATATGCAGAGACAACTATAATTAAGCCATTTGTAGGTTGATTTCCCTGAAAAGTGTAACACTGTGAGGTGCTATCAAAGCCTTGCTTGAGCAACACGGACTCAACCAATGATTATTTTGGGGGCGGGACGATTTTTCAATGACAGACAGTGGAGCATTTTTTCTCTTTCTGTCTCTTAGCTCTATCTTTGATGCTGTTATACACACACCCACCACACACCCACACAACACACATGATAATAATATATATATATATATGTATTATATAACTTTATGCTACATATATATACAGTATATATATATAATATATATATAATATATATATATATATATATAACAGTGGGTACGGAAATTATTCAGACCCCCTTAAATTTTTCACTCTTTGTTATATTGCATCCATTTGCTAAAATCATTTAATTTAATTTTTTTTTCCTCATTAATGTAAACACCACATCAACCCATATTGACAGAAAAACACAGAATGGTTGACATTTTTGCAGATTTATTAAAAAAGAAACTGAAATATCACATGGTCCTAAGTCTTCAGACCCTTTGCTCAGTATTTAGTAAAAGCACCCTTTTGAACTAATACAGCCATGAATCTTTTTGGGAAAGATGCAACAAGTTTTCACACCTTGATTTGGGGATCCTCTGCCATTCCTCATTGCAGATCCTCTCCAGTTCTGTCAGTTTGGATTGTAAACGTTGGTGGACAGCCATTTTTTTAGGTCTCTCCAGAGATGCTCAATGGGTTTAAGTCAGGGCTCTGGCTGGCCATTCAAGAACAGTCACAGAGTTATTTGTGAAGCCACTCCTTCGTTATTTTATCTGTGTGCTTAGGGTCATTGTCTTGTAGGAAGGTAAACCTTCGGCCCAGTCTGAGGTCCTGAGCACTCTGGAGAAGGTTTTCGTCCAGGATATCCCTGTACTTGGCCGCATTCATCTTTCCCTCGATTGCAACCAGTCGTCCTGTCCCTGCAGCTGAAAAACACCCCCACAGCATGATGCTGCCACCACCATGCCTCACTGTTGTGACTGTATTGGACAGGTGATGAGCAGTGCCTTGTTTTCTCCACACATACCGCTTAGAATTAGGGCCAAAAAGTTCTCATCAGACCAGAAATCTTATTTCTCACCATCTTGGAGTCCTTCAGGTGTTTTTTAGCAAACTTTTATGTGTCTTGCACTGAGGAGAGGTTTCCGTTGGGCCACTCTGCCATAAAGCCTTGACTGGTGGAGGGCTGCAGTGATGGTTGACTTTCTACAACTTTCTCCCATCTCCCGACTGCATCTCTGGAGCTCAGCCACAGTGATCTTTGGGTTCTTCTTTACCTCTCTCACCAAGGCTCTTCTCCCCCGATAGCTCAGTTTGGCTGGACGGCCATTTCTAGGAAGGGTTCTGGTCGTCCCAAAACGTCTTCCATTTAAGGATTATGGAGGCACTGTGCTCTTAGGAACCTTAAGTGCAGCAGAATTTTTTTTGTAACCTTGGCCAGATCTGTGCCTTGTCACAATTCTGTCTCTGAGGTCTTCAGGCATTTCCTTTGACCTCATGATTCTCATTTGTCTGACATGCACTGTGAGCTGTAAGGTATTAGACAGGTGTGTGGCTTTCCTAATCAAGTTCAATCAGTATATTCAAACACAGCTGGATTCAAATGAAGTTGTAGAACCATCTCAAGGATGATCAGAAGAAATGGACAGCACCTGAGTTAAATATATGAGTGTCACAGCAAAGGGTCTGAATACTTAGGACCATGTGATATTTCAGTTTTTCTTTTTTAATAAATCTGCAAAAATGTCAACAATTCTGTGTTTTTCTGTCAATATTGGGTGCTGTGTGTACATTAATGAGGATTTTTTTTTTTACTTAAATGATTTTAGCAAATGGGTGAAATATAACAAAGAGTGAAAAATTTAGGGGTCTGAATACTTTCCGTACCCACTGTATATACACATACATATATATTTTTCTTTTTTTTTTAAAGCTGGATACATTAAATTGACTATATCCGTGTTCATGATTTTAGCATAAGTAGTAGTATGTTTTTATGATGCTTGCACTGTAAGAAAAGTCTGTTAAAAAACAGGGCCCAATGTACTGTACTGTCTAAATATTTAGGGATTTTACATATTAATTTTTCACACCCATATTTTGAATTAATTATTGCATTGTGTTGTGTTAAGGGTTAAAGGAAATGCAGTTAACTTGAAAGTGTCTACATAAACATTCATGTATTAAAACAATATAAATTCATATAAATTCATATAATTGAATATGAAATGTGATAATAATTCTACAATTTTGATCTGTTCCAAAACTTATAGTGAGCTGCATCTTTAGACAATATTATAAGGAATCCTAACTGCGTTCCCAATGCCAAGGCCTTTCCAAAAGGCAAGCAGCATTTATTCTATATGTAGAATGCAATCCCATAATGCACTGCACTCAGTTTTATACAGAAACCTGCCTTTGAAAAGTTTTAAGTAATTATGTATGGAATATTATGTATACGCTATGTTTATTAGAGTGTCACATTGTTCGTTTAGCCAGGCGAATCTCCTGTGTGCTTTGCGTGATGTGCCATTTAACGAAATCAGTCATAAATGCTTATTTTTTCTGAGTAAAACAAACTTATTCATGATCGCCGGCTGTTTACTGCTTGCTATAAGTTACATAATTCACTCGCAAAGCATCATGGGCGGTAGGAATATTGTCAGATACCTTTCAGCTACATAAGCAATATGTGTTGCCTTCATGTGAGGGCATGGAATTAAAGCTAGCAAGTGTTATTTAACAACAGTATGACCTCGGAATGTAAGAAGAGTCTGACCTCTCTTGATAGGCCTGTTTTGGGGAGCAATTTCACACATAGCGTAATAATATTTCCTTAGAGATTTTATTGGTCCTTATCTCATGTCCGGGCAGTACATCCCCCTTCTGCGCTGGCAGAGTCACTGTGTTGCCCTCTCCTCACAGGCTCATCAGACTACAATAGCTCGTTAGTGAAATAGCCCTTGTCTTCCTCCCGGAGGGACTTCAGGATGCGCTTAGTGTATCATGTCTGACTTTAATTATGAGCAAAGGCCTCTCTCTTCACATTTAAAACTGTTAATTACAGTGTAACAGTCACAAAGGCACCCGCCTCTTAGTAATCTTTTCTTTTTTAAGTCCCTTCTGCAGACAGCTTATTCCTTAATGATCACTTTTCAAAACCCAGATTGGAGTTTGTTGACTGCACAGAGAGAATAACATCAAACGCTTGATATTGAAGTGCATAATTAAACAGTCCTTTGGCCCTGGAGTGGAGCAGAAGATACAGTCTTGGGTTTCTCGCAGCACTAGAGAAATACCAGTAATTTTATCCTCTTCCCTAATGCCGTCATGCTAGATGTTATTTTAGAAGCCTGAGACCAGGACACATTCTGAATAACAGAAATGGACAGTTAATACACATTCAGGCTCTGCTTCGTTGTCTGCTGACAGTGTTACACACCATTCAAAGTTGAACTGAGAATGCATTTTGATTTCCTATTGAATTGGCTGAATTTGAATGGAATTCCAATTGAGTTAGCAAACAGGGTGCAGAATTGCAATCTGAATTTGAATGTAAGGATGCAGAATTAAAAACTAGAGCAGATAGATTTTCCCCTCATAGATGGAAATGTCACCTAGAAATTTAATATTTAGTTCTATATTTACTAATAAATAAATACATAGTGTAAGAAAGAAAGAAAGAAGAAATTATGTATATGTAATAATATGTCATATATATATATATATACACAACACCCACAAACAACACACACACATATATATCTATAATATTTATATATTATATATATATATTAATATATATATATATACACCACACACACACCACAACACACACAATATATTCTATATATATAATTATATATTAATTTTCAGTTGTAATATGAATTTTTTTTTTTTGTATGATAATGGATCTTCTCATCTAAGGTTATTACAGAGCATTTTGGGATTGCCTTCTCCTCATAGGATTGGATAATTATTTACTTGTGGATACTTTTCTTGGCTGGTTTACGTACCCATGCCCAAAACCCAACTAAAATGACCAGCTTCACCATTTTGGGAGGTTAATTAAGACCAGAAAACCATCTTAGACAGGTTTAAGGTGTTTCATTTTTTAAAGAAATATCTGCCTTTTAATTTGTCAAAAAAAAAAAATCTTAGAAAAGCAGCACTAAAGCAGGCTGAATAAAGCTTTCTACCTGTGAAACTCTTGGAACTGTGTCCTGCAGGTGTTGTGGAGGGCGCGACGTACTTTGAGGTTGCCCCCGTCCGCGGCAGCTGCGGTGGGCGGCACTGCACTGCGCGCCATGGTCGTGTCCAACCGCCCCCCTGTCCCCGCGGTTCCGATAGGCAGGCGGCACATAGGGTGATGATCCCCACCCCTTAAGCAAACATCACATGGACTGCCAGAGGATAAATAACCGTGCAAACCCGGAGCGATTGTGATCCCCGCACACTTTTTTTTTTCCCCGAGTGTAGAGGGATGCCCGTATTCCCACGCATTTAGCTAGGTTAAATATGCAATCACTCACTGACTGCAGAAGAAGAAGCTGAGAGGGGCTGTGGGGATGTATATGCTTCCTGGCTGAATTGTGGTTATTTCAGACCTAATTATTTTCTTGGTGAAGTGGAAAGGTGGAATTTAGCAGAGTGCATGGTGGTTCAATCATCTGGCTTCGTGCATTAATTACTGTTGGCTCATGCAGGACATCCAGTTCAATATTTTCTTATTAAACAGGTCATATGCCCTTGTACAAATCCCTATTTGAAGTATGAATAGACTACTGCCTAATTGCACCACATTGCCTCTGGTTTACAAACGTCTCGGTTACGTATGTAACCCTCGTTCCCTGAAGGAGGGAACGGAGACGTCATGTCGGAGGACCGACGAAATTGGGATCTCGCTTAGAGGGACCAATCTACTTCGAGTGTAAACTAAACGAGCCAATGCACATTGGCATGCGATTATTGCATCCAGCTGCTGCTGATCACAGAGTGAGCATAAAAAGGCAGCCAGTGCAAAGCATACCAGGTTTTCGCTGAGGAGCCGAACCGGTGACCCGGCGGCTCAGCGGTGGTACAGGAGCTGTGGCGATGGGACGTGACGTCTCCGTTCCCTCCTTCAGGGAACGAGGGTTACAAAAGTAACCTAGACGTTCCCATTCAGTAAGTCACGTTCAACGTTACGTCAGTGACCGACGAATTGGGATCCCTAACAAAGGGCCACAGATACTGCCCCTTCCAGTGTCCCGTGGAAGCCACCTGCGCCCCTTTTTTTGGCGTAGGCCAGGGCCTGCACAAGATGACCAGCTACTGCTACTATGGCACTACTCATTGAGTAAGACTGGATAACACTGGGAACGTACCCGTTCTACTTGGAACAGGAACGTTTACGGAAGCTCGAACCTTCCCGAAGGATGTTTCGGAAGCACTTACACATATGAAAACCGTTTAGGTGCATATGGAAGATTGGAGGTGATTGTAACTCTCTTGGAGTGGCAGAAGTCTGCCGGGGAAACACGGGCTCAAGGCTATACCGTGGACTTTACACATATGAGATCCACTTAGGTCTTACATATGGAACCCAGCCTTCTACCGGTTCTCGAGGATTCAGCGAGTGAGGGCCTGGCACCGGACGTTCTGCCACGTCTGGCTGCAGAGGGGACGGAGGAACTCAGCAGGGTCTACTGTATGGACTCTCTGGAGTGGTTTTGAAAGCCGACCAGAAGCCGGGGGGCTATCAGTGCTTCTACCCGTTTGAGGTGAGAACACAGGAGGCTACCGGCTCCACACGAAGGCTATAGAATATAGCAAATGTTTTGGGGGTCGCCAAGCCCGCAGCGCTACAAATATCTGTCAGCGAGGCGCCACGAGCCAGCACCCAGGAGGATGCAACACCTCTAGTTGAGTGAGCTTGCAACCTGAGCGGGCAGGGCACACCCTGTGCCTGATAAGCCAAGGTGATGCATCCACTATCCAGTGGGCCATCCTCTGCTTTGAGACGGCATTCCCCTTCTGCCGGCCTCCGTGACAGACAACGAGCTGGTCTGAGGTCCTGAAGCTTTGCGTCCGGTCTATGTAGCACCTTAAGGCTCAGACGGGACAGAGCAAAACTAGGGCTGGGTCTGCCTCCTCCGAGGGCAGCGCTTGAGGTTCACCACCTGATCCCTGAAGGGAGTAGCGGTAACCTTGGGCACGTAGCCGGGCCGGGCCTCAGGGTTACCTGGGAATCAGCCGGCCCGAACTCTAGGCACAAATCGTTGACCGAAAATGCGTGCAGGTCCCCTACCCTCTTGATGGAGGCCAATGCTAGCAGGAGCAAAGTCTTCATTGAAAGGAACTTCAGCTCAACCGCCTGCAAAAAGGCTCAAATGGGCCCTGCTGTAGTGCCGTGAGCACCAGAGTCAGGTCCCCCGAGGGAATAGAGGGGGGCCGTGGAGGATTTAACCTTCTCGCCCCCTTAAGGAACCTGATGACCAGGTCATGCTTCCCCAACGACCTCCTTCTACGGGTCGTGGTTAGCAGCGATTGCAGCAAACATAAACCTTAAGGGTGGAGGGAGACAGCCTACATTTCAACCCTTGCTGCAAGAAGGAAAGCACAACTCCGATCAGGCATCTCCGGGGGTCTTCTCGGTGAGAACGAACACACCATAAACAGCAACGCCAAGACGGTTCTCGCACGATTTCAAGCGTAGGCGCTCTCTCTGAAGTGATGGTGTCAACTACCTCTTGGGTTAGGTCACTTAGAACCTCCGCGTCCCGTCCAGGGACTGGACATTAAATTTTTTCAGAGGTCTGGACGCGGGTGCCAAGGCGTGCCCCGTCTCGGAGTCAGTAAATCCTTCCTCAGAGGAAACGGCCAAGGAGGGGCTGTCGCGAGGAACACTAGCTCGGGGAACCAGGTCCGAGTAGGCCAATACAGCGCCACAAGCAGGACCTCCTCCTCGTCCTCCCTGACCTTGCACAACAACTGTGCAAGAAGGCTCACTGGGGGAAAAGCATACTTGCGAAGGCCCCGCAGCGGCCAGCTGAGATGCCAGTGCTGGTTAGGGAGGCCGAGGTTCCCTCGGTTCAGGGCGAAGAAAAACTGGCAGTGACAGCGTTTTGGAGAGGCATGCAGGTTTACCTGAGCGGCTCTGCAAGTCCCAAACCAGAGGGACCGTCTGGGGATGGAGTCGACCATTTCTGGCCCTGGAGCAGAGAGCAGGAATGTGACAGCACGAACGACCTAAGATGCTTGACTCAGAGGAGGGAGGTGGCGGGAGAGTGCGATAAGCGACGGGAGCGCAGGACCACATTGTCGGTGATGTACGCAACGGTCACTGTCCGTGCGGCTAGTACATGTTGCCTCGTAGCGCCCTTGAGACGGCCGGGGCAAGGTGCACTGACAGCACTCGAGGCAGCCAGTGCAGTTTGGGGCCCTGTCCAAACCCCTGACTCTGCAAGCCCGTTGTACGTGGCCCCCAGCCGGTGGTTGAGGCGTCCGTGCAAACCACAGAATGCCTGGAGACCTGCTCCAGGGGCACTCCTGCCCGGAGGAACACAAGGTCTGACCACGGGGTGAAGGTTTGGCGGCAGGCCGGTGTAACTTGGACCCGGAAGGTGCCGCGTTGCCACGCCCACCTCGGGACTCGGCCATGGAGCCAGTGCTGAAGCGGTCTCATACGAAGCAGCCCCAGCGGGCGTGACTGCCGCCGTAGCTGCCATATGCCCCAGGTGCCTCTGAAACTGTTTCAGTGGGACCACCACCCTGCTATTTACCGGGAGTCCCATCAATACGGGAAACAGAGATCCTCTGCATCGGGAGTTTGCGCTTTTCCCCAGTGACAAGAAGGGGCCCAACAGGCTGAGGTGGAGAGCACCAAACCTGGGAGAGCACAACGATACTGAGACTGCTCGTCGAGGAGTTGAGACTGCGACTGCTATGTTCTCTCAAGGAACAAGGGGTACATCCGGCAAACTATCGTGAAGAACGGGGCCAACAGGGAAAGCCCGGAGGGCAGGACCTCGTACTGATATGATCGTCCTTCGGACGCGAACCACAGCAATGGTCTGTGGTGCGTAAGGGTCGACACATGAAGTACGGGTCCTTCAGGTCGACCGCTGCAAACCAATTCGGGGACGGATGCACCCGAAGATGCATCCCTGCGTCAACATCTTGAACGGTAACGGTGAAGGCCGGTTCAAGACACGCAGGTCCAAGATTGGTCGTAACCCACCGCCTTTCTTGGGTACAATGAAGTAGGAGCTGTAAAACCCCGTCTTCATATAGGCTGGAGGGACCGGCTCTATCGCATCCTTCGCCAGTAGGACTGTGACCTCCGCACGCAAGACAGGACCATCGGCCGCCTTCACTGTTGTGATGCGGATGCCACTGAACTTGGGGGGGGGGGGGACGCCGGGCGACTGAATCGCATAGACGAGCCTGATGGTTCGAAGGAGCCATCGAGAAGGGCTGGGTAGCTCAAGCCAGGCTCCCAGACGCCGCGCAAGTGGCATCAAGGGAACTACAGGCGTACCCGCAGTGGGACACAGAGGAAGAACACAGGGACCCAGCCCGGGCGTCTCGTAGCCGGTCCGAGGCGGCTCCCTAGCCGCGCTTCTGGGTGTGTGTAACAATGACCTGCGTTTGAGCAGAGGGTGCGTGGGTAGTCCGTTGGTTCGTCCTCCCGATCCGCCCACTGCTGCTTACTGGCGAGAGAGGAGGGTGAGTGTGATACGCACTAGATCGTCCACAACCCCCGTCCCCTCTGGGGACCCAGAAATAGAGGAATTGCTCTTTGTCGAGCATTTGGGTACCACCGACCAAGGTCATTGGTGGAAAAATATTCTCCACCCGGCCCTCCTGCGGGGGGACGCGACAGTGCCCCGAATGCATTCCAACCCTCATTCATCTTACTACTCTGCCGAACGACACCGCACGTCCCTCAAACTCTGGGCGCCCGTCTCCTGGCACCTCTGGCTCTCTCGCTTGCCACCAGTTTGGCGGGGGCGCAAGGGAGGAACGGGCGGGGTGTCTTGGGATCAGTCTCGAGCATGTCAGCTCAGTCACACAGACAGAATTGGCGCTCCGGACCACAACAGTGGACATCCACGACCAGAGACCGCGCCGTAACCTTAGCGCCGTGGCGCGAGGTCTCGCCGTGGGGCGGAGTTCTCTCTGAACTGTATCGAGGGTCAAATAACGGTGGACCACCCTATGTAAGGTAGGGTGACCAAGTCCCTCAGTGCCTTGGCCTGGTGCACTTGCATTAACGCCGAAGCATGTAAGGCGGACGCAGCTTCTCCAACTCCGTCGTATAGGAAGAGAGCAGAGAGGGCGGAGTGTGTCAGTGAGACGGTTCGCTAGGTCATCTCTACAGAATCCTAGAACACGGGCTGTGGCCAGGAGGGATTTGGGATTGGAGCGACGGACGTGGGGTTCTCGACCCCAGCCTGGCCGCCGGTTGGACTGGGCCGAGTACAGTAGGGAATAGCGGTATTGGGTAGAGGTAGGAGGGTCACAAATCGGGTTTTGTTAGACGGACGGCAAGAGCTGTGTTGCGTCGACTTTGCGGATGACCTTAAAAAGGTCTTGTTTTGCGACAGGGGTGGGTCTAAGGTGTCTGGTACCTTCTCACCTATGGTGCGCTGTAGAATGACCGAGCACAGACGGTTGTCGTCCACGACTTGTTGAACTCCTCATGCACCTCCGGGAAGAAAGGCAATCGTGCAACCTTGAGGGCTCGGGAAACGGTGAAAGTCTTCACTCGAGCCCTAACCCTACGGCGGCCCGGGAAAGCTTAGCCATTATTTCTGGATCCGATTCAGGCATTGCCACCGTCCCGGTGGGCGGCAGCGCAGCCGAATCTTCCTCTCAGAAAGCTCTGGCTCACCCTCCGATTCTGCAATCGACATCCGATCGTCGGGGGGAGCCTAGGAAGAAACAGGTGGTACCCCCCGGAAGGGTCCAGCCTGCTCTGCCTGAGAGCTCCGTTGGTTTCGAAGTGCCGGCGGGCTTGGGCATCCCCGTTCTCTCTTAGGGGAATTCCTCACCGTGACCGTAAGACAAGTCCGCCCACCGCCAGGAAAAAGTTGTACGCCCCGGCTGCCACCAGAGGGAAACCCTAGAGTCTGGGCGTGGCACGGGCACATCCACCCCCTTGCAGGAACGGAGTTCGGTCCGCGAACTCGAGATGTCATACCCGCAAGGGAGCATGAAGCCATCCACAAGCCACCTCAGCGTGCTTCATGGCCCAGGCACAAGAGGCAGCGATCTTGCCCATCACCTTGCCGGTAACGACCAATCCAGATGCCCGGGTGATACGTGTCTATAGCAAGCCCACATCGGTCTTATAAAAAAAAAACACAAAAAAGACGTGAAGATAACAGTCTATCGCCTTGTAGCGCCAAGCAACGCGGTCTTTAAAAAGACGCACCCCGAAAATTGTCGTTTAGGGGAAAAACTCTAGCGTGCGGAAGGCGCACAGGGAGATGATATCTGCACACCAATATCAGCTCGTGTGTGTAGCGTAGACTTGCTGTTAGGTTGCCCCGCTCGCTGCAGTGCTGGTGTATCCACGGCAAGGATGGTGTTGCCTCACAAGGTTCTGTCAAAGGCGTGTCTCTCTAAAGAGGGACGCAACGCGCTCAGCCGGGATTCGTTTCGTTCAGTCTTTCCTTTCGCTCAGTATAGTAGTCTAAGAGCAGAACGATGGGAGCTCGGCTACCGGAGGGCTCCGAAATGCTGAATATGCGTTGAAGGTCCTGCTGCCTAGTTATACTTGCACTGCGATCAGCGGCAGCTGGATATAATCATCGCATGCTAATGTGCATTGGTTCGTTTAGTTTACACTCGAAGTAGATTGGTCCCTCTAAGCGAGATCCCAATTTCGTTGGTCCTCCGACGTGAGGCTGAGAGTGATCGGGAACCCATATTCTTCCCTTTGCAAGAACATGATGACAATGAAGGGTTAAGGGAGTACTAAAATCCAAAAACGAAAGTTTCCTCACTATTTCCTCACCTCCAGGCCATGTATATGACTTTGTTTCTTTAGCCGAAGAGAAATTAAGGTTTTACAGGAAAACATTCCAAGATTTTTCTCCGTCTAATGCAAGTGAACAGGGTTGTATTTCACACAAGAGGTCGTGAACTACACCAAGCTGGACCAAAGCGAACATTAGTAGTTTAAAAGTATATAAGTGTCTTTGTTTTTTGTTTTTTTGTTTTCTAAAAATGACTGGTCGTTTCATTAAAGAAGACTGTTATTTGTCCGCTGAAGCTGCCGAAATTTATGGATTTTATACTGCCAAAAATGGTTTATATTGCATAGGAAAAAACTCCTGAAATGTTTTCCTCCAAAACCTTAATTTCTTTGCGACTGAAGCAAACCGATAGAAGGGTGAGTAAATAATCAGGGAATTTTCATATTTGGTTGAACTATCACTTTAATAATGAAGGATGACTCTGGATAAACTAATAAAAAGCCTTTCCTTGGTATCTGATCATGCACACCTCTGCTCAAGAGAACTATCCTCAAAAGGTCATTTTTATTTTTATTTTATTTTATTTTCTTCTTGTTCTATCATCATAAATAAGATGTGAATTTGTTAGAGAGTAAACTTCACCCCCCCCCCCCCCCCCCCCCCCTTTTTAAACATTTACATTGCATCACACACCAGTCACATTAATTATTTGCTAGAGAAATTTCTAAATGGTTTGTTGCCTGGAAGCAATGACCCCTCCCGCGTCGGCCCACAGCAGAATGTATCTCCTGTGCAGCCACTATAGAGAAATGTGCAGTGTTCAGTGTTTATATTTTGATTTTATTTGTATTTTTACTCATGCATTATTGAAGTGCCTTATTTTTTATTTTTAATGATATTTAAGTAGAAAGAAGAAAAGCTAGGGGCCATTTCTAGTAGCTAATATGTAATCTGATTTTTCAATTTTTATGAAATTTCTTTGTTGTGTATATTCCAAATGTTTTACTATAGATTACACAGTATATTCAGTATTTTTCCCCCATGATGTAAGCAATAAATGGCTCTATTCTTCTGGCACATTATAAATGTATACAATGTATAAATGACACGTGTGACTTGATTGTTCAGTATTCTGCGGATGATTAAAACTGTTACCTGTTGGCATGAATGTTCTTTAATGGCTCTTTCTGTTGTTTTTAGACTTCAATGGTTGGTAAGTCAGTAGTGAGAAAATGTTCTAGTTTAGGGTCAAGGTTGGACTTTGGGTCAAAGAACTGAGATTAATAGCAGTTTTTTTCATAAATCTTTGTACTAAAAATGTTGTTTCTATTTTTGCAGAGTTTTAACAGTAAATAGGACAGAATGAAGAGAACAGACTGTTCAGACTGTGATTAGGTGATGTTTTAGCCCAATGCTATGATGACAAAAGTTCACTTATATCCCAGACACCTGAAAAACGCTTGCAGTAAAGCATATGTTTTTTTCTTTCTTTACTGGCACACACTGTAGGTTGTGAAAGCACTAAGGTAAAACCCAGGGAACTCATTTGTAATGACAACATGCTTGTGCAGACATCTGTAAGATAAATGACTCGGGAAATAAATAAAAAAAGAGGGCTGCCATGCTTTGTTTGCTGTGACTTGACTACAAATACACCCTTTATAACATTAGACACCTAATACCTGTGTTCTGCAATGCTTTTTGACATAATTTATTTATTTGTTTGGTAATGTTATGGAACAATTCTAGTGAAATATACATATTGTATATGTGACTATATAAGAATTAAAATTATAATTGATAAATGCAATCATTAGCTGATAAGGTGTATTATTTTCTGCTGTGTAAGAATAGTTTCAAGAATAGATTCAGTCCTTTGGAAACTATTCTCTTTTATTGTTTTTATTTTTTTACACTATATTTTACTGTGTGTGTGTGTGTCAATTTGCACTAAACTGTAATCTAACATTTATAGACATAGATATTTTAGATATGGAAACCATATTTGAAAGGTCTCAGGAAGCAATTTCACCTTTTATGTCCCTATTGAATGAGTTCACATATTTTTCTTTGTTTATGTTACAGAAATAAGTGACGCTTCAAATCATGCAACTTGTTGAGAAGAGGTGTTATTACTTTTCTATGCAATCAAACTCATGTTTTTAACCCAGGCTTTGTCTTTTTTTTAATCTACTGCCCTATGTCTCGCATTCCACTGAGCTGCTTTTCCATTGCATTTCTATGAAAACATGCATTAGATGTACGTTTCACCATTGCATTTGCATCTTTTACAATGTCTCACAGCATTAAAAAAAAGCTGCAATCAAGTTAAAATAAGTAAAAAAAAAAAAAAAGAGTTTTTCATTCAACTCTCCTGTCTTGCATTTTTAAATAAATAAACTTCAAAAAAGTTTTTGCACTCCACTGTTCTTGCTTTGCTTTGCCTTTGTTGTTCTATGTAAACATGGACCAGACAAACTTTCAGGACCTTTGCGTTTCTGTCTTTTGCCGTGTCTGACAGTGTTAAGTAAAAACATGGCACTCCTGTTAAAATAACTTGAGCTTAAAAAAAAACATCTCTAGGTATTGCCCTTTTTCCTGTGTTTTTAAATGCAAAATCATATTGAAACAAATTTTTGCATTGCACTGCACTGCTTTTCCATTGCTTTTCTATGCGAACTTGCCATAGACAGATGTCTTTGACCATTGCTCTCTCGTCTTTCCAGTTTCTCACAATTTTAAATGAAAAAACACATATCTAGAGACCATACAAGTTGCATAGAATAAAAAGCAGGAAATGCAGTTCTTCCATCCAGATGAGGACCACGGCTTTGCTAGTGCATGACATTCACACAGTTACGTTAACTAGGTTAATTCTCATTTTATTAAATACGACAGGCTTGCAATTTTAACATTCAGCTGTGTTTTCTATGCAGTGCACATCCATATTACAACTTGGTGTATGAAAATCGGCTTTGGAACAAGAACATGTCCATCACAGAGTATCTCTAGCGCTCCTCAACAAGCCACCACTCAAAGTGAGTGGTCCCACGGGAATCAGATACCGTCAGCTCAAATCCGGCTACACCAGGATGCCAATTACCTCTAGTGCACACAGCTGTACGAAGACACGTATCGATCACACAGTTAAGATATCAGATGTAGCCGGAGCTTCCCCCAGGGCTTTCGTTAATGACTACGTTTTTTCTTGGACTGTTTATTCATTGGTTAGCGTAGCATAAGGACATTGTGCATGTTCTTTGGTAAGTGGCGTAGGTCAGCAACACAATCAATAAGACTGCGGATTTGATCCTAAGAGCCTGTTTCTCTCACGAAAATCAAATTGGATTCAGAGTCGGGATATTGAGATCTGATCAAATCTCTTGGGGCTCTTCTCATTGATCAGATTCTCGAGCTGCTCGGACCGGATGTCATCCCATTAGGAAGAGGAAAAACACAGATTCTTTGGTGGCGGAAACTGAGAAATATGAGCTTGAGACCTTTAGCGTGATAAAAGCGATGTGTGTCTTTCTTGTTGTCATTCTTCGAGTGCATTCTTTCATTTCTCCAGGAGACATAACAATGGGCTGCGTTTAATTAAGCCCTGTGCTATGATGTCAATGCTATCGCTGAGATCCAAGAGAGCGGATTGCACAACTGCGGCGTTTATCCTGACGTCCCCTGTGGAAACAAAATGGGCCGTTGTGCTAGAAACAAACTATGTACACTGAGATGCAAATGGTGTAATTAAACTTCTCAGTGATGTTCCCTCTGATGTATATTTGCAGGCTGCACGCTGACATCAACTGAACGCTCATCCCACAAATAAATGTAGGGAATCCAGAGAAGCTCACGAATGAAACAAGTGATGCCTTAATTAACACATCTTAGCTATGGAGACCTTCCAAAAAACATTTGACCGACAATGAGACTAAAATAGTTTTGTTTGATGCAAGAAACTGTACTACTTCAACTAGTACTATATATAGTGACTACTTGTTTAAACATATTTTTGGATTCCACTAAGCTTCTTATTTCATTGCATTTCTTTGTAATCGTGTGCTATATGACATCTTTGGTCGTTGCATCTGCATCTCTAAAATGCGTCTCTAGACATTGCATTTCTTTCCATTACACTGCCCTGTGTCTCATTTTGTAAATATAAAATATAATTAATTTTGCTGGCCTATTCATTTAAAAATTGTGAATGTACATGCACTTAAAATGCTACCTAAGTCAGTGCCGAGAGCCTCGTGGGCAGTGTGTCGACAGGTAGTGCCGTTGCGCTTCGTACGTCCCGTGTTTGAGTCCTGGCTCACGGAAATTTCCCGATCCCACCCTCCCTCTCTCTCCCACTTCACTTCCTGTCTCACTACTGTCCTATCAATAAAAGGCAAAAACACAAAAAAAGGCTTCATTTTTATTTTATTTTATTTTATTATTTTACTTGTTCCTAATTTGACATTAGATCAGTATTATGTCCTGCATCATTTTAAGTGCCATTTTCAGCTCATTTTGGAGCATTCCATCACTTTACCCAAGATTGACTTTAAAAAATGTTAAAATGAATTAAAACTGCCATCGTTTATTCATTACTTACTCATTTCCTTTTACGTTTCTTTTTATTTTGTCTGACAGCTGTAACTATAAAATGGGACAAAGCACCATAAAATGATCACAAATGTAATCTCTTCTATTTGTGCATTACATTCCAAGTTCTGAATGCCTCTTTCTTGTGTTCAGCAGAATAAAGTAAGTCATTTGTGTTTGGAACAACATGAAAGTGAGTAAAATGACATGGCGTCCCTTAATAGTAACTCTATAGTAATGCCACAAATAAATATATAGGCCTCTGATATTTCTGATACATTCTGTCCTTCAGTGTATTGTTGCTGTTTTCTGCTGGTATGTTTTCTCATCTTCTCTGTCTCTTACAAACTCTTTATCTTCCTTCCTTCCTCTTTCTTTTTCTCCATGCACGACTCATCTACTCTCTTTTAACTTCTTCACTCTGCGTCTGAGGTTAGTAGAGGTCTCTAATCAGGCTTGTTCTCGGGGGACGCCTGCATTCCAGCCTCTAATGAGAGAACTGGAGTTGGGCTTCATTAGGGCTCGCTGTCATGCCTCTGCCCACGGTTTGCTCACTCTCTCAGCCCGCGATGCCTGTCCGAGACTTCACAATCAACCCGTGCCAGTCTATGTGTCCCTCGGGTCGTCAACACAGATGTGAACGCTCCACGTTAATGTTCATACGCTGAGCCTCGGGGTGATTGCTTGGCTGTGATTTGTAGGTTAAGAAAGAGCAAAATGCCTTTGAGCGGTAAGTGAGGTGGTAAAGCGGCAGTGTATCATAGCGGTTTTGTTTACACCATATGTTTAGGATCTCATGAGTGACTGAACTTCTAAATAAAACGCATCGGTTTATGGGCTGTTTTTTGGAGGGGAGTCTCAGTGGAGATACGAGGGCTGTAATATTTTAGGGCAATGTGTGATTTTAGATTAAAATTATCCTCATTAAAATCTTCCTCCAGGTTAGAAAACCAAAGGAAAGAAATTTAGTGTCAAAATCTGTAGTAATATGTCACTTCGCACTAGCGAGCGTCTACCTAACGCAGCTCGCGGCGGGAAATGTTTATTGCTTTCTTCAATTGAAGTTTGTCTGTGATCTTAACCGGCGCTCAGAAAACTCTGCCATTGGGCTCCTCGCTTCAGATTACATAATTCTTTACTGGCGGGAACTTTCTGTGCAAAGAGACTAGAAATCTATACTTCTAGACACAGTGAGTTTGTATCTCTCCATTTGTTTGAGATGCTTTACAAGGTCATGTTTCAAGTGATACTGAATGCAGAAAGAATGAGTTGAATAGATCAGAATTATGGTAGAACGATATGTTTTCAAATGGTTATTTCTTAAAATATTGCATGCTTTTTCATAGCTCAGGAGACTTGGGATAGTTCGCCCCAAAATGGAAAACTGGTCATCATTTGCTCACCCTCATGGCACTCCAAAACTTTGACTTTCTTTGGTGGGAGACAAAAAATAGTTTGAGGAACGTAAGGGTATAAAGTAACATTGGACCCCAAAAAAAACACAAAAAAGCTCTTAGACATGTATTCATGTATTCTTTCCCTTTATCTGAGTCCCGGTTTTCCATGTAAGTATCAATTTTAATGTTTAAGGTACATTTTAAAAGATTTTCTTTAAGGAAAAAGTACATGTTTCCCCAACAACAAAAAGGGTTTCCTTTTATAAGGAATTTATACTTTTATTCCTCAAAGATGCCTTAAATTGATCAAAAGTGTCAGTAAGACATTTATAATGTTACATAATATTTGTCATTCAAACAAATGCTGCGCTTTTGAACTATTTTCAACATTGATAATAAGAAATGTTTTTTGAGCAGCAAATCAGCATATCTGAAAGATCATGTGACACTGAAGACCGGAGTAATGATGCTGAAAATTCAGCTTTGCATCAGAGGAATGAATTACATTTTGAAATATATTACAATAGAAAACAGTGATTTTCAATTGTAATACTATTTCACAATGTAACTGTTCCTACTGTATTTTTGATCACATGATTGCAGCCTTGGTGAGAATAAGAGACTTGCGTTCAAAAACAATAAAAAATTGTGGAATTTCTAAACTTTTGATTGGTAGTGTACAGTAAGAGTTGGTTTAGTTGCATGGTTTAGTGCTGATCATTCGGTTTTAGGAACATCTGGGAAATGTTTGCGTTCATACTCATAAGACATTGTTGAGTTCTCTTCTGAAACTCTAAAGGAGACATGTGAGATTACTGGCTTCTTTTTCTCCGGCGAAACATCTGAGAAGCAGGAGACTTCAGTGGTCTAATATTGTGCTTTAGCAACTTGAGATTTTAAAGAGATTTATTTAGATTTTTCTTTCCTACCGTATATGTTACAACTACAGCACTGGATCCCGAATAATTGAAGATGTTTAGAGGGAAAACCCTAAAGATGAGGTGAAACGAAAACAAAATTTGACAGAAGCGAGGGTGTTGAATACTTTCTCTTCAAAGTAGCATTGACAGTGAATGCTGAGGTTTAGATCTAACAGCTTTTATAAGCTGAAGTAGTGCAAACAACCCATTAGATGACTACAACAGAAAAACACAGACGGACTCATCCTGTCCACATCTCATTAAACTGTGAAAGAGACACAAAAACAAATTAATGGAAGAACAGACAGAAAAGGAATGCAAAGTGTTTGCTAGAGGATGAGGGAGAGCGAGAGGGATATGTAAATGAAGGGAATTGAAGTGAAATTCCTCCAGTCGTTGTTGGCTGCTCGGTGAGCGTCTTCGTTTGTGTATGGCAGAGCAGAAGCATCCAGATGAACAGTCGTGCGACGTGATTTTAACCTACAGAACCAGTCAACCACAACGTCGGGCCTCCGATAGCCCCTGTCATCCTCCATTCTGCCTCACCACAGCTCTGTTCCAAAACCTAGTGAACCTGCAGTGATGTTTGCTCCCTACATAGGCAGCTACCTCTTAAGGCAGCATCCTAACTGGTAATGGCACACAGGTGGCTTGACTCAAAGTGGTTTCCAATACAGTTTAGCATTGGCATGTTGCTAAGCTAGATTCAGAACACACACAACCATTGGCTGAAATATTCCATTTTGACTTTGGTTTAACTATTGTATTGATGCTTTTCTAAATGCTACACATGTGACCTGCTACATAATTTTGAGTCACAAACCAAGCACTGAAGTAAACATCACAATATTTTTGTTTCTATACCAATCTTTTGCTATTCTCTTTCTTTTTTCTATACCAAAATAATTTCAATGTTGGCTAAGACTTTTATTTTTATTGTAGTGAATC
This sequence comes from Sinocyclocheilus anophthalmus, assembly GCA_018155175.1. Classification (NCBI taxonomy): domain Eukaryota; kingdom Metazoa; phylum Chordata; class Actinopteri; order Cypriniformes; family Cyprinidae; genus Sinocyclocheilus; species Sinocyclocheilus anophthalmus. Next base: position 108,091 of record JADLZN010010622.1, read on the forward strand.
TTTTGGTTACACTTCATTTAAGGTGTCCTTTTTACGGTGTAATTATACACTTAAGTACTGAGTAATATTAATTAATAGGGGTGGAACAATACATGTATTCCTACCGAACCGTCACGGTACGGCCTTACACCGAATTCACCCCCAATCCAGAAGGTCATGAGTTGCGCACTTGAAAACAAAGCCCACTAGACAGTGACCATGTGCTGATTCTGAATGCGTCTCTCACAGACTGACAAAGGAGTATACTTTAAAGGCTTGTGCACTCAACTGTTTGGGAAATGGAGCTTTGTGCTCTTGTATCCTACCTCTCTCATTCGGCACAAATCCAAATATTCCATAATATTCCATAATAAATGCTAAACTATTATTTATTATGTAAATTAAAGGCTTTGTACTTCAGTCGCGTTCCAACTGTGACACAGAGGTGGCGCGCTGATGTTTGGTTCACTGTATTTTATTTTGATAAAGTACCAACAGCGCTGTCAAGTTAGCAATGCTGCCTGGAACAGATGTGTGTGTGTGCATGTGCGTGCCGGCGCTATCACTTCAACTGTTTCCTTTTACCAGCAGAATCAACTTTAAACAATTATTGTCTTATTAATAATGCATCACTGTGTAAAGTTCTGCTTTTATTTGTATACACAAACAATGAAAACAAAACATTGTGCTTTTGTAAAATAAAGAAAACAAACAGGATGTCGCTTTCTGCCATTTGAGTTTCCTTTCTGCGAACAAATTAAGCCTGTCACAAAAATGAACTGAAACTCAGCGTATATAGGCTACGTTACGTGTCGCACTGTTTTTTTCCCCCTTGTTTATCTGTAAACTAAATAAAATATATTTCAATAATTTATTCCTTGTATGTATATATGTACTGCATATTTTATATATACATATATATATATATACATCTGTGTACCGTTCCACCCCTATTAATTAACTACATGTACTTACTAAATAGTTAGGGTTAGGATTAGGGTTTGTCTTAGGGTTATGCATGTAATTATTTAAATATTTCTATTTGAATACATGTTAAAATGTAATTTACAGTGGGTACGGAAATTATTCAGACCCCCTTAAAATTTTCACTTTTAACAATATTGCAGCCATTTGCTAAAATAATTCAAGTTAAGTTTTTTTTCCATTAATGAACACACAGCAACCATACTGACAGAAAAACACAGCATTGTTGACATTTTGCAGATTTATTAAAAAAAGAAAAAATGAAATATCACATGGACCTAAGTATTCAGACCCTTTGCTGTGACACTCATATATATTTAACTCAGGTGCTGTCCATTTTTTCTGATCATCCTTGAGATGGTTCTATCCTTCATTTGAGTCCAGCTGTGTTTGTTATACTGATTGGACTTGATTAGGAAAGTCACACACATGTCTATATAAGACCTTACAGCTCACAGTGTATGTCAGAGCAAATGAGAATTATGAGGACAAAGGAACTGCCTGAAGAGCTCAGATACAGAATTGTGGCAAGGCACAGATCTTGCCAAGGTTACAAAAAAAATTCTGCTTCACTTAAGGTTCCTAAGAGCACAGTGGCCTCCATAAGCCTTAAATGGAAGACGTGTGGGACGACCAGAACCCTTCCTAGAGCTGCCGGCGGGCAAACTGAGCTATCGGGGGAGAAGAGCCTTGGGGAGAGAGGTAAAGAAGAACCCAAAGATCACTGTGGCTGAGCTCCAGCGATGCAGCCGGGAGATGGGAGAAAGTTGTAGAAAATCAACAATCACTGCAGCCCTCCACCAGTTGGGGCTTTATGGCAGAGTGGTCCGACGGAAGCCTCTCCTCAGTGCAAAGACACATGAAAGCCCGCATGGAGTACTCCAAGATGGTGAGAAATAAGATTCTCTGGTCTGATGAGAAACAAGATTTTTAGACTTTGGAAGAAGAGAACTTTTTGGACTTAATTCTAAGCAGTATGTGTGGAGAAAACCAGGCACTGCTCATCACCTGTCCAATACAGTACAAACAGTGAAGCATGTGGTGGGCAGCATCATGCTGTGGGGGGTTTGTCAGGTGCAGGGACAGGACGACTGGTTGCAAGCGAGGGAAAGATGAATGCGGCCAAGTACAGTGATATCCTGGACGAAAACCTTCTTTAGAGTGCTCAGGACCTCAGACTGGGCAGAAGGTTTACCCTCCAACAAGACAATGACCCTAAGCACACAGCTAAAATAACGAAGGAGTGGCTTCACAACAACTCTGTGACTGTTCTTGAATGGCCCAGCCAGAGCCCTGACTTAAACCCGATTGAGCATCTCTGTAGAGACCTAAAAATGGCTGTCCACCAACATTTACCATCCCAACCTGACAGGACTGGAGAGGATCTGCAAGGAGGAATGGCAGTGGATCCCCAAATCCAGGTGTGAAAAAAACTTGTTGCATTTTTTTTTTTTCCAAAAAGACTCATGGCTGTATTAGATCAAAAGGGTGCTTTTAATAAATACTGAGCAAAGGGTCTGAATATTCTGGATATTTCAGTTTTTCTTTTTTAATAAATCTGCAAAAATGTCAACAATTCTGTGTTTTTCTGTCAATATGGGGTGCTGTGTGTACATTAATGAGGGAAAAAAATAACTTAAATGATTTTAGCAAATGGCTGCAATATCACAAAGAGTGAAAAAATTTAAGGGGGTCTGAATACTTACCGTACCCACGGGATGTAACAAGGAAACCTGTTGTTTGTTTAGTTGGACATAAACGATTAATGAAGTAGCTTTACAAAAAAACAACAAACAAAAACTTTAAGTCTTTCTACTTAACATTTCGTGTTTAATTCAATGTGATGCTTGACATTTTGTTGTAATTATTTATGAAATGCAATTTCTAAATATTTTTTTCAGTGTAGAGACATTGTTTTTATTAACTAAAATGAAAACTATTAAACATTGTTTTCAGTAGTTAAAATAAAGATGAAATAAAATAAAATATATATTAGATGACAAAAATGGAAAATTAGAAATTTTCCCTTGACAGTTAAGTGAAATAAAAATGCAACTAAGAATACTAAAATGACTAAAACTGAAACAAAAATAAATTAAAGCTAAAGAGATTAAAAATGACAATAGCACATAAAATTACTAAACTTTAAGCTAAAATTAAAATGAAAACTAAAAATATAAAAAAGAATGCTAACTGAAAATAATAAAAGATACTAAATGCTATATAAATGCCTCATTGATTCATTCATTCATAAATGTGTATGTTATTCTTGTTTTCTGAATATTTTCTATATGGATATTATTTATTTGGCAGTGATGCAATTTTATATTTAAATGCATTTAAAACGTTAATGCAAATATTTTAATTAATTTAAATATAAAATTGCATCACTGCCAAATGTTAATGGTCCATTTTTTCTATTATGGTTCTAATGAACAGCTAGCAATTTCACACTATGGAGTCACTGTCATTTTTAGCTGGACAGAGGTGATTCGCCCTGAAACTTTACAAATAACTCCATCAGAAAAGCACGAAACAGATGGAGGAAGGACAGGAAGAACTGAGCGAGAGGTGTAGGATTGTCAGTATGGGTATGTTCACCTGAGGGTGTAACGATGGGTGGCACAGCCCGGGACACACGCAAACCAAAAGGTTTGAATATTTATGAGAGGTGTTGGGAGAAAGAGATGAAGCCGAGAGAAAGAAAGTGAGGTAGACAGCTGTCTTCTCTCCTTTCCTGAGACATTTCTGGTCTTAACAGAGCAGGGGTGACAGTCTCTGGCACACTCGACAGGACCGCCGCGCAAACCAATGCTGACAAGCAACTGCTTTAAAATTATTTTGATGTTTAGTGAAGCCAATCCCATGAGAATGTTTCTTTAATATCTTAATTGTTTCTCCTACACAATAAGATGAACAGGAGAGCAAATGGAGGCTAATCAGGCACAATGCAAGAAGTTTCCACTGACTGCTTCATGGTGTGACACAAATACAGCCAATCAGAACATATCTGATGTTTAATAGAGGGTTATGAGGAGCTTGATTTTAAACAAATGATATTTCCTGGTGGGCGGGGCTACCCAGTGAGATTGACAGGATGTCCTGCCACTGCTGGTAAGGTCAAAAGCTCTTTTCAATTTCTAACAGTGTGGTTGTTGAGGATACACTTCTGCAGCCTTATTATAGTATCACTGAGATACTATTATAGCATTATACAAATATTTTTATTTTTATTTTGTTTTTATATTTTCCATTTTCATTTAGGTTTTCAGAAATTTCATTTTGTATTGTTTATTTTTAAATGTCTATATGTAATTGTATATATAATGTACAATTGTTATTTGAGTTTTAGTACATCAAATTAAACTAAATTAAAAAAATGAAAATGCTGAATTACATTTAATATTTGTATTTTTTACGTTTTAATTTTATTTCTTTTCCCATTTTACAGAAATACGAGGTATTGTATTTTAGTTTTATTATTGAACTGAAACCTGGTTTTAAAAAAAGAATACCAAATTGTGTTCGATTTACCAAGATAACAACATCTACAGTCAAAAATTCTGATATCTTGCTATGATTTACTATTTTTTCAAAGACACAAATTATCATATTTAAGCTCTGTATGTCAACAATTACTTTGTCTATTTTTATTTTTACCTAATTTAAAAAGAAACATCTGAGATGAAGTCAATATTAAAGATTTCAATTAAATTTCATTTAAAAATGAGCAATCACTGATCAATAAAATGTTGACTGGGGTAAATGCACAAACTAACTTTTGCACATTATTTATTATCTAGTGTAATGCTTTAAAAAATATATAATTTATACATTTATTTGTAATACAAATTTTATAAATTAAATGATATTAGTATCATTGAAGCTTGATACTAATCATAATTATATTATTAAATTGTATTAAAATATTCGTATTTAGAAAGCAGTATAGACCTGAACAGAGAATAGAGACTTTTTGTTTTCTGAATATTTTCTATGTGGATATTATTCATTTGGCAGGAATGCAATTTTGTATTAAAATGTATTTAAATATTTTTATTAAATAGTTCTTCTTAACTGTCAGTTGTTTTAATCATGTTTCTAATGAACCGATACCAATTTAAACAATGGAATTTAATCATTTAAAAACTGACCTTAAATGACCAAAAATCTGACCTTGAAAAGTCTAGAAAAAGTAGCAAAACATGAATAGAAAACAGAGGTTTGCTTTGAGAAGGAAGAAGAACACGTGCTTCAGGTTCTTATGTAAACAATGTTCCATGGAGTAGGGACACGAGCCACTGGCTACTCTAGGGGTCGCTATGGGAAACCGCCTCGTCGTGACCCGTGTCCTGAAGAATACATTGAAAAACACAACTCGTTTGGCCGGCGAACAGGCCATGAGTTCATAACGGTCGCGACTACAGTATAAATCAGGTTGACAGGGAAAGCTCCACATCATCCACTTCTTCATCGGAAGCTTGCGGCCGCAGCATGGCAAGAAACAAGAGGACCGCAGTGTCTCGTTCCCTATCAGGGAACCATGTTACATAAGTACGTAACCTGAGAGTTCCCTTTCCATGGAAAACTTCGAACTGCGCCTCTAGGGTCGGCTTGGGGAAGGTTATCCCACGCCACCATGATGAGGGGGAGTGCAAGCCAGCAACAATGGGCGGAGCTAAGAACAACTCTACAATATTGTATGGGAGTTGCCATGGGGGAGTTTAGGGCGGGGCGGTCAAATTTTTGGGGAAAACCCAAAACCCCGTTATTCCCTACTGCCAAAGGCCTAGGCTAAATACCCCAAAATACTTACCTGTTAGGACCAGACTCCTGGGCCCGGGGTAGAGCCCAAGGCTTGGAATCAGAAACAGATTCCTTTAAGGGAATACGACAAAGAGCCTAGAATCACACTAGTCTTGGCCTGTCACACATGGGCTACCACACGTTTCTCTTTGTATGTTCTGAAGGAACTGTCTCAACAGACCCTTAGTAGCAACATGCTGTTAAGTAGGTATCCAGAGGATACATATGAGGAGTGGTTTCCCAAGGCGGAACCAGGGTTTTAAACCACTCAAATAGAGCATGAAGTCTTTGCGCGTAGCTCTTACTATACAGGATTTTTAGAAAAGTGGGCATAGCATAACGTGCACACTTACCACTTAAGGGGATTTTAGAAAAGTGGGCAAAGCATAAAACGTGCACACTTACCAGCTATGTGGAATTTAGAAAAGTGGGCAAAGCATAACGTGCACTTCACTTGAATACCGTTCTAGGGGTTCTCGTGGCACCCTGAGAAGGCAGCCTATAGATAAAAATAGCGGATCCCCAGACGCTATATCTACGGCTATAATGCTGGAGTGGCTAGCAGTAAATATGTAGCTGGGGGAGAACATCCAGCTCCCAATGGAGAGGGAGCTCAACCTACAGCATGTGCCCATGGTGGAACAGCTAGCAGTTATAACTGAGGGAGACACACACTCAGTTCTCAACACCGAGACGGGAGGGGCTCGACCTCAGAATGTTCCAAACTGGAACCAGCTAGCAAATAGTTTTACTAGCTCGTGGGGGAAAACCACCACACATAGTCTCAGTCGGAGAAGGGGGCTCGGCCCTACAGCATGTTCCAATGCAGGCAACGACTAGCAGTAGTTTACCTGGCTGAGGGAGCACCAAAACCAGCTTTCAACGGCGGGGGCCTCGACCTGCTGGCCTGATTGAAAGATCAGAGGGGTAAGCATACTGCCGTCTAGCCAGACTCTCATCCCAGGTAACCCTTTGATAAAAGGGGAGCATTGTCTCAATACTACCACGAGGACAGCCCAAAGAGCGAGGAATCCAACTCCTCAGAGAAGATTAACGCTCGAAAGAAAACACCATACTCACAATAAACCTCAATGGTGAGGGGAGCGATGCTTCAAGGGGATATCTGGTGATCGGGGAAAAAACCCTCAGGGCGACCCGGATATGGTAGACCAGTCAGGGTAGCATGAAAGCGTAAACCCCAGCCCGGACGCCCAGGAATTTTTTGCAGTGACACCGGGGGCCTGATAAACACAAAACTCCCGCAGAAGCCTGTGTTACGGCCGCATGATCCAGGAAGAATGAAGCCAAAACCCGGCTTTACTTAACTTCTGGACATATATCGACGAGTGAAAAACACTGAAAGTCGAGCACCCGGTTTCTGAACCCAGAAGCGGGGGGAAACACTGCAAAGAAACTAGCCAGAAGGGTACACACAAACCACCAGTTTCATAGCACCATACCTTATATTATATACATATATTTAGACATGGATCTTACTCACCCACCACGGCTCCCGCGTTTGAGCTCTGTCCGGAAAAGCCTCTAGACCGGTCCTTCAGTAAGGTGGTTACTATGATTAACCATAGAACCAAACAAAACATCATAGGTCCAGAAGGAGACTGTTATGCAGGAGATATTGTGGTTACAGGGGAATTAGGAAGGGGAAGAAAAGGGTAGATGTTACACACCCTGAGAGAAAGAGTGGATACCTAAGTATTACTCTGATCCGGACGAAAGCGCTGACGCCTTGTATGGATCACATCCCTCAGGTCATGCCTACCTCCCTTCGGACCGGTCTCATACCCTACCGCCCGGGGAGGAGGGCGAGATAGCGACAACTAGCCTTCGGTGCTCGTCTTGATTCCTCAAATCGAGACGGGCCAGGGAAACTGGGTGTGGGCTCAGAACCTGGGACCTTCGGGAATGAAGGCGTTTGAAGGCCGCATGAGAGGCCTTTCGCCGCCCTGAACTTTTCGACGACAGTATCTCAACGGATGGACCAACAAACGTTCGAGGCCGAAACGGGCATCGAGAGAAAACCCCTTTCTTTCTACCGACTGTTGACAGGTTACCACAGCTGCCTCTCCGTTACTACATCACCCCTATAGATCTGCCTATGGCAGAGGCTGCCTGCTTAGTAGCACGAAGAGCAAGCTCCGTGGTGCGGCGTAACTCAGCCATCCCATCAGAAGAAAGGCCCTCGCCTTTACCCAGGTCTTTCAGCAGATCAGCCTGGTATGCCTGGAGCACCGCCATCGTGTGCAACGAAGCAACAGCCTGACCTGCTTCTGCGTATGCCTTGCCATTCATTTTATATGTAGCTTGAAGAGGCATGGATGGCAAAGAGGGAGTTTTGAGAGATGATGTCTCACCCATAGAGAGATAGCTGGTCAGCGTCTCTCTATAGGGGCATCCTTTCATAGCCGTTTTCGCGCATCGCCTCTATATTCGCATAACTGGTATGCTGAAAGCGATGGATGCGTGAGGAAAACGGCTTATTCCATTCCTTCTCGATCTCAGTATGGCGATCAGGAAGGAAAGGAAGACTCACCTGAACTGGAGGGTTATGGCCAGAAAAATACACGTTCGTCGAGATCGACCTCGCGGACGCCACTTCATTATGGTCCCGCTTCCAATGGCAAGTCAAGTCTTGTGGGGGCCGTAGGCCGATCCTAAACCTCTAAGAGCTCTCTACGCCAGGCAGGGGGGGGGGGAAAGGACATTGAGGAAAGCTCGGCCTCAGCTTCTTCGCTCTCTCATCAATCCATTCCTGCTCTTCCTGGGCTGAACCAGCAGAGACTGGCCCCTGGATCAGGATGTGGTTTAAAAGAGAGAACATCCATCCTCCAGTGTCTGCTCCTTCGCCCCAGCCGATGAGCGCTGAGGGAAGGAAAGTCCCCTCTCTAAACTCATCGGCCAGCGTCCCAATAACCTGAGATCCCACGAGCTCATTCTCCTAGTGGCTCAGCAGCCGAGGGTCCGCACCGCAGGGGAAGCACGATGGTCTGCCCTCTTTACTTGAAAGAGAGGAAACAAAACGAAACGGAGTTTTTTCATTGGAAAACACCGCAGGTGCACGGCAGATTGCCCCCTAGAGGGACATCGACGTGAGGGCTCCTCGCCCCACAACAAAACAACACAAGATCGGGCTGTGTATATTGGTGTCAAGAGCGCCTGACCGGATGCACACCTTCCTAAGGCTATACTAGTGCTCGCCATACATAATACATAGTACTCTTACTTTTTCCTGAAAAGCACGCTTAAAAAGAACCGTCCATGAAAGACAAGAAGAAGAGAAATGATGTGTAGCTCCCCCGGGCACCGATTACCTAACTGTAAGTTACGCACCGGTAGTGACGTCATGGCTGTTGTCGGCCAATGTGTTGTTGGTGTTTTTTTAATGTATGTTTCAGACAAGGGTCATGATGAGGCGTCCCCATAGCGACCCCTAGAGGACACATTTCGAAGTTCCCATGAAAGGGAACTGTATACAGTCTGTAACAGGGTTTTTTTTTTCTTAATGAAATTTAGTCCAACACAGAAAATGTGTCAAATAATACGCATCATATATTTCCAAAGTTTCAAAAAAAAACTTTAGGAAAATTTGAACTTGTAAAAATCAGATCATCCTAGTTTCTGCAGTGCTGGAATGTAAGTTTGTCCAGCGTTGTTGTGAAAGGAACACGGTGGGTGTGTGTGTGTGTGTGTGTGTACTCGTTTTTGTGACAATTTTAATAATAAATTTATAAATTTGTATAATGACAAAGGTATGACATATGTATTACAAGGAGAAGGTGACTTTTCAGGACATTACCCCATGTCCCCACTTTCCAAAACGCTTATAAATCACACAGAATATCTGAAAATCTGAAATAGCACAAAGTTTACTGTAAGGGGTAGGTTTAGGGGTAGGGTTGTTAAAGGGCAACTAGAATAGGAATATAGGTCTCGTACAGTATTAAAACCCATTACCCTCTGGTGGTCCCACTTTTCACAAAAATGTAATAACACTGGGGTGTGTGTGTGAGAGAGAGAGAGAGAGTTCCCTGCTGTTTTGAGCACCCCAGATGCAGTAACACACTTCAGAAATGAGAGCGTTGTGTTCCTTCTGGTTGGAGAGGAGGCAGCCTGGGAAAGTCAGCAGCATCTGGACAATGCAGTCTCTGGGGTCCACTGCCTAGCAACATCCCCCCCAACCAGCGGCACGGTAACGAGCAGGACCAGGAATAATGGTGCCCTGTGCAGATGGCCATAGAGACTGATATAAATAGGACAGGAAACGGCATCGACATTCCGTGAGTGTATATCGCGCAGCATATGTGTGAGAGTATAAAGATGTGCTGTGGACCATGGGAACTGGACAGCTGTCACATTCACAAAGACCACAGAACGGTTTCATCCTCAAGAGAGCCTTCTCTGATCCGACAGACACATCTTAAAACAAATGCACACAGCCATGGAGTCATCAAAGAGGCTTTTTTTTTTGGTGTGATCTGCATTAGCACGAGTATCTGCATGCACACCTGTCCGCCATACGCTGGTGGAACATAAAAGCAAATTAAAAGCGTTTCACCATTTCATGTACAGTGACCCCAAAAAATGTATTTGGACACTTAAGCCACACTTAATGTCATTGCATTACATATAATATCAAACCAAGTGGCATCTGTGCTCAATTACTGCAGCTACTTTTCGGAGTCATTTTGGCAGTGATTTTTAACCAACCGGTCTAAAGTTGATTTTAGCGGATGTATGAATTCACGCAGGTGTCTCAATAAAGCATCCACAGATATAGTTCATCACATCTAACTAACTATTAACATGATACAGTAACATTTGACAACCACAAACCATCATAATATCATCATTTCAAACAGTACACTCAACTGTTTTTGATTTGGCATAAGGTTTATGTATTACCGTAATGATAAAGACGTATTAGTATAATTAATACTGTTTATTTATTTAAGGTATTGTGTCTTACAGGTGTGGTTATAAATGTGTACGATACGTGAGAATAAGTTCATTTTCTTTGTGGAAATGCAAAATTATTTATTGATCTATTTATTGTTAATTTATTTATTGTTTATTTTTCTTGTTATGGTACTATTGATTTGTTTATTTATATATTTGGGGGGGAAATGAAATGTAAAGAAAAGAGAAATATTGAATATCACTTAAAACATATCTTTTTAAAAGAAATGTTTGTTTTATAGTGGAATTTTAAATTAATTGAATGGGAACACATTATAGTAGAAAACGCTTTTCTGAAAGAAGTCTCTAATGCTGCATGTATTTGATCAAAAATACAATAAAACAGTAATATTGCAAGATATTTTAAAATTGTAATTTATTCCTGTGATCAAAGCTGAATTTTCAGCATCATTACTCCAGTCTTCAATGTCACATGATCCTTCAGAAATCATTGTAATATATTGATTTGCTGCTCAAAAGACATTTCTTATAATTTCCTATGTTGAAACAGTTGTGCTGCTTTATATTTTTTGTGGAAACCAGGATAATTTCCCCCCACGATTCTTATAGAAAGTTCAACAGAACAGCAATTATTTGAAATCTTGTGAATCTTAACATTTTAATTCTCTTTACTGTCACTTTTGATCAATTTAATGCATCTCTTGCTGAATAAATTTGTTAGGTGCTTTAAAAACAATCATACTAACCCAAACCTTTGATCAAAACTGTATACATTGTTTTATAATTTTAACACACTTCTTTTTTTTGTGAAATATTTCATTTGAAAAGTGTGCATTGACTGTCATTCCTTAAAATAAATGCCACTTGGTTACATATTTTGTCAATGTAATGACATTCAGACATTTTAAAGTGTGGCTTAATTGTCCGAATACCCTTATTTATAGCTTCCAATCTAATCAGACAGTCTTCATTAAAGTTAAAAAGAGACGACAGCAGGGAGTTAAAATGGCCCCTAATGAGGCATTGCCTTAAATTTAGTGTGCAGCAAAAACTGTGCTGTTAAAAAGTAATTGGTGTGATATAGTCCATGTGGAGTTTTGCTTCCTTATGCCAACTAACATATTATTAGTGAATGTTCATTTAGCACTTTTAACCTAGTGTTGTTTGTTTTCCTTAAAGAGCAGTTGTTAAGTTGTTGTTTTAGTGTACAAGAGAGCTAAAGTTGCCATTTAAGGATTTTTAATGATTGCAAAGTGTATTATGATGGGGAAAAATGTATATATTAGTTTTGTTTGCAGGCAGCTAGAGGGGCCTCGCTATAGTGACAGACCCTGCCGGACATGTTCAGAGGTTGAATGGACCATCGCTGTGTGGAAACATCTCGTTTGCTGTCTAAATAGATCTGATGACTCAGTAGTGCACAGATCCATGCAGGTGCACTCTTTTGTCATGTACAGCACACTGTGCATAAAAATACGTCGCATGTCCCACTTAACCACGATCACAATGATAATCCATCTGTAGTGTTCCCAACATTATGGAGAAAAAAAAAAAACACTGCAAAATGGAAAGCTTATACTTTGCAGTCTTATTTTTAGTGACCTGCTGATATCAATGTTTTTACAATGAAAAAAAAGAAAATCTTTGTTTCCAGAAATTAAAAATGCAAAGTAATCACATGTCCTGTGTCATATTAGCTAAATTAAATCCAATAGTTGTTTCATACTAATTTTGGGATGCTGATTCCAAAAATAGTGGCTCTAGCATGTCACACTTTCTCACAAAACATGATTGTGTAGCATTTTTGCTGTTGAAAACCATTTGTAAGGTGAAGACGTGTTGTATTATGTCTTAATCACCAGAAGAACTGCCATAAAGAGATTATTATTTTTTTTTTGACAAAAAAATAAAATAAAATAATTTTACTCTGCATAATCTTAGTTTTCCTAGTTTCTAGTACTGGTAGTCACACATTTCTGGATGGTAATATGCATATGTAAATTATATGCAGATAAGTTTATGCATAGTAAAAAAATGTGTTGTAAGAACTGTGTACGGTTAATTCATTATAAACTATGTGATAGTTGTAATAAATTATACTTTTTGTTTCAAATATGAGATCCCAAGTCTTTCATCCTTCGACCAGTACCGCTTTTTGCTTATTTCTAGTCTACATTTATAAATTATATATAAAAGTGTACATTGTATGCCATTCGCATATCACTATTATTTAAGTGTGAGCCAGTGTATGATGCTTGTGTCTAGAAGTTGATATTTGAAGCTATTTTCTTCTGCCTCTAGCCATCTCATTTCTCATTATATGAGTATTTGGCCATTTGGACGCTGTGTTTAATTCTTCACTTGACAAGTGCTGCAGTAAAGACCCAATTGCATAGCTCTGGAAACGTGATAATGTGATGGGCTATCCTGAGGGCAGCATACTAATACCACACGGCCTTAGGAGCATCACCATCTGTCATTGTGTCAGTAATTACAAATAAGAGAGCAGAATACAACACTTGCATTGCTTTACGATTTCCTTGAGGTTGTTGTCATATAATGCCGCTTTAATGGTAAACCATTATTTCAAGGTCTCATAACAAGACTACATCACTGTGTAGCAGCAACAGAAAGTCACAGCTAGGTCAACAGAGAATGGGATCTTTATAACGTTTCATTGCATTTGTTGAGTTTTCTGGCAGTGGTTCTCAACTGTAGGGTTGTGAATGAAAATGGGTTGCATGTTGCAGATAACATATATATAATATATATAGAATATAGATATAGATATGCTCAAAATAAAGTTGACATATGTTCAAATACTTTAACAAAAATTATAATCACCACAGTTCCACGGTTATTTCATTACGATTAAAATGAATTTTATTATGTTTTTTAAATGTTATGTTTAAATATGCAAAATAGGAATATTTAATTTCATTTAAATTTATAAATTATTTGATTTATGTATGTGCTAATTTGCATACACATCCAGGAGGTTCAAAATTATTCTTTCATTTAGTTGGCATAATAGAGGTAAAAAAAAAAATACTTTTGGATCTCTTTTTTAATCACTCTATAAATCAGCAAATACTGTAAACAGCCAGAAAAAAAACATGTTTTGATTAATAAAGTAAAAAAAAGAAAATGTTATCTAAAATCAGGCAGATGATTTCCGAATACCCAAAACATTTGTGGAAACTGATTATCTCAAAACATTTAAGTAAACTAACTTTTTTAAGTTAACTCAAAGATTAACCCAAATAACAAATAACCCAAAATCTCAAAACTGACCAGTGCATTTTTGCCTGTAGTATCTAGCCTTAAATATAAAATAAACAGTGAGTGAATTATTTGCTTCCGAGAGGATTCAATTATCTAAAACCAGGAGACATTTAAAAACAATACAATTGTTTCATTTATGGTACTTTATATTGTGAATGTTCTGGAGTTGTAAATGTCACGAATTACTGAGTGTTGAATTACTGAATGGAGAAACAGGCAGTCGATTCATTGTGTCTGAAAGGACATGGTTTTGGATCAGAGCTTCCACTGTCCTCTGAAACAGATCGGCCACGCAGAATCTCAGAGCACCTCATTCATCAAACTTTGTCTTTGTGGTGGGAAAGAGAGTCTATGTATCACGCAGAACAGAGTTCAGAGGAGCTGTGGCTGCCCTTGATATTTGTAAGGTGCAAAATCTGTCAATCTCACGCCTCTGTTTGTCCTTGCTGACATCGGTCACTGGAAATGGAGAGGTTGTATATCTGTAGAGTATAATGGGCAATTTGTCTCATGTCAAATGTCATTCTGTGCTTCTGTTGATGTTTTTGAAGTATTTTCCTCCAGACTAAAATGCATCGAATGGTATTTGTCCCGAGCTCTCTGAATTTAAAATTTTGACAACAAGGTGATTTTTGGCAATTTTGACAAATTTTCTCCATCATTGCTGTCTCAGCGTTTTCTAAACACTAAGTGCTTTGATGTAACTTGCTGATAACCAAACCAACTTCAGGCAAACACTGTTTTGTAGTTTTCTTAAAGGGGTCATATGATGCGATTTCAATTTCTCCTTTCTTTTTGGAGTGTTACAAGCTCTTGGTGCATAAAGAAGATCTGTAAAGTTGCAAAGACTAAAGTCTCAAATCCAAAGAGATATTCTTTATAAAAGTTAAGACTTGTCCATGCCCTCCTAAAACGCCTCGTTTAAACACGCCCCCACATATCTACGTCACTGTGTGGGAAGATTTGCATAATCCCGCCCAAATGTTCAGGTAAAGAAAGAAGGCGTAACTTTTATTCTCACTGTAGTATTGTTGCCGCCGCCGCCATGTCGTGAAGGCGCTGTGTTTCATTGTGAAAGCGAAACTACTTTGTTTGGTCTTCCAAAAGAGGACAATATCCGCTCCGTCATGGCTAGAGCTGATCCATGCTGGTCGCTGAGGAAAAACATCAACTTCGAGCTGTGGATCACCGGATCGGCTTTCACTGTGGGTTAGTCCAGCCTGGGGTCGTCACATGTGTTTGCCGCAAGCCCCTTGTTTCGACATCCGCCATGGCACCCTCACTCAGCCGCATGTGTTTTCGTTGTGAAACGAAACTAAATTTGTTTGGCCTTCCAAAGAGTACATATGTTTCTCTATAAAGGGGCAGTTCCAACGTTGCATAAAAACACAGTATAAGTTCATTACATCAGTAATTAGGTCCCATGGATCAACAAATGCCTCGTTTTGTAATGTTTTTTATTTGTTTTGTCTCGTCCGCGGCGCCCGGACACAGTTGAAAGCCCTATCACTGTATGATGGCAACACAGTAGGTAGGGCTTAAGCATTTCTGTCACCCTACTTGAGGTATTCGGCCAATCACAATGCACTGGCTAGCTGCCAATCAGAACACTCTTTCGTTTTCATCCAATGAGCGTTGTAAAAATCGACGCTTTTCAGAAAGGCGGGGCATAGAGATAAACAATAATGTACAGTATGTGGAAAATAATGTGTTTTTTTAACCTTAAACCGCATAAACACATTGCATTACATCAAATACACAAAAGAATGTTCTTTTTAGCAGCATCATATGACCCCTTTAATAGTCTACATACACATACAAATATATATAGGCTACATGTATATATGTGACCCTGGAGCACAAAAGCAGTCTTAAGTCGCTGGGGTATATTTGTAGCAATAGCCAACAATACATTGTATGGGTCAAAATAATTTTTTCTTTTATGCCAAATCAGTAGGATATAAAGGCAAGATACTGTTCATAAGATATTTGTAATGTCCTACGGTAAACGTATTAAAACTTAATTTATGATTAGTCAAATGCATTGCTAAGGACTTCACATCCAAATATGTGAGTGACGACGATATACAGTATCTATATCACTTCTTTAAAATGCTATATATAGTTTCTTTATTTGCATATTTATGTTTCATATTTCCATACAGGATAATTATCCTTCAGACTATAATGCAGAAAATGTGCTAGTGATTGACAGGTAAAGGCTGACTGAATGTTCTAATTAGAGTACTGTTTTTCATCTAAAGTGCAAACTGCACACTGCAACACTGAAGAAATACTTTTATTCGGCAAGAATGCATTAAAATGATCAAAAGTGACACTTTGACAGAAATATTTCAAATAAATGCTCGCTGTTCTTTTGAACTTTCTATTCTTCAAAGATCACTAAAACATCTGTTTCCCCAAAAAATTCCCCCAAAAAAGCACATTAGAATGATTTCTGAAGGATCATGTGACATTGAAGACTGAAGTAATGATACTGAAAATTCAGATAAATTCCATTTTTAAATATATTCAAATATTAAACAGTTGTTTTAGATTTTTTTAAACTAAGATTTTGCAGTCCAGGACTGGATTCTAGAACAGAGTCTTAGACAGCCAGAGGCCTTTAAAACACTTCAGCAGCACGACCAGAATCCACCAAAGAAAGCTGAACACGTGGTCCCTCGGCATATGTGGCACAAGATGATCACTACAGCCCTGAATGACAATCGAGGGGCACCGCTGGGGCTTCCCGAGGGACAACAGACCCCTCATGGGACCAGGATCCGACCTTTATGAATTCCCTCAATGGTTCTGAGGAAGCTATTTTTGCAAGGCCCTGTATATGCTGACACATTTCATGTTAACATTTGACTCTACAGTTAGAAAATCTTCACTCAATACCAACTCTTGCTAAGCTATTATTAATGCACTTTATTGTCTGTGCATGTGTTTAAAATAAGCAATGAAAACAATCACTGTGAGCCGGCAGCGTACAACGCAGCACAACATCATTAAAGCTAAAACAGTACAGGCTATTTGTGAGCTCATTTTATAAAGGCAGCAGAATGAATAAACTACTTTGTATGATGACTCAATGAATCTAACATTAAATAGCTTCATCTAATTTGCATCTAATTCTAGTTTCCAGTCTTAGACTGTTTATGCTGCTATTATGGATTTTCCCTTTTGTTGCTCTTCCATAATTATGTGCTTAATATGCAGAGGCTGATTCTTAATGTGTTTCTTAAGATAAATGTACCATCTCATTTTGACTGTCATGACCCTTGTCTGTTCTACAACATTCTTATTTGGTTATACATATCATATAACATCACATCACATCACATCAAATAAAAATAATGTTGCTGAAAAAAAGGTCATGGTCAAACTAAACCCAGGTCAAGAGTTCATTCAGGAAATGCATGAACTGATCCAAATGTACACCTTGAATGCAGTGTAATCTCCCTTAGATAAAAGCATCTACCAATTGCATAAACGTAAATGTAAACGTTGCAGTGTGTAGATATAGCAGATGTGTGTTTGTTTGTGGTGTTTATGTTGTCTGATAAAATTTGTGAGGTGTTGAGGATAGTATGTTCTATATTTTGTTCCTGAGTATATTCTATATTGGAACTGAAAAACATAACGTTTGTTGGTATAGGAGCAGATATCATTCATACTGTATGTAGGAAAACAGCACAGAATGCTGATTTCACATACACGCGCTCTGATAAATTTACATTGAATGTTTTGGGTCGCATTAGGCACCTGTGCTCCTGTCTGTAGCTGAAGAACAGAAACAGCCCTCTTTCCCATGATCCTCTGAAGTGCAATGGATATTGATGAGCCTCTGCCTGCCTTCCGCCTGGAGCTCTGCCATCCACAGGAACACCATGATGATCTATGCAAGCCTTAGATTATCAGTCACAACACAGATATGATTTATTATGCCACATTTGTGTGTGTGATCCTATAGCTCTCCAGAAATAACAAAAAACTATTGGAAAATCTCTACCTTTTCACACCAAGATACAAAAAAAAGGCTGCTTATTTGCTTGTGCAATCTAATAAAGTGTGTACATGTTTTAGGCTATAGCAGGTGATTTGCTGAAGTAATTTAAGGGATAGTTCACCCCAAAATAAAAAAGATTTGTCATAATTTGCTCATGTTTAAGTTGTTTGTAAACCTGACAGAAAAGACAGAAAAGATATTTTGATGAATGTTGGTAACCAAACTGTTTTTGGTCCCCTTTGAGAAAGTCAAGGTTTGGAACAGCTTGAGGGTGGATAAATAAGTAAATGATGACAGATTTTTTACTTTGTGGTTTAACTCAAGAGAAAAATTGCCAAAGGGATAAACCAGAAAGTAGAAAGAGGCGAAAAAAAAAAAAAATGAATACATTTTGTTTAATTAACTTAAATGTAAACATAATAATATAAATCTTTATTTTTTATTTGTATAATTCTTGAAATATATGTAAATTTTTTATATTCCCAACTATTTTTATATATTTTATTTTTTAAGTTTTTAGTTTTAGTTCTTACATGTTGTATATTATATTGATATATAAAAATTGTTTTTATATATTATATATGATTTAAATGCATATTTCACTATGACTACTGCATACTTTAAAAAATAAAAAGAAATTGACATGTTCAGTCCAAAAATAGCCCTTTTAAAATCCTTTTTCAAGACCTCAACCATCCAGATTTCCATCAACTGAACAATTAAATCAAAAATACCTGTATATTCCAAAGGATTTGGTCAGAAAGAATCATTCAGTGCTCTGATCAGGATAGAGTTAAACCTTGAAGCAATATTGCAGGACTCAGATCATTTATAAGTAGCGTTTTTACTGTATGCTTATTCAATTTCACACCACCTACCCACAGTCTGAAAATGAGAGTGTCATAATAATGTATTACGACAGTCGATATATTCATACATCAAATAGCTATTTATGTCTCAGTCAGCCAGCTATTTCACACATTATATTACCTAAATATCATTTTGCTTTAGTTGTGCCAGTCGCGGTGTCAGAGCTGTAAAAGCAGCGACTGACCTATTAACAGGTAATGGCCTGCACAAAAGCCGTTTTCTGCACGATGAACACCTATAAAGTCAAGAGTACGACTTAATTGAGGGCTTTCTTTGATGAATGTCCAGGCCCTATCAGCCTGCAGTTGTAACTGTTTGCCCGGGACTTTATTGTTCTTGGTCGTGTTGGTAATTAAGTCCTTGGAGAAGCAGTAAATAAGTTTCCGGGACAGAAATGCTGAGGTCAGGATGAGGAAGTTACAATCGAGCCTCTCGGCAAGAATGATCTGTGCCATTTTGCTTCCTCGGAGTGATATTACAGTAACATTATTTAGCCGTCTGCCGGCAATAAGAGTTTAACATCAAATGTAGAGGAAGACTTCTTGTTAATTTTGTCCTTCCCTGTTTCCATAGGCACAAGCAGGTGTAAATTCCCTGGAGATCTTAGCATTCCCATCCATCTCAATGCCTCTCTGGCTCATGACCATGTGGAGCCTTCCCTTATTTACATCATCCTTCAGTCTCAGCGGTTAAAGCATCACTATGTACTTTTGGCGCTCTAAGCGGTTTAATAAACCGGAGCTGCACACATCCCGCGGAAGAACTTCCAAAACGGAGCTTACTTCTCTAAGTTTATGTCTATGCAATCCCGAGGTAAGTGTTACTCCACGTCCGCAGCGGTACGACCCGACCAGGCTACAATAGGTCCAATATAAGTACTTCTATAAGGGGTTACCGTAGTGATTCGGAATAAGCAAAACGCAGGTTGGAATATGAATTATGATGTACTGCCTCATTATATCCATTTTGCAATTTTGGCACCGAAAAGTTACCTAGTGGCGGCTTTAAAGAGGTCATATGATGTTCTAAAATAACAATATTTTGTGTATGTTGGTGTATGCAATGTATTTTTTATGCGGTTTAAGGTTAAAAAAACTTTATTTTCCACATACTGTACATTATTGTTTCGCCTCTATGCCCTGCCTTTCTGAAACGCATAGATTTTTTACAAAGCTCATCGTTTTGAAAAGCGAGGTGTGCTGTGATTGGCATGCTATCTAGTGCGTTGTGATTGACCGAATTCCTCAATTGTGTGACGGAAATGTTACACCCCTCAGCATACTGTGATGATGCCCTGTCAGGCAAGAGCGATGATTCAAAAACACGAAAACCCATTATAAACGAGACATTCGCTGCATCCAGTGGGGACATAATAATGGATTATAATGACTAATACTGTCTTTTTACACGTTGCGTTGCGTAAACATAAAACCATGTCTGCATTGGTGATTGGAGAAATGACAAACAACAAGACCTACTCTACACTGCCCAAAAAACTCGCTTTAAATATAAAAAATGTAAAATATAAAAACTTTTTAAATATATAAGACGTACTTACAGTCTTTGAGTCAGCCGGCATTGTAGTCTACTCTACATGGATCAGGAAACAGTCCTCCATAAAATGTGCTGCCACAATCTGCATATTTGGGTTGAACTGTTCCGGAACAATGTTGTAAATACAACTTAACAACTGATATCTAGTCGTGTCCTCTTTTGGAAGACCAATAAATTAGTTTCGCTTTCACAACGAAACACACAGCTCAGTGTGTGGCGGGCTTGAGTGAGCGGAGGCCGGGGGCTAGAGTGAGGAACGGCCGGAGGGCTAGAGTGAGCAGGAGGCAGGCGGGATTGAGAACGGCGCGGCCGGTGGATTCGATGAAGGAGTGTCCGGAGGGCTTGCGGCAGCCACATGTGACAACCCCAGGTTGGACTCCGCTTCTTCCACGGTGAAAGTAGATCCGGTGATCCACAGTACAAAGTTGTTGTATTTCCTCAGTGACCAGCACGGATCAGCTCCAGGCATGATGAAGCGATATCGTCCTCTTTTGGAAGACCAATCAAAGTAGTTTCGCTTTCACAACGAAACACACAGCACCTTCACGACATGGCGGCGGCAACAACAATACTACAGCGAGAATAAAAGTTACGCCTTCTTTCTTTGCGTTAACATTTGGACGGTGTTATGCAAATCTTCCCACAAAATGACGTAGACATGTGGGGGCGTGTTAGAACGAGCCGTTTTAGGTAGGCGTGGCTGACGCTTAACTTTTATAAAGAATATCTCTTTGGATTTGATACTTTATTCTTTGCAACTTTACAGATCTTTTTTTTTTATGCACCAAGAGCTTGTAACACTCCAAAGAGAAAGGAAAAATTGAAATCGCATCATATGACCCCTTTAAGGCTGAACACAAACCGCACGACTAGACATTTGTTGTTTTCTCTGCTCTGTTTTGTCATTATGTTACCCAGAGCTCTTGTGGGATTTGCCAGTGCCTTGTTGTCAAAATTCATATTCAAAAGCGGAAAGTTGCATAACCGTGGGATTTTTTGAGATCCCATATTTGACCAAAAACATCTTTAGCATGACAGATAGTGGCAGAATATTAATGGAGTGAAGAAAACATTCATTTATTCGTAGTCTGGTGACTGATTAGATGTGTCTTTAAATTACACGAGAGCATCTCAGTTGTGCCAGCTGCTGATAGCGCCGTGTATCAGCGAAGCTGCATCGATAGTTCTTTGTTTTTCTGTGACCAAAAAACGTTCCAGAACTGTTTTACACTGCGGCCGTCGGTCGGCACTCAACTAATGAAACCCATAAGATCCATTCTACTTCCTTTATCACACATGGCACATTTGCATCCCAACTGTATTTTATTTGTACTTTAAAAATATATGCATTTTAGGTGATTTGATTTTAATTGACAGGAGGGTAGAAACAAGACAAGAAATTATAGAGAGAAGAATTCATTTATGTCTGTGACCAATATGTGGGTCATTCCTGTTACCTTTTGAACATGAGGGTGTCAATGTGAAGTTTTCAATGATTTTAACCAGCTTTTAAAATATCATAGTGATTTATTTGACAAAATGCCAATCAATCGATAGATAATACACTGTTAAAAAATAAATAAATAAATAAAAGGTATTGGAGTACATTTGACAAGAAAATGCTATTTCAGTCGTTCAAATTCAGTATTTTAATTAAATTAAATGTTACAGCCCATTTCTTTGTAATTAATTGTAATTTAATTTTGTAATTGATTTGTAAGAGTATTTGTGTGTGTGTGTGTGTGTGTGTGTGTGTTTTAAAACACATTTTTATTGTTTTCCACAATAGTGTCACTTCCTGAGACATGACGTCATTAAGCAAAATTAATTAATTAAACCTGTTTTATTTGTGATATTGTGCTAAAGGAATTAGCTAATATAATTCTTACTTAATTTTAATTAATTTGATCCAATATTATTTCAATTCAATTCAATTCACGTTTATTTGTATAGTGCTTTTCACGATACAAGTCGTTGCAAAGCAACTTCACAGAAAATTAAACTTTCTACATTATATTTAGATATAGCGTTGTAAGTTTATGTCCATATGCCTAAATTTAAACAGTAAAAATCCTCCATGTCGTGCATTAAAATCCTTTAATTCACAGCAAACTGTTGATTATCCCTTACATATTGCATAGTGGCAATGACCCTTTTACATTTTCCTTTTAAAATACTTAAAGGTTTACTATTGATTTAATTTCACTGTGTACTTTAAAGTTGCAAACAAAGATTATTGGAGTGCATTTTACAAGACAATACTACTAGTCTAGTTCTACTAATAGACTTTTTTACTTTAAAATTGTACATTTAATTAGATGTGTTATACTTGCCAATTCTTTGTAATTCGTTACAAATTTATTAGCAATTGCTCAGTGAAAGTTTCTGCACCATTTTTGTCATCACTGATGTTTGTGCAGTTGTTTTGTTAAATGTCATTGAGGAAATGTCTTTTGTTAAAAATACATGCAATTTTTTTTTAGTTTGAAACATGATTAGAGAAAGTACAAAATGAACATTAATAAATTGGCTGTTTTTAATAAAAATTAGTGAACCACAAGAAAACATGACAAAATGACACCCACTCAAAGAAGCGAAATTCACCCCGTTTCACTTGTGAAATTGTTCTAAAAAATTAACTAATATAATTTTGATCTTTAAAAAATATGTTATCCAATAAAGTATGAAAACTTGCTGCAGAATAACAATGACCCATGTACACTTGCCCTTTGAAAACACTCAAATGTTTAGTACTGATTGCATTTCACTTTATACTTAACCAAATCATACTTTTCGATATTATGTCACGATCTGTACAGGTCAACGACAGCGTTTGCAGTGCTGTGACTTTGATTGCATTATAGATGAATGAATTATTTGGCTCTCAGATTGTCAGTCTGCGCTGAGGAATAAAAACCAAATAAAAGTCAGATAAGAATCTTTAATATGTGAGCGTCCCTCATCCGCACGTAGAAATTGTTTATTTGACTGTTCGTTCTTTCAATATTCATTGCCGCTTAGTTTTATTCATCTGCATTCTTATTGACAGCTCTGTGAAGTCCTTTCAGTTCAGTTCAACAGCAACCTCCTCCTCTTTTATTTACTGCCAGTCAGGAAAACATGTACGCTGTGTCTTTATTATTAATTTTTTTACATTTTAGAACAGGAAACTCATCAAAACTATGAAATCAAACTCACATCACTCACATCCCAATATGCCAGATAAACTCCAATGCTGTGAATGAATGAACTTCAATTGCAAATGTATGTCCTGTGCAAAAACATCCAGGTATTGCTGACATGTCAGCTGAAAAAGCCACTTAATTTGAAAAATACTCTTTGTGTAAAAAAAACAGGACTTGACATTTATAATCACTGTCATCAGGGGCGGACTTACCCATTAGGCAAAGGTAGGCGTCCGCCTTGGGCCCCCAAAAGCCAAGGGCCCCCTAAAATGCTATTCTTATAGGAGATGCGCATTAAGTGCTGACACGCGAACGGTTGCTGTTTACTGTGTTTATTACCACGACAACCGTCCGTGTTGGATCGTGCTTTTTGTGTATCCTGCTTGGAGGAGATGAAAATATCATGCATCTGAAGCTGTATTTAAATATTGAGAAACAGTGTGTATTATATGTTTATAATTGTTTTAAATGCCGCTTATTCGTTTATGAGAAGGAACCAAGTAGAGGACACATACACAATTACTTTTTTGGTTGATATAATCCTTAGGAGTGTAAATGTATAATTGCATTTTCATTATTTTTTTCAGTTTTATTTAAATTTGTAGTTAAAATAACTAAAAATAAATGTAGTTAAAATTTCATCAGTGGACTTCCCTCCCTCATCAATATAGGCTATATTTTTTCACACTTCTATCATTCTATATTTCTGACATTCCAAAAGTGCCTCCTACTGGCAGAGAATGAATGTTCATTTTCAATAATCCCGTCAGCAGTTTTTGTTCAGACCAATGCGAAAAACCACCCACATAACCCCGTTTTAAATTAATATAATAATTTATACTTCTAGCTCACGTGTTGGAAACCTGGTTTAAACGCTCAATTGTGAGGTTTATCATTTTATAATTTTTTTTGTTTTTGTGAAAACCTGTATCTCATCTGTAAATCAATTGCTATTTCGTGGTCTTCAGCATGAAAGAACGCCATTAACATGTACATGAAAAATTTAGAAACATTGGACACAACTATGGGGCACCATTGTGCAGCAGCAAGCATCACAACAAAAAAGAAACCTTAAGGTTGATCTAGGAAAATGTGTGCAAATGTTTAAGGCCCCATTCCTATATTTTGCCTGGGGCCCCCAATTCACTAAATCCGCCCCTGACTGTCATCATATTGTCATTGTGACTTGCTGCTGATGATTTAAATATAGGAACACATCTAAATCACTACAGGGTAAATTTGCAAACAGTGAGGCAGTGAAATAGACACTGATATCAACCACAGCATGATGAAACACCCAAATAATGAGGGTCTGAGAGACTGTTCATATACCTCCTCTGCAGCGCATGTCGACATGTCTAACTGCTGGCGCCCGGGCACATGGAGTCTGCAAAGGCCAAGATGTCATTAAGAGGCTGAATTTCCCCCTCTGACATTTAGAGGTAAGGTTAAAACACACACAACAACAGAACCTGACACTACATGCAGAACTGAGGTGATGCTTCTACAGGACAGGGATATTCTGCAGCTTCTGATGGACAAATGTACAGTTGCATCACTTTTGCGTCTTGTTAAGCACTCAAAATCCAGCATATATTTGTATTGACTCAACGGGTTGCATGAATTTGGGGCTGTTTGTCCAACCAATGGTGGGAGCAAGAGTGTAGTATTTAGTAGGGATGATAGGGATATGTTCCTACCAATATCCAGCAACTAAACTATATTGGTCTGCTTCTACAATAATTTCGATCAGAACAATTAAATATATGTGCATGCAACTATTGTTGCAATTCCGGCCATATCTGAAATAGGTCATACCACTGATATTACCTGAGAAGTTAAAGTAAATATGCTAGAAAACTGCATGCTTTCAAGGATGCACATTTAATACATGGGCAGAGTAAGAACATATAAGGTAGCCAAAGTTTACCCTCTTTTTTAACTTTTATGTTTATCTGTTTTTGTGTTCTGCTGCTTCTTTTCCCATTGTATCTTTTTAACGCTGACTATCATTCGAGATAGACTAAATAACAACATTTACACTTAATTTTCCTCAAATATTTAATACAACATCTAACTGATAAATTTGAACTGCTGTTGTCCAAACATTTAATATAGTGATTAAGCTATAACTCATGTATAATTGCCAATGATTTCCCTCATACGAGAATTTTGAGGTGCAGCTCGACATTTTACTGGAGTGTTTTCATTAGTTAGAGGTAAACCAGTTACTTCAATATGTTCGTAGATTTGTGTTGGATATTATCTTTGGAATATGGATATATTTTATTTGTAAACATCATAAGTTTTTCACCTATTTTCAGTCAATGTCATAATACTAGTGAGCTAAAGCAGTGGTACTACTGACAGTGTCGTGTAAACATGGCTGAAGACACGAAGAGCGAAGGAACAGACAAACCGATTGAATTGAGTGAGTCATTTACGTTGGAACCGTTTCAAACTTGTGACTTCGATCATTCAGTTTAAGCAACTCACTCACAAAAAAAAAGATCAAAAGAGCATTTCATTTGGACATCACTTTCATTTCATTTCATTTCAACATCGCTTGTAATGATTTCTCTGTGTGGGAGCATTGCCAAACAAGTGAACGACGTCTTCATCAGAAGAGTGACAAAAACAACTTACTTCAATGTCTTATGACTTACATAGTAAATCAACATTTAAAGTTGTTCATCAAAGTAGTCCTATAAGACAAGAACGCATTTTGGTTTTAGGTTTTAGCACAACTTTGATGAAAGGATTTGATCCACTTCAAATGTTGACTAGTGTATTATAATTATGTTCATAAGCTTTTTGTGAAATTTGGAGTAACTCATTAATCTGTTGTTCGACCTCTTCATATTTAAGGAGAGAACTATATTTAGTAGAGACGCTATCATGTCCCTACCAATATCCAGTGACTACTAAATTGTCCCTAGCAATAATTGTAATAATTAATCAAACAATTAAATGTCTGTTGTCTACCGCTGTGTCCCCACCAATGCCAAAGTCAAACCTACACCCTTGAGTGGGAGTGTATGGGAAAACCATTTAAAGACAGTTTTTGCATTTCTGTTGGATGATATTAGTTTTGCGGAATGTCAGCTTTAGAACATTGTCATTCTTTCCAGTTAATTTAGACTTATTATAGATTGCATTTTATTCACAAAAGTCAGTGCTGCTGATTTTAAGAGGAGACATTTGTGTACATTTTCGTGCAATAATAAACGATGCTATCAAGCAGGCACAATGCATTAAATGAGTTTCTCTACACATCTTTATTGATGCCAGAAAAACAGATAACAATATTCTCTGTTTAATTGCTGTCTTCATGATTTGATTTCCATTGCAATTGTGTTAATAATTTGTTTAATTGCATTAGTGCAGATTGTAAGGTGCGTTTGATGCATGAATGCAAAAGGTACGTTAAAATGACTTCCACATTATTAGGATGACAGTGGATTCGTGGAGGAGAAAGAGGTTCTTATTTCTTTGATTATTAGAGGTACAAAAACATGCATTACTTTTACTGTTTCTCATTGTTGGGATCAGGATCTGAACAGACCTCAGACCTGTAACATTAAACTACAGATATGAATGATACCTCAAATCACGTGGCTTGTTGAGGAGAAGTGTGATACTAGTTTTCTAAACAGTCAGACTAAAGATGTAAAAGTAATAGATCAAAAAATAATAGGAATTATATATATATATAGATAGATCTATATATATATATATAGTATAAATATATATATATATAATCTAACTATACTTATCTAGAAAATGTTTTGCTGTTTTGACTCCTGAATAGCAAAGTGCAAATGTGAATTTATTGAACTGTTTGTATAAAGAACTTAACATTTTAGAACTACACTTAATCATTAAACACAATATAACGTGTTATATTTGGTAGAACACATTATGTCTGTTTTTTTGGCCATCATATTTTACACTTTAAACCAACAGGGAATTTGTGCATGAAATCAATTCTGAATTGAATCCGCTTTTGAAGAATTGGGGGAAATATGACACCATGGCCCTGGTTTCATATAGAGAGTCATTTACCTAGTTCCGTCTATACCTTTTGTACAAATCGAATGAATAAATGACTCAACGACTCAATGACTCATTAAGACATTTATTGCCACCTACTGGAAGTTTTATTTTCTTATTTATAAGTATATTCATTAAAAAAATTATTTTCACACTGCAAAAAAAGAAAAACGGTAAAAAAAAAGAAAAGAAAAAAGAAAAAAAAATTATATTCAATTAAAAGTTTATAATGGATAGTTCACCCAAATTAAAAATAGTAACAGTTAACATTAAAACTATTAACATTAAAAAAGTGAATATGGAAAAAAGAGAAAAAAAAAAAATTCCTAAAGCTACTTTTTGGCTATAGGAGTTTATTTATGTCTATTTGATGCTTTTCTCATTTAACACAATAATAGCTTTAAATTATCTTTTGGGGGCGATTTCGCAGCCAAATTTAATGCGCAATTAATTTGCGATTAATTCGATTAATTAATCACCACATCGTGTAATCAATTAGATACAATTTTTTATCACTTGACAGCCCTTGAAAAAAAATTATTAAAACAAAATAAAAACTAATTAAACTACAATAAATATTTAATATAAATATGAGAATAAGCAAATCAAATCAACCACAAATGATTCTTCAATTCAAAATAAATATAAACATTTAATTTGAAAAAAAAAAAAGTTGTGTGTGGCATTACACCCAGGTGAAAAACCGTCGACTTTCATTGCCACTAGTTCTCTTCGATCGGCGTGGTGGTTTGAAATAGCCATATATAGATATATAATCATACATACATATATTCAAACCACAGTTTGAAATCACAGTTTTCTTAGAAACTCAACAGCTGAGTACAGTGGGGTTCTTGTGGTCAGGAGTGGGTTAAACTAGTGGGCTTTAATCTATCCCCTTCTTCATTAAAATGACAAATAAAACCATCAAATGAGAGGGTGTTGGGATTTCTTTTTTGATGTAAATCCTCTTTATTGGGGGCTTAGCCCACTCCTAGTCCTGGCTGCTCATTAGCCGGCTACACCACTGGAGCGAGATCCCGGCCTAATCAAATAATTGGTCTGAGGAGATAGCCGTCTCTGTGACAGATACACTCCTCAACTGAGGCTCAAAGGGGACCAGCGGAGAACAGGGCGATGAAGATGACAGGAACCGGTTGGCAGTTTGTCCTATCGTGTCAGGCATTTGCAGATATAGAGTGACCGTAGCTGCCAGTGCATGCTGGACAGGCCAGGAGAATGGATATCTGTCTAAGAAGTATGACTTGATTAAGAGACAATGAGAAGACTGGGACTAAAGACTGCTGAAATAATACAGACTATTGCAAACTCTGTTATCTACAGTAGTTCAGAGTTTCCCAACCCAGAGTGTGCAAACCCCTAGAGTTTCATGATGGAACTGCAGGGGTTTATCAGACTAAAGAGTTGTGAGAATGGCAAATTAAACTATATGATGGTTTACTGTTACATGCAAAAAAAAAAGGGAAGAAAAAAATATATTGCATTACATAATATTTATTGAAAGGTCTAATACTATCTGAAAGTCAAGTCACCTTTATTTATATAGCGCTTTTAACAATACAGATTGTGTCAAAGCAACTGAACAGCATTAATTAGGAAAATAGAGTCAATAATGCAAAATGACAATAGTAAACACAAATTTTTCAGTTAAAGACAGTTCATCATTGAATTCAGTGATGTCAACATCCAGCTCAGTTTAAATAGTATCTTTGCAATCATGTCAACGATATCGCTGGAAATGAAGTGTCCCCAACTAAGCAAGCCAGAGGCGACAGCGGCAAGGAACCAAAACTCCATCGGTGACAGAATGGAGAAAAAACCTTGGGAGAAACCAGGCTCAGTCGGGGGGCCAGTTCTCCTCTGACCAGACGAACCAGCAGTACGGAAAAATCAATTTAAGACGTAATAAAACAGACGATGAATAATATTAACAGCAATTATTATATGACGCAATCAAACTTATAGCAAAATGTGGTAGTTCTGTAAGTTGTTTCAGGGTTGGCATCATCTGAGGTCCTCTGAGGGGTTGCATCATCTCTTCTCAGGTGTTCTGGATCCAGACTGAAGCTTGTGTAAATCCCGTGGCAAAAAACAGAGAAACACATACAAACATAGTTAGCGTAGCTGCTGTTCAAACCAAGCAAAGAATGATAATGTGTTCAAACCAAGCAAAGAATGATAATGTGCATTTGTTTAGATATAACTGCAGTAAAAGATTATGTGATGCATTATTTGAATGCTTGGCCAAAGAGATGTGTCTTTAATCTAGATTTAAACAAGAGTGAAAGAGTGTGTCTGAACCCCGAACGTTATCAGGAAGGCTATTCCAGAGTTTGGGAGCCAAATGCGAAAAAGCTCTACCTCCTTTAGTGGACTTTGCTATCCTTGGTACTCCCAAAAGTCCAGAGTTTTTTTTACCTTAGGGAGCGTGATGGATTGTAGCGTGGTAGAAGACTAGTTAGGTATGCAGGAGCTAACCCATTAAGGGCCTTATAGGCAAGTAATAATATTTTGTAACTGATACGGAACTTAATAATTAGCCAGTGCAGAGACTGTAAAATTGGCGTAATATGATCATATTTTCTTGACCTGGTGAGGACTCTAGCCGCTGCATTTTGGACAAACTCTAGCTTATTTATTAAAGATGCAGGACAACCAGCTAGCAGTGCATTACAATAGTCCAGTCTAGAGGTCATGAATGCATGAACTAGCTTTTCTGCATCAGAAACAGGTAACATGTTTCGTAACTTGGCAGTGTTTCTAAGATGGAAAAATGCTGTTTTTGTAACATGGGAAATATGATTTTCAAAAGACAAGTTGCTATCTAAAATAACACCCAGATTTTTGACTGTAGAAGTAACCGTACATCTGTCTAGTTGCAAATTGTAATCCAATAGATTCTGTGTACTGTTTTTTGGTCCATTAAGTAATATCTCTGTCTTATCCGAATTTAATAGGAGAAAATTATTGGTCATCCAATCTTTTACATTTTTAACACACTCTGTTAGCTTAGATCATTTAGAAGTTTCATCTGGTCTTGTTGCGATATATAGTTGAGTATCATCAGCATAAAAACAGTGGAAATTAATCCCGTATTTCCTAATAATATTAACAAGTGGCAACATGTATATCGAAAATAGCAGAGTACCTAGGACAGATCCTTGTGGCACTCAATATTTTACTGGTGATAACTGAGATGAATCCCCATTTAAATGAACAAAATGGTAGCGATCGGACAGTTAGCATCTAAACCATCTTAAAGCCTGCCCTTGAATACCTGTATAGTTTTGTAATTGATCTATGAGTTTGTCATGATCTATAGTATCGAACGCAGCACTAAAATCAAGTAAAACTATCAATGAGACACAGCCTTGGTCTGACGCAAGAAACAAGTCATTTGTAATTTAACAAGTGTAGTTTCTGTGCTATGGTGGGGCCTGATACCTGACTGAAATTCTTCATATAGATCATTTTTTTTGCAGGAAGGAGCACAATTGAGCAGACCCAACTTTTTCTAAAATTTTAGACATAAAAGTAAGATTTGAGATGGTCTGTAATTTGCCAGTTCACTAGGATCTAGTTGTGGTTTTCTTAATAAGAGGCTTAATAACCGATGTTTGAATGGTTTTGGGACGTGACCTAAAGCCAACGACGAGTTAATAATATTGAGAAAGCGGTTCTTCTGCTACAGGTAACAACTCTTTCAGTAATTTAGTGGGTACAGGATCTAACAGTCATGTTGTTGGTTTAGATGCAGTGATCAGTTTATTTAGCTCTTCCTGTCCTATAGCTGTAAGCACTAAGCAGTTTTATCTTTTGGTGCGATGAATGAAGCTAAGTATTATACGCTGTAGAATCTACCTTTGTTATTGTATTTCTGATGTTATCTATTTTATCAGTGAAGAAATTCATAAAGTCCTTACTATTAAACTGTGAGGGAATATTTAGATCGGTGGCGTCTGGTTATTTGTTAATCTAGCCACTGTGCTAATAAAAACCTAGGATTGTTTTGGTTAATTTCTATGAGTTTGTGGATATGCTCTGCCCTGGCAGCTTTTAGAGCCTGTTTATAGCTGGACATACTGTTTTTCCACGCAGTTTTAAAAACTTCCAAGTTAGTTTTTCTCCATTTGCGCTCAAGACTACGAGTTTCTTTCTTGAGAGAGTGGTATTACTGTTGTACCATGGCGCAGTATGTTTTTCTCTAACCTTTTTCAAATTGATGGGGGCAACAGCTTCTAATGTAATAGAGAAGATAGTGCCCATGTTGCTAATTATTTCGTCTAAGTTCATGTGTACTTTTTGGTACACAGAGCAGTTGAGATAAATCAGGCAGGTTATTTGTGAATCTGTCTTTGGTGGCTGGAACAATAGTTCTGCCCGGACGATAACGCGGAGCCATATAGTTAATATTAGTAATACGCAGCATGCATGATACAAGGAAATGGTTAGTAACATCATCGCTTTGAGGTACGATATCTATATCAGTAAGATCAATTCCATGCGATATAATTAAATCTAGCGTATGATTAAAACGATGAGTGGGCCCGGTGACGTTTTGCTTGACTCCAAAAGAGTTTAGGTCAGTAAACGCAAGTCCTAATGTATCATTTGTATTATCAACGTGAATGTAAAAATCTCCGACAATTAGCGCTTTATCAACAGTAACCAATAGGTCTGAGAGGAAATCTGCAAATTCTTTTAGGAAATCTGTATACGGCCCTGGTGGTCTATACACAGTAGCCAGAGCAAGAGATACGATAGATTTATTTTGCATATCTGACAGTGTAACATTAAGCATTAGTATTTCGAATGAGTTAAACCTGTATCCTGTCTTCTGAGTAATATTGAGAATATCACTATATATTGTTGTAACACCGCCACCACGGCCAGTCTGACGGTGCTCATGCTTATAGTAGTAGCTTGGTGGAGTAGACTAATTTAGACCAATATAATCATTAGGTTTTAGCCAGGTTTCAGTCAAGCAGAGTACATCAAAACGATTATCTGTGATCATTTAATTTACAATAACTGCTTTGGGTGAGAGTGATCTAATGTTTAGGAGCCCAAACTTTAAAAATTGTTTTTGTTCATTTATTTTAAATTTTTCTGGTTTAATCACGATCAGATTTTTTTCTAGATCCTGCATTAAATTTATATTTTGACCTCACTATTCGGGGAACAGACACAGTCTTTATAGTTTGTACAGTGCAAGTACTTCTATCATTTAAGCGGGTTTAACAAAAGTCATCAGGGCAGTTATTTGTGATTTGACTTACTAGTCATATGGAGTGTAGCGTCCTGGAGATGTTGTCCGACATGAGTTTATCTATGTTGTCCGACATTTGGTTTATCTGGTTTCATTGTCCGACATGAAACCAGATAAACCCAAAATATATTGTAGCTATCCCTTGGATCCGAGAGCCTCAACTGATGCATGGGGTTTCCTTACTAATACCCTTAATAATTATTATTAAATACTAATTTTGATAATTCTGACATACCTTCTTAAAACTACAAAGCTAGCACATTCAATGTAATTTGAACAATAAAAATAATAATTATTATTACTATTATTATTATTAAACAATGAATGTACGTGTTTATAATGCTATATATATCTCTAGAGATACTTGTAAATGCAATACGTACAAACTTACATTTTCAATAATCATATCAAGTTCATTTGTACAGCGTTACAGAAAATGTTGGTGTTAAGGTGTTAAAGTTTATCTTAATATCTTCATGTCTTAGTCACATTTAGCAGATTAGAGCTGGGCAATAATATTAGTTTATATTTTGCAATGATTCATGCAATCAAGCAGCCTAGATTTTCAATGTATTAGAAATCACTTTATGTGAGTGCAATGTATACTGTATATGCAAATAGAGTTGAATATTATATATCCAACTTTATATATAGAACTGTGCAATAATATTTGCGATGATATAAACAATCACTCACATAAGATTTGCTATAAACATCATTTCATTTTACATTACACACAGGTAAAGTAGGATGCACTATATATCCAACTTTTAATATATCGCAGGGTGATAATATGCATTTTTCAACAATATATTGTAGCAATGAAGCAGTTGAGATTTGCTATATAGTAGTTACCGCTTAAAGTGAGAGTAATGTATGTATCCAGGTATAGTTGAATATACTTATAGGTATAGAGGGAACATTTTATTGCATTTTGAAAATATGCACCTATATATACAGCAATTTAACATGCACTTCTCCTTTAATTTGGTTATAACATCCAGGCCATGACTGACCCGCCAGGAAAAGTTATGCTACTTATGGTCAGTCAATCCCTGGAAGTAGGGAACAAAGACAGAGAGAGTGACATCGGAAGGTGATCTGATGTGTCCACACGTTTCTGACACAAAGACACACGATAAGATGGGACACAGTGACAGGAGAAGCCAGTCTAAAGGAGGTGGCAGCTGCAAAGGGTGACTTGAATCAGACAGACTCACAGATACTTTCTGCTGCTGTCGTAATTTTCAGCGATGCTAAACAGCGTGCAGATATTAACTGTCATTCATGGTGTCATGTGCTGTTTCAGTGCTACGCCACAGCATGAGGGGATCTGACACCCTATGGCGGTTAATTACCTGAGAGAAAGCAGGGTCACCGTTCACTTCTCTACCTCCAGGCCAAATATATTTTCAAACCTGTGGGCACCCCAGTGGGGCTGAATCATGATGTGTCAGGAAAGCCTTTCTTGCTCTCCTTCTCTTTCTGACACCCTGAGTCTCAAATGACTATGAATTTAAATAGTACTTACAGCTGACACATCCTACAAGAAACCTGCGGAAGAAAAGCTCTCGGTGTGGTGATTCCTTCTGTTGTTTGCCCTCAGCAGTGACACAGACTGGCAGAGTAATGCATGAAAATGCTCAAACCCTAAGGGTGCTTAGGGGTTCTCAAAGTGGGACGGTACTCACTGTACACATTACTATTCGCTTGTGTAAAGCCAGCTCTCATAAACATGGTACACAAGCAAACAGTACTGGTCTCTCTTGCTCTTCTGCTCGACTAGGCTGTCTGCCCGGCTGGGCTCACTACACACAGACTGTTAGATTCACAAGCAAGTTTTGACTGACAGCTTTAAACCAGGTACATTTTGTATCTTAATCTGACCAACAGCCATCTATTCAAAGGGGGATCTCTGGTTGACGTTATAAGGTTTTCACTCAAAAATAACTCACTCTTATGTCATTCCAAACCTGGTGGATTTTATCAAACATCAGTGAGTTTTTGTGTATATTTGAGTTGAGAAAACGATTGAAATTGAAATTGAAATCCTTAATCCTATAACAGACTAAAATAGGTGAGACTTTTAATTAGAACGCAAGGTTTATCATGACAGATTTTAAATGTTGGCTTAACAAAGCATAGATAGATAGATAGATAGATAGATAGATAGATAGATAGATAGAACGACAGACAGATAGATAAAGCTACAGAATTATTGATAGAATGATCAATAGCACAATAGAACGATTGAACGATAGACCGACAAAGAGACGATGATAGACAGACAGACAGACAGACAGACAGACGATAGAACGAAAAATAGATAGATAGATAGATAGATAGATAGATAGATAGATAGATAGATTGAAAAAATCTAAATATTGAGTAAATCACATTTAAAGTTGTCCAAATTAAGTTCTTAGCAATGCATATTACTAATCAAAATTAAGTTTTGATATATTTACGGTAGGAAATTTACAAAATATCATCATGGAACATTTACTTCTTAGAAAAGTAAGAAAAATCTAGAATTTTGACCCATACAATATATTTTTGGCTATTGCTACAAATATACTTGTGCTACTTATGACTGGTTTTGTGATCCAGGGTCACATATGTGAGTAAGTATCTGAGATTACACAAATACCATAGTAAACATGAACTAAGTGAATGGACTTCTAGTGCAGTGATACATCTTTGTGTACATCATCTTGGTAATATTTTCAGTGATTTACAGAAAGAAGAATTCTACCATTTTTTACAAAAAAAAAAAAGTGCCATATATAGGAAAAGAGGGAATTATATCAAGTCCACCCAATGCCATTTCAAAGTGTCCTTGCTACTGTATATCATGTAGCTCCTAGATGCAATTACTATAACTTCAATTACACCTGCACCGTTGTCATTAGAGAGACTTTATATGGAATTATAGCACATGATTAGCCAGCTAAAACACAAGACCATTCACTTTCATGAGACAATGCAGCCTTGAGTTCTCCGATTCAAAAGCTCTCAATCCCACATCCCACAAGCCCTCTCCAGACAATTATCACGAGCGATTTAATCATTTCTAATTACCTCTCTCAATGTATAATGGAGAAATCCAAATAAGCGCCAATGGCTTTCTCACACACACACACCCACACACTTCTGACTTTCTCTCACTGCATGTGAAATCGTCTGGAACGCGATCACATCCCTTCAGTCCAGGTATGTGATCCAGACCACTTCTAAAACCACATTACATCCCTGCCTTTGGCTTTTCTTCTGTAAAACCATTACACCAAGCAACCATCACTCTAGCGTAGAAATGTCTGCGTAGCACGTCTTTCTTCCCCTTCAAAAATTTAATATTGGTATTTCGGCGTAATGAATTTCCAGTGTCATCCACAGAGATCCTAGTGTAATAAAAACGACATTCTAACACCTCTGATGCAATTTGCATTTGGCATAATTCTATTGGAGCATCGCTCGATGTAATGCTGTCACGTTATGAGCACATTCCTGCTATCCAGGCTAATAAAACTCAGACAGAACTTCTGAATTTTGAATGATGCATGGTGAATGGCAGACCACTCTCGTATAATTCTTTATTTCACATGCCAAGGGGGTTCCTGCCTGGCACCGAGAGAGAGAGACAGAGAGCAAAATAACAGAAGAATGGATGGAAAGTCTCCAGAGAGACGCAGGTTGTTTGTCGAAGAGGGGAATGTTGTGACAAACAGGAGGAAGGAAGGGAGTTTTCTCCTACGGCTCATAATAAGCTGTGCACATTTCCCTCAAAGCTTGGTTATCATTGAAATTTGAGTCATTATTTACTCATCCTCATGTTATTTTTTACACATGTGGCTATCAAACAGACCAAAAAAACACCATGAAGAAAATATATATATTTTTTTTTAAACGTGACGTGACGCGACCCACACTCTGAATTAGTGCTCTGCATTTATCCTATCCAAAGTGCATACACACAGCAGTGAACACACACACACCGTGAACACACACCCGGAGCAGTGGGCAGCCATTTATTCATTTCAAGACTTTTGAAATATGATTGATTTTTATTCAGGTAAGAAGAAAACAGAGTGGGTTCAGGTCTGTTCGGTCAGTACCGTGCTGGTCGGGTCACATTTGCAGACCTCGGCCATTTTTAATTCATAGATCAGGTCATTGAGGTCTTGTAGAGTTTTTCCATCATGCATCAGAGGCTGGAGCAAAACAGTGGATAAATTGCAATTATGGACATCTGACATCAAGCAATGCTGATGATTCATTCCCAGACCTGTAATCACGTATTGGAGGGTTTAATAGATTCATGTCTTTATTTTATTGTAATTTTTCACTCTCTGCCTGAGCTAATTATAAATGGGGAGCATTCCCCCAGAAGCGTCAACCTGTAGTTACAGACTTTCATTAACACACGTGCAAACTAATGATTTATCACTCATGCATGACTACAGTTATAAAAACATCCAACTCAACTCACCAGAGCGGCAACATATCAAATCAGCTAACAATTGACTACATGTCACATACAGCTAATAATGCTTGGTGGTGCTAGTTCAGGGAAGACATTAATGCAATGAGGGAACACGTGTTTACATTCTATGTACATTCTGCATTTTCTTTCAGCTTTGATTTGGTTAGGCAATTAAAAGAAAAAAAAATCATTCAATTCTATTGAAAAGCATGTATTTAATTACCAAAAGAGTTCTTTGCAGTAATGTCAGCATAAATCCAGAGGGATACAGGCTCTTAAACACCTGCCTTTCAATATGCGCTAATATATCATAACTTGAAGCTGTTACTGATATAATGCTGATATGTGTTTCCCTGGTGAGAAAAGAAAAAGAATGTAGCAAAATTGCAAGCTTTAACTGATCTGCAATAAGAAAAAATCTAGAGTAATATATCTCACAAAGAAAAAACAATCAGTTTATCCTGACTCTGGCAACTTGATTCCGAGAAAGGAAGTTGCATCCTTTCAGGCAGAAGTAGAAAGTAAATTGCAACAGTTTGTTCCTAATTTGGTGAGTTTGGGCCATTTTTGTTAAATGCACTCATGGGGATTGTAGTAATAGGACAAATAAAGCCAGTGTGTATGAGCAATAAAGGAGAAAAAGAGGCCCTTCTTCACAACAACGACATCACTCTGCCCTGTAAGCACTTTTAGTAAATTGTCAACAGAAACATCTGGGAAAAAAATCGAAGTCATAGCCTAGAAACATTCTGACCACACAGCTGATGAAACTTTGTTCTGGAAGTGGTCTAATAGGTTCAATTAACATCAGTTATCAGTTGTGTATGTGTATTGTCACAAAAACATTTTTTACCCTTTCAGGAACAGAAACAAAGTATTTTTTGAATTGAAGTAGAAATATTTCCATTTTGTGAATATTTCCTCACATTTTTATTGCAAGGAATAAAGCAGCACATGATGGTTGCATTTCTGAAGTTTCTCTCCAAAGGGTGCACACAGAGCTGATAGTGCTTCTGAAACATCAGCTAAAATCAGTTGACTTTTGCACACATTGAATAAAATAATTAACTTACAAAGTATATTTTTTACACAATTGAGTAAGATTTGCAGTGGTCACTAGGAAAAACTAATCCTTAAAATGACCTTTGACCCCAAGCATCAGGAATCCAAAGAGATACACCTATGTTATTGATAAAAAACAATATAATATATATATATATATATCTGACAGAAAGTCTCCTTTGTGTCTGAAAGGGGTTTAACCCTGTTCTTCAGAGCTCTCGTCCATAAACACACATTCGTATTAAGCATGTAAATGAATACTCACAGTGGAACATCTCTGAGTTTTTCATCCTGGTCCACGTGAGTGTCGACTGCTGCCATGAAAACAGACCACTCGCTGTGTCTCTGTCAAAAAAAATGACACAGACGTGTTTTGGTCTTTACAAAGTTGAGAGACTCCTGCTGTTGAGTTTTGCACTACAAGGACGTCAAAATGTACATTTAAATTACAGGAAGAAACAAAGCCCAAAACCACATTCTCCTTTTGGAACAGCTCTGTTCCAAACCCTAGTGTGCTGCCTAGCTAGAAAGCATTTTCAGGAATAATAGCCAAGCTCTCAAGGTTGTCCCCAAAGGTAATTCACGTTTGGCCAAAATCTATGGTAGCATTCATTATAACCTTGGCAGACATGGCAATCAAGAATGCAATAAACTATGTGGAAAAAATTATAATAATGCAATACTTTTATTATTAAAATATGTGTGTGCGCTGTTTGTTTGTGCCGATTAGAGTATTACATTATCTTTGCAGCACGTTCTTACAGCAGACCAAGAATTTCAAGAGATTGTGAAGCCTCATTTCTGTTAGTGTACTACTATGAAAGATAGCTCCCTGTGTAGACTGTTAAGCAGCTCACTAGGGTTTGCAACAGAGTTACTGACTCTCTTCCAAAACCTAGTGAGCTGCCCTGCTGTCTACTGGAAGCAACTCACACAAATAGTAACCTTCACACAAAGCACATCAGCAACTTGAGTTCCAACTGCTTTCAATAGCTTTTGCATTAGCATGTTGCATAGCTAATTCCCCAATACTACATAGTACACACAAGTATTGCCATTTATTTACATAACACTCTCGTTTCATCTGCAATGTCGGATGGATTTTTCAACTAAAGTGTGTTGCAATGCATCATGGGACTGCCTTCTTTGCAAAGGATACATGCAACTCAGGCTAACTGGAAAAGCGTGCCTGTGGCAACATTTCTGCAAAATGATATTATGTTGCTTCTTGCAAATTTCCAAGTGAATTATTAAGTGGTGCTAAAAAGATTGCGGTTTAACATAACATAACTCTGTAAATGTTTTATTAAGTTGTTTGTTGTACGCAGTTCGGAAATAAAGTATCCATTGTTTGGCGCTAAAAGGTTAACACCAACTACCAACTACACAAAACTCTACCTTAGATCTAAGCAAATATGAAATATAACATGTTTGCTGAAGCAACCATGCAAGTTTAGCCTCCTTCTTTAAGTTCCTTAATTTTGACTCATGTTTTATGCAATACTGTACCAGGTGAGCTATTGAGCAAGTTTACTATGTTAGAAAAGCCATACATATGGAGCTGGTTATGTGATGCAAATTTCAAAATGCATTAGTTTACACTTATGCACTATGATAAAAGTGTTTTGAGGTCATAACATAGTATTGTTAAAGGAAACACAAAATATGTCTTTAGTAATTAATAATATGCTTCTGTAATCATAATTTTTTGTGAAAATAAATAAACGTTGTTGGTGTTTTACTGCCATTAGTGTTCATTTCAGCTGGGAACTGCAGCGAATAGGTACATTTTTGGAATTTTGGTTAAGAAATGTTTTTCCAATGCTGTCTTAAAATTTGGCCAAAAAAGGTTAGCAAGCGGCATAATTATGCCCACTTTTTAAAAGCACTTCAAATGCTGCCTACATAGGCAACTCACTAGTTTGTCAACATCTGAACGCTGCAAGCTGCTTTCTGGGAAAAGGGAAAAAAATGGAGGGTATAAAAGATTTCAACCTTTTAAACAGACTAACTGACTATTACTATCCCACTTATGCCGTGCCCTAGTAATATACCACTTATCTAGCCCCAAGACTGCAATGATTATGTGTGTTTATAATGTGAACATACAGAGCCTTGATCAGATACGAGCTCTATAAACTCACAGAAACCCCTAACACTGATACCAACATCAAACAGACTAAATTATAGGCTACAAATCACGAGTCACATTCAAATAGAAGTTCAGCCACATCAGAGAAATGCAAACCTGGCTGTACAATTATGATGTATGATATGTCAGAGTTATGAATTACCTGTGATGTGCTCTAGTTACAGAGGCACACACACAAACTGGAGGAAGGCATCCATTCAGACAGAGATTTGTAACATTATCTTGAATGATTGAACATTTTGCTTTTGCTTTGGACATCAGAGAATAAGTCTAAAGTGTTCTTTACGAACATTTTATAAACATAAATACAACATCGATAAACCACTGAACCTTGAGACTGGACAAAATGCT
Organism: Sinocyclocheilus anophthalmus; assembly: GCA_018155175.1. Lineage (NCBI taxonomy): Eukaryota > Metazoa > Chordata > Actinopteri > Cypriniformes > Cyprinidae > Sinocyclocheilus > Sinocyclocheilus anophthalmus. The sequence goes on from JADLZN010010622.1 coordinate 149,095, forward strand.
TTGAGTTAAGAGCCGGAAATCTCTTTCTGGCTCTCTTCAAAAGCTCTGTAATCCGCTGGGCTCTCCTGTGATATCAGGGACTTTATCAGACAGACCTGCGCCCATGACTAAAACAAATGACATCCAGGTCATTCTTTGCTCTCTTTTTGTGGTGTTATAGCTCCCTCCTTCACTTAAGCCAACTTAAACTATTATGCCAGCGTGTAAATGGCAGCTGTGAGCTGTGTTATTCTGCTCTCTGGTGGTCATTAGAGGAAGTTTAGGTAGGTTCACCAAGGTGAAGAAGCTGCTCTGGACCATGGCGTGAGGTCGTGAGAAGAAAATGACAAAATTAAAGGTTCATCTTTTATAGGACAATTTCTCATAATAATTATTTATGTATTTCACCTTCAATATATATGTTAAAAATCTAATAATAGTCCATAATAGATGGACTTTTGAGCTGAAAAAAGCTGTGATCATATATCAATACAACTATTTCACATTATGGCCACAATTGCACCTCAAGTGTCCATTCATTTTCATTAGTGTGCAGTAACTCCAGTAGTTTTTACCATTGGAATGAAAGCATTCCATGCAATTCAATAATCCAAAGAGAACTGCTATTGATGAATGTAATACAAACTTTCTGATCAGCGTTCATCAGACCAATGCTGACAGCACCACAGGGCTGATCAGTCACAGACCTGAGGAGCTCAACAGCTTTAACAGACACTTGAGATATTGGCAGTGGTTGTCACACACAGACAGTGTGAAATGACAAAGGTGAGGAAAGGATAAGAAATCGATGAAGGGGGAGAAAAAGCCACCTCGCATTTACACCAGCCCAATTAGAGCAACTGTAATGAGCTGCTGACATTTGAAGGGAGAGTTATATGTCTCCATGGCCAAGTTCACCGCAGCTCAGAAGTAATTACAGAAGCGGCAGAGAAAGAGAGCGATAGAGGGAAAGGGATTTAGAGGCTCACATTCTCTAGAGCCCCCTATTCTTCTCTGCATTTTGAAGAATAAACATTGAGGTTAATTTATCATTCGTTGATTGCTGTCGCAGATAGAGCTGAGATATAATGAATGCAGCCAATGAGATGTCTGTGTTTTCCCAAACGTTTGTCCTGGGTCAGGTCTGCTCATCACCTCTTAATGACTTCAGTTTTAGATAATTTATCCTCACAGGAGTGTGGCATCGTGGGATTTATTAACTAATAGTCCAGACCTACTTCAAACCCAAAATAGAGGGAGAGAACCTGTAGGAAAGAACAATCACAAATGAGATCCCTTTAATATCTCATTCCTTTTTAATGGAAACCAACTCTCACTTCTCAGATTCTTCTCCCCAGAAAAAAGGCCCCATTTAACGTTCAACAGATCTCAACAATGTCTCAATCACTTCAAGATTTGAACATGAACTTTATTCCCAGAGTCATGCCAAAAGGTATCCGTTGCGCGTACGCATTGTTCACCGCTTAAATCTATACTGCCATGACAAAAGAAATTATAATTCACAGTAAGTTGTGAGTTTGCATTCTGAAATTAATGTGATTAAATAATGCAAAATATTGGGGGGGAAAAAAAACATTGAGCACTGCATGCAAAAGCAAACACAACTAGCGTAGTTCAATTCACTAACAAATCACTCATATGAACGAGTTGTTTTAGGTGAATCAAAAAGATACAGCACAACCAGTTTAGTCCAGTTCACGAACATATGGTTCCTATGAGCCAGTTGAGCAACTCAAAAAGATACAGTGCACTGCAGGCTGTTTCACAAACAAATAACTCTTATGAACCAGTTCTTTGACAGTGACCAGACCAAAACCAGTTCTTTGACCAAAACCAGCAAAACAGTGCAACCAGTATAAACTGATTCACTAACAAATGTCTCTCACGAACGATACGTTTTACTGAATCAAAACCATACAGCACAAGAAGTGCAGTCCATACATAAACAACTGACTCTTTTGAGCTAGTCCTTTTCAGTGAGTCACAAAAGTACAGTGTAACTGATTCACGAATAAATGGCTCTTACAAGGCCGTTCTTTTTAGTGAATCAAAACCAAACCGTGCAACCATCATTTTTATGACCAGGATATCTTAGAGAATCATTCAGTAAGACATTGTGACAATTTCCTCTTCTAAATGAACTCCATCATGATCTGCAAGACTGTCTGTACATTGAAAACAGAATTCATTACGAAACACTGTGTACCAGTTTTGCTGATATCCAAATGATTTCTTACCAGAACACATACAAGTTATTTTTATGTGAATAAAAATGAACACTAATCCATATCACAAATCCACTATTTCGATGAGATTCCAGCCAAAAACAAGGATCCACTTCACAGCTGCAATCTGGAGAATAACTGCAGGTAAAATCCTTTTTTGATTTTCACTATTTCCAACGCAGCGCTGACGGTCTTGAGAAAAGTTTAATTGGTAGGGCAAGCCTCCACCTTCAAACACAAGGCTGCCATTCTCTCTCTCTCTCTCTGTTTCTCTCCTCCATAGCTGTCAGGATCGGCTCGGCATTGGCACAACAAGAATAGCTCTGAATGAGCGGCAGGGTGTCTATTCTAGGCATCTGAGTGTCTTTATAGGTTCAAGGCTGGAGGGATCCAGAGGTCATGTGTCTGAATGAGACAAAAGAGAAAAAGTAAGAGAGAACAGTAGCAAGCAAAAAAGTAAAGGGGGAAAGGAAAGGATATATATAAAGACATGTAGATGACTTTTAGAACTGGATTTTACAGCTGGAGCCGTGAGACACGTCCAAAAGATGATACATGCAGGATCTTCTGGCCAATGATAAGTCTGTCTGTGTGTAAAGTTTTCCAGATATGACTCATAAGATATTTCCGGCAGCAGCAGCAGCATTATCTGGTATCTCATTGGCTTATCGATTTGATACGTGTCAGGTAAATCTGATTTTACGCCCTGAAGGAATCATTAATATGTAGTCTGTCTGAGGTGTGCGTCAGTGATGACTGTACGGCTGCGGTATATTTATTAAACCTGCATGTGTGCGTGTAAAGGATGACCTAGGGTGATAAATACTGGGGTTGGAAGCTGTCGCTGAGAATTCACATCCATCCAGAACTCTGAGATGTACTGGTCATATACTTTTATCACATATGCATCAATACTCACTCAAAAGCTTTCGCCAACAGGTCTGAATGAATGTGATAGATGGTGGTGAATTTTAGACAGCAGTATGTGTAGTACTACTACTACAGGGTTTCTACAGGTTTGATGATGTGCATTGTAATTGTAAGATCTTTTTATGATCAAGTAAAGAAAATTTAAAGAATAAACTGAAGGGAACACAATATGTCAGTAAATGTCTAAGGAGCAACAATGAGTTGTATTAGCAACACTTCAAAGCCTTCTGGTAACACCGCAAGTAAGTGATATTCTTGTTTTCCAGTGCAAACGTCTAAAGATTCTTAAATCAAGATACATTTACTTGAGAAGCAAAATGACATAAGATAAGAAGTCTTGTTTTCTATGAAATTGATGAAAGTCAAATGAGTTCATGATTAAAACAAAAATAAGCATCTGACAATGGGCTCAAATATCAACTTAATTCAAAGGATATTTGAAGGATATAAGTAATAATACTTTGTTACAGTACTTAAGTATATTTTGGGAGTATCTGTACTTTACTTGAGTTTTTATATTTTAGCCAACTTTTACTTCACTTAATTTCCTGATTAAAATGTATACTTTTGCTCCGATGCATTTACCCGAAGCATATTCGTTACAAAATAGTCAGAAGTCAGAAGAACACGGACTGCAGGAAAGCAGATTTGACGAATCAGTGGTCTGGCGTTTGCAAGTTAGTCTCCTAAAAACACCTTTGCTCATGTGCAAACAAGTGCGCACACAACCGCGGATGATTCATTTTCCACTCAAGTCGATTCTGGGGTGTGCGATATACAGCATTGTCTGCGATAATATGGTAAGTGTTGTGGAAATTATGTGCGATCGGACATTATCAAGAAAGCTATATCACCAAATCACACACAGAGTGCACGCACGTTGATTTATTAGTCTATTAAAAATCAAAATTCCAGGCATTCTAAATTATAGACGGCAAAAAAATGCTTCTGTATGCTTTTTATATTTATATAATTTAATATACACTGAACAAAATTATAAACGCAAACACTTTTGTTTTTGCCCCCATTTCTCATGAGCTGAACTCAAAGATCTAAGACTTTTTCTATGTACACCAAAAGGCCTATTTCTCTCAAATATTGTTCACAAATATGTCTAAATCTGTGTTAGTGAGCACTTCTCTTTTGCCGAGATAATCCATCCACCTCACAGTGTGGCATATCAAGATGCTGATTAGAAAGAATGATTATTGCACAAGTGTGCCTTAGTCTGGCCACAATAAAAGGCCACTCTAAAAATGTGCAGTTTTATCACACAGCACACTGCCAAAGATGTCGCAAGTTTTGAGGGAGCGTGCAATTGGCATGCTGAATGCAGGAATGTCAACCAGAGCTGTTGCCCGTGAATTGAAGGTTCATTTCTCTACCATAAGCCGTCTACAAAGGCATTTCAGAGAATTTGGCAGAACATCCAACCGGCCTCACAACCGCAGACCACGTGGAACCACACCAGCCCAGGACCTCCAACATCCAGCATCTTCACCTCCAAGATAATCTGAGACCAGCCACCCGGACAGCTGAAACAATCGGTTTGCATAACCAAATAATCTCTGCACAAACTGTCAGAAACCGTCTAAGGGAAGCTCATCTACATGCTCGTCGTCCTCATCAGGGTCTCAACCTGACTGCAGTTCGTCATCATAACCGACTTGAGTGGGCAAATGCTCAAAATCGATGGCGTCTCGCACTTTGGAGAGGTGTTCTCTTCACGGCTGACCCCGTTTCTCTCAGGGGGAACTGCGAGCTGAGTAGGACAAACGCTAGGGGAACGCCTTCCGCGATCCACGCTCTGAATCGTATGTGAAATCAGTCCAATAGGGAAAGGAGTCACGGCGGAGGACGTCATGACAGGCAGCTATAAAGCACGTGCGGGGAGCCCGAGTCAGCTTTCTGTCATTCAGCAAGCGCTCTGTGTGTGTCCAGTATATATTGTTGTCTGTCTGGATTTTTGGAAAATTACGTAAAGAAGCTGTCTAAAGCCCGCTAAGACAAAGCAGGCAAAGGGGTGCAAGCCACGTATAGGCTGTGTGTTCCTCCCTGCCCGCGTTTTATTACGGGTGGGGATACACACAGCCTGTGTGTGGTTTGCTTGGGAGCGAGGCACGCAGAGTTGGCTCTTGAGGGGGCTGGCTGCCCGCATTGCGAGCGCCTCCCATTGCGTACGCTTCGCTCCCGGAGGGCTCTCTTTGAGGAGGGAGCCTTCGCCAGCGTTCCTCGCGGTGATGGCCCCGCTTCCGCCGAGACGGAGTGGCGGCTGCACTCTTGGGGTTCGCAGATGGATCTGGTGGAGGGAATGGAGACGGGCGAGTCCCTATCTCCTAACTCACCCACCAGATCCAGTGCCCGATCTCTGGGTTCGGAAGCCCGTTCTGCGGCTACTTCCTCCCGGGGTGGCGGCTCGACACTTCTCCTGTCTTCCTCCGAGGAGGTTGACGTGGAGGGCGTCGAAGAGGTTTCGCCCCCTCAATCGCCCCAGTATGAGAAGCTTTTGGAGGTGGTGCTTACTATGAAGAGGCCAAGTTAAGAATAGAGGGGCCGCCGAGAAACAGGCTGAGCTGCAGCGAAGCAAGCTAGATGAACGCTTTCTGCTGCCACCTCCATGCCAGAGCCTGCCATTTTTCCCCGATCTCCACACCGAGGTGTCGAGGTCGTGGGCTAAGCCGTTTTCAGCCCGCCTATTCGTCCCTGCCTCAGATTATTATGGGAATGTGGCAGGGCTGTCTGAGCGCGGCTATAAGGCGATGCCCCGGGTTGAACAGACGCTAGCTAGCTATCTGTCCCCGGGCATGGCAGCGTCATTAAAGGCTCCGGCACTGCCCTCCAAGCCGCTGCGTACGACATCAGCGCTGGTGGGCAAGGGGTACGCGGCAGCGGGTCAGGCCGGTGCGTGTCTGCACACAATGTCTGTGTTACAGGCGTACCAGGCCGACCTGCTGAAAGAGCTGGATGAGGGCGAGGAGATTAACTCTGAGAACATCACAGAGTTAAGGAGAACCGCTGATCTCTCTATCCGTGCCACCAAAGAGACCGCCCGCGCCATTGGGCGGTCCATGGCAGCTATGGTGGCAGCAGAGAGGTATTTGTGGTTGACCCTGTCTGATATGAAAGAAAAAGACAGGGTCTTCCTCCTCGATGCCCCGCTTTCACCTTCTGGCCTATTCGGCGATCCCGTCAATTCCATCGTCGACAGGTACCATGAGGCTCGTAAGAAGGCGGCAACGTTTCAGCGGTTCCTCCCTCGCCACATCTCAGCTCTGGGGGCTGCTGGGCAGGAGCAGCCCCACCGCGTACCAGCTCCCTCACATAGGGGACGCAAAAAAAACAAAACCGAGCGTTTGACGCCCGTGTTCCCAGCGTCGGGACCGGGGCAGAAGCAAGCGCTCTGGGTTGGGGGCTCGAAGCCTAAGCCGGATATTAGGACCGTCCTTAAGGCGGAAGAGGTCCTCGACCAACGGTCCTGACTGTTCATATAGGATCGCGAGGGCAGGCCCTTTTGGGGCAGAGAGGGTAACACAGCATTACACGGTGCCCATCTGCCCCAGTGCCTCGGGTGAGATCGTCTGCCATCATATTCCCTTTTGTCCTGGTGTTTCAGGGCGCAGCGGTCTCCGGCGAGCGTTTCTCTCAGTTTCCGCCCGGCAACGTAGCTGCACTGAGAGGCTCGCGGCCTCTGCGGATGTCCCCAGAGCAGCTAGTTCGGTTGTCCCCTGTCGGCGTTCAGATGCTTCAAGGCTACCGAAACTACCGTGCTTGGCACACCCCCCCCCCACACCAGAAATCAGGCTCGAGAGGGGACTGATTCCCTTAGTGATTATTTAAGCAGCGTGGAAGCTTACTGCCAAATGATCTCAATGGGGTCCTGAGTACTGTAGAAAGAGGATACGAATCCAGTTCGGTTCTGTCGCCTCGATCCAACGGGGTCATCACCCACACGCTAGTGGGTCCCGAGCAGGCAGGCTCTGGTATTAGAACAAGAACTAGTTACTCTCTTAAGGAAGGAGGCCATTGAGGTGGTCCCTCCGCACGAGATAGACTCCGGGTTCTACAGCCGTTACTTAATTGTTCTGAAGAAGGATGGGGGGGGTTGCGTCCAAAATTTTTTTTTTTGTGTAGATCGCGCTTATTGAACGCCGACTCAGTCATCGACCGGAAAGTAAGAAATGCTAACACTCAAGCAAGTGGTGTGTCAGATCAGGTCCGAGGACTGGTTTGTCACGATCGCTCTGAAACAAGCGTATTTCGCTCTCCATCCTTCCTCATCATAGGGAGTTCCTGAGGTTGTTTTTGGGGGCAAAAGCCTACCAACACCAGTTCTTCCTTTGGCCTTGCACTCTCACCCCACAATTTCACGAGGTGTGTGGATGCTGCTCTGGCTCATCTGCGACTCCAGGGCATCCGCATACTCAACTACATCGACGATTGGTTGATATTAGCTCAATCGGAGCAGATGGTGGCTTGGCATCGAGATGTCGTCCTCGCCCATTTGAGAGAGCTGGGGTTGAGACTAAACACTAGGAAGAGTGTGCTTTCTCCATTAAAGAGGACCACTTATCTAGGCGTGGTGTAGGATTCGACAACGATGCAGGCACAGTTGTCTCCTGCTCGGATCGAGTCGAGGCGATCCTCACTGCAGTCGCGAGAGTCAGAGAAGGCCGGTTACTCACTGTCAAGCAGTTCCAGACTGTTGGGTCTGATGGCAGCTGAGTCCAACGTGATTGCTTTTGGCCTGCTGTACATGAGACCCATACAGTGGTGGCTCAAGACCAAGGGGTCTCCCCGAGGGGAAACCCGCTTCGCATGTTCAAGGTCACGCGGTGATGCCTACGTGCCTTGGACATGTGGAGGAATCCTTGGTTCTTGTCTCAGGGCCCGGTGCTGGGAGCTCCTTGTCGCCGCGTGACGCTAGCGACAGATACGTCACTCACAGGTTGGGGTGCGGTCATGAGTGGCCACCATGCCCGCGGTCTGTGGAGTGGTCGCCATCTGACGTGGCTTATCAATTGTCTGGAGATGCTGGCCGTATTAAGGATTGAAACACTTCTCTCGGACCTGAGAGGGCACCATGTGTTGGTGCGCACCGACAAAACAGCGGTGGTCTCTTAAATCAACCACCAGGGAGATCTGCGTTCGCCCCCCTTTACAATCAGGCACACCAGATCCTTGTGTGGTACCAGGAGAAACTCCTCTCGCTGAGAGCAGTGCACATACCTGGGCATCTCAATGTGGGAGCAGAAATCCTGTCGAGGCAGGGGCCGAGGCCAAAGAAATGGAGGCTTCACACCGAGGTGGTGAAGCAGATATGGAGTATATTTGGCCCGGCTCAGGTGGACTGTTTGCAGAACTCAGAAGGACTAGCAATGTCCCTATGGTACTCTCTGACTCATCCAGCTCTTGGGGGGATGCATGGTGAAGGGCAGTGGCGAGGCTTTGCCGGTCGCTTTTCACAGATCCGCTATGCTCAAGGAGTTCTGGAGAGAGTGCGCTGGGACGGGGTCCGTCTTCTGCTAGTAGTCCCATTCTGGCCAGGCAGAGTATGGTTCTCGGACCTGATTCCTCCCCTCGAGGGCACTCCATGGGAGATTCCCATCAGTAGAGATCTCCTCTCACAGGCGGAGGGCACGATATTTCACCCCCGCCCGGAGCTGTGGAAGGTATGGCTGTGGCCCCTGAGGGGGAACAGCTAGTAGCTTCGGTCTTCGACTGAGGTGTTGAGACCATCCTCCAATCAGAGCTACCTCCACGAGAAACTGTCGCCTGAAGTGGAAGATTTTCACTTCGGTGTAGACACCGCCAGCAGCTAGACCAGCTAGCGCCCAGTGGGTACAGTAACGGAGTTCCTGCAGGCAGGTTTTCTACAGGGTTAACCACTCACTGAAGGTCGACGTCGGCGCCATTGAGGCTAACCACGCCCCGGTCGTGTGGATTTGCAGTGGGGAGGCACACCTGGGTACCCGTTTCATCGCGGTGCGCTGAGGCTGAAGGATACGGTACGATTTTCTCTAGGGTCCATTCTTGGGGAACTAGCCAGGTGGTGGTGCTAGAGGATATCTGTAAGCCTCCATATGAGCTACCGAAGGATATCGCTGATCGCATTCTTTAAATTAAGATACTTTCGTCTTGGCCAAATATTTTCTCTAAAGAGAGTTGGGGATCTGCATGCCCTTTCTGTGGCTCCTTCCTATCTTGACTTTGTGCCCGGTTTGGCCAAAGTATTTCTGTACCCTTGTGTGGGGTATGTCCCTAAAGTTCCCTCATCAGCACCGCAGCCCATCGTGCTTCAGGCCTTCAGTCCTCCTCCCTTTGGGGAACCAGACCAGCAGAAGCTTAACTGTTTGTGTCCAGTGCGAGCACTGGATGCATAAGTCCACAGAGCTGCCCTGTGGAGGAGGGAGGACCAGTTGCTTGTGTGCTACGGTCCCCCTAAAAGAGGTCTTCCAGCAACTAAACAGACCCTCAGTCGGTGGATAGTGGATGCCATCTCCTTATGTTACGAGTCCTCTGATCTCCCCTCGCCACTAGGGGTCAAGGCTCACTCCACTCGAAGTGTGGCGGCCTCCAAGGCCTTCCTGTCAGGTGTTTCTATGCAGGACATCTGCAACTCTGCGGGTTGGTCCACGCCCCTTACCTTTGTTAGGGTTCTTGAGCTAGACATGCGAGCCACTCCTGGATCTTCTGTTCTCTCGCCCTAGCTGTGCAGTCTTCCATACTAGGCAGAGATTTGGAAGTCTGGCCACGTGGGCATTCTCGTTCCCCTAGCGTTTTTCGACGCAGCTTGAGTTCCTGAAGAGGAATGTCTCGGGTTATGTATGTAACCATGGTTCCTCGAGGGAATGAGATGCTGCGTCTTGGTGCCATACTTCCAGTGTCCCTGCCGGTGCTTGCTTCATTCCTGAAGCTGACGCTGGCTCCGCCACACGTGCTTTTGTAGCTTCCTGGTCATGGCGTCATCCGCCGTGACGTCCCGTTCAGCTGTTGGACTGATTTCACATACGATTCAGAGCGTGAATCGCGGAAGGCGTTCCCCTAGCGTTTGTCGACGCAGCATCTCGTTCCCTCGAGGAACTAGAGTTACATACGTAACCTGAGACGTTTTCACTGTACAGGGCAGATGGCAGACGGCATGTATGGCGTCGTGTGGGTGAGCTTTTTGCTGATGTCAACGTTGTGGATCGAGTGGACCATGGTGGCGGTGGGGTTATGGTATAAGCAGGCGTATGTTATGGACAACAAACACAAGTGCATTTTATTGATGGCATTCTGAATGCACAGAGATACCATGACGAGATCCTGAGGCCCATTGTTGTGCAATTCATCCACGACCATCACCTCATGTTGCAGCATGATAATGCACGGCCCCATGTTGCAAGGATCTGTACACAATTCCTGGAAGCTGAAAACATCCCAGTTATTGCATGGCCAGCATACTTACCGGACATGTCACCCATTGAGCATGTTTGGGATGCTCTGGATCGGCGTATATGACAGCGTGTTACAGTTCCTGCCAATATCCAGCAACTTAGCACAGCCATTGAAGAGGAGTGGACCAACATTCCACAGGCCACAATCCACAACCTGATCAACTCTATGCGAAGGAAATATCTTGCACTGTGTGAGGCAAATGGTGGTCACACCAGATACTGACTGGTTTTCGGACCCCCCCGGACCCCCCATACAGTAAAACTGCACATTTTAGAGTGGCCTTTTATTGTGGCCAGCCTAAGGCACACCTGTGCAATAATCATGCTGTCTAATCAGCATCTTGATATGCCACACCTGTGAGGTGGATGGATTATCTCGGCAAAGGAGAAGTGCTCACTAACACAGATTTAGACAGATTTGTGAACAATATTTGAGATAAATAGGCATTTTGTGTACATAGAAAAAGTCTTAAATCTTTGAGTTCAGCTCATGAAAAATTGGGGCAAAAACAAAAGTGTTGCGTTTATAATTTTGTTCAGTATAGTTAACTTAATCTATATAACACAAAGAGTACCGTTTTTCTGCAGATATCAACATAACAAATTTAATAATCATTTTATACAAGTTCAATAAAGCATAAGTGACTTACATTTTGGACAAAATTGTTTGTTTTTGCGCAATGTTGCTAAACTGATATAGTTCCAAACAAAAGATCACAGCACTGTTTTGCATCTCAGAGCAACACACAGGATGGTGTTTCCTTATTGAATGAATCAGATTTTTGAACGAATCGGTTGAATAAATGATCAGGGCATTCCACGTCATTAAACACAGTAAAGCTGTGTATCTGATGATCGTTGTTGATGAATCGGTTGATTCAACTCATTCATTAAGACAGTCACTTGCTGCCACCTACTTTCTGTTTTAATTTCACATTTCGACTATTTTGTTATGTTTTAAAATCATTTCAAATGATTTATTCATCTGTAACTGCAGGTTAAATGCATCCATGTCCCCTCTGAGATACATAAACCTGTGTAAATACATCTAAATCCTATTTCATATGCAGATTCCAGAAATTTTTTCTTATATTGGAATGAAAGACACTAAGTACCGGATGAAGTGCTTCTTATTCTTACCCAAAAATGCAAAATGGAAGAAAGAGTTCAAACTGAACACAATCTTGCTACTCAAGCTGTGTATGAACATATTATATATATTATTTATTTGCTTCTTTTGCATTTTGCATTTACTTGTACTGTTACCTTCAATTTTTGTTTAACCCCTTTTACGGTTTTAAAGGTTTAAGATTTAAAAAAACTTTCGTACTAAGTACAATAAGGATCCCCGCCAACACAAACCATATTACGACCTATTAAGAGTAATATTCTAAACGGTGACTTCAACTTCTTCCAAAGTCATTTTCTGGTAGGATGTCTGTACTTTTACTTGAGTATGGCTTTCAGGTACTTTATATACCACTGGTCTGATGGACATTTCGGACATTGCATAGTGTTTTGTGTGTGTGTGTGTGGTTTAAGATGTCATGTGAAGTTAAAAAAAAAAACACTGTGAACTAAAAAGTTATTTCTATTTCCAAAAAAATAACCTCAAGATCGCTACATTCTGCTTTATTCCTTTGGAACTCAATCTAGCTGTTTTTAAACACCTGTGAACAGCCCTTTAGTGTATATTCACACATGTCATGTCAAGATGTGCTGCTCCAGATTTGACATGAATGATGACATGTCACGTTTGAATATGTCAAAGTACATATGACATCTGAGAGCTGCAGCAGAACATGAGATTTTCAGTGTAACAACTAAAAGTGTCTAATTTCCACACCATTGCGGCCACCAAAAGGAACTGGAAAGATAATTACTGTTTTTAGAACACTTGCCCTGGTCTGAAACTGACAGAAAAATATACAGTCCCACCTTCAACTCACTATTAAACTCCATTTTGACATCAAGAAAATTACACATATCACATTTGAATTTGTATTCCAAGAGAAAGAAAGTCATACGGGTCTGGAACAACATCACGGTGAGTAAACAGAATTGTCACTTTTTAATGAATACTCATTTAACTGCAGCAACGTTTTATGTACGGTACGAAAACAATTTAACTTTTCATTTCAAATACATCTGGCATTGTGATACATCTTTATTTCTAAATAAAATGAATTTTACTGACTGGTGTGGAAGATTTATATCTGTGTTGGGTCTCTTTTAAGGACAAACAGAACGTGGCTTTGTCTGTCCATTAGTCTTATCTGGCTTTTCCTCTGGCACTCTCTATATCTTTGACCTTTCCTTTCTCTCTTTTCTGTTTTGTTCCTCTTTTCCACAGACAGCCAGCCGCACCACACAGCATCTCACATGGGACGATTCTCTCTCTCCGTCTCTCTTTTCAGAAATTCGTCTGCATTGGAGACATCTGATCCCTGTACCGTGTGTACTGTCAGTGTGGATTCATATGTGTTCCGATCAGATTAAAAGATGGGGAAGAGATGTCTGTTTACAGCATGTATATATAATGGAATCATACAAAACCTCCCAAAAAAACAAGTCCAGGTCATATTTCACCCCAAAACCAAAATAAAAGTAACATCATTTTAGATTTTGCTTTAAGAAAATAAACTCTGTTTTAAACACCATAAAGTGTTTTTTCCTTCTTTCTTTCTTTCTCTTTTTGTGATTTTTTTTTTTTTTGCTTTTTGACAATATTTGTATAACAATTGAGCAGGTTTCACACTGCACACGGAGCGTGTTTTTATTTCAGCTCCAACATTAACAGGTTACAGTAGTCACACTGCATATGTAAGAAGAACGGCTTTGTGTAGCAGAAGTATACTGTAATTGCAAGTAGAATTTCAGCTCCAAGCTTTTTTTAGCATGTTGAATACAGCAGAAAATGTTTTGAAAAGCATTTTTCTTCCTCTCTTGAAACTTTTATAGCTCTGGAAACTTAAAGAGATAGTTCACCCAAAAATGGAAATTCTGTCATTAATTACCCTTATGTTGTTCCAAAAAGTAAGCTATTCTTGTAGCTCAGGAAAATTACGGTTGAACCACTTATGTCCCATGGACTAATTTAATGATCTCCTTACTACCTTTCTGGGCCTTGAACAGGGTAGTTGCATTGCTGTCTATGCCGGGTCAGAAAGCTCTCAGATTTAATCAAAAATATCGGGTTTCGAAGATGAATGAAGGACTTACAGGTTTGGAACGACATTAGAGTGAGTAATTATTGACAGGATTTGTATTTTTGGGTGAACTATCCCTTTAATTAGATGGCAGAGTTATGTATTGTATAGTCTCGTTAGCCTAAAACAGATTAAGAAAAATAAAAATATACATAAATGAGTCATTTGTGATGTGAACATGTAATAAGATTCTTGAGGCATTAAGGCCAATTCACATTGCATCTACAGACACAGCCACACTAGACTTCAGAATTTCTTCAAAGCGGTGCGGGTCCCGCTTCCGCCGAGGCGGAGCGGCGATTACGCTCGTGGGGTTCGCAGCTGGAATTGGCAGAGGGAATGGAGACAGGCGAATCCCTATCTTCTTCCTCACCCGCCAGATACAGTGCTCGCTCGCCGGGATAGGAAGCCCGCGCTGCGGTTACTTCCCCCCCGGGGAGCGAGCTCGGCGTTCCGCCTCTCTTCCTCCGAGGAGGTTGATGTGGTGGGCGTCGATGAGGAATCGCCCCCTCAGTCGCCCCAGTATGAGGAGCTTTTGGAGGTGGTAACTCGTGCCGTGGCCAAACTGAATATCGAATGGCCCGCCGAGAAAATGGCTGAACCGCAAAGAAGTAAATTAGATGAGCGGTTTTTGCGTACTAAGCCACCACCTCCACGCCAGAGCCTGCCTTTTTTCCCCGACCTCCACACCGAGGTGTCGAAGTCGTGGGGAAGACCATTCTCGGCCCGCCTCTTTATCCCCGCCTCCGATTATTATGGCAATGTGGCGGGGATGAAAGAGTGCGGTTATAAGACGATGCCCCGGGTAGAGCAGACGCTTGCGAGCTATCTGTCTCCCGGCGCGGCATCGTCTCTAAAGGCTCCGGCATTGCCCTCCAAGCCGCTGCGCACGACTTCAGCGCTGGTGGGCAAAGGGTACTCGGCAGCGGGTCAGGCTGGTGGGTGTCTGCACACCATGGCGGTGTTACAGGCGTACCAAGCCGACCTGCTGAAAGAGCTAGATGAGGGGATCAGGGTAAATCTTAGGAGTTTACAGAGCTCAGTAGGACCGCTGATTTTGTCTCTCCTCGCCACTAAGGCTACCTCCCTTGGGGGAAAACACGTGCCATTGGCAGGTCTATGGCAGGTATGGTGGCAGCGGAGAGGCATCTATGGCTGACCTTGTCAGATATGAAAGAGAGAGACAAGGTCTGCCTAATGGATGCCTGCTTGCGCCTTTTTGGCCTGTTTGGCGACGCCGTCAATTCGGTCGTCGACAGGTACCAGGAGGCCCGTAAGCAGGCGGCGGCGTTCCAGCGGTTTCTCCCTCGCCGCTCTCTAGCTCTGGGGGCTGCTGGGCGACAGCAGCCCCCTCCGGGTACCAGCTCCGCATACAGGGGTGCACAGAAACAGAGCGTGGCCTCACGTGCTCCCCCGTGTCGAGACACGGGAGCGAGGCAGCGTTCTAGGTCGGGGCCTCCAAGGCTAAGCCGGATCTTCGGACCGTACTTAAGTCTAAGAGGTCCTCGGCCAAAAAGTCCTGACGCCACTGGCCCAGGACTTATGAGGGCAGTCCCCTCTGGGGTGCAGCGGGTTTCACCGCATTACACGGTGTCCGTCTCGCCTCAGTGCCCTCAGGAGATCGATCTGCTAACCCTGCCGGAGTTACAGGGCGCAGCGGTCTCCCGCGAGCACCACTCTCAGTCACCGCCCGGCATCGTAGCGGTGCTAAGAGGCTCGCCACCTCCGCGGAGGTCTCTAGAGCGGCAGGTTCGGTTGTTCCCTGCCGGTTCGCCGTTACAGGGCACCGAGCTGGCTGCTCGGATTACACCAGAGATCAGTCTCGAGAGACTGATTCCCTTAGTAGACTTTTTGGCAGCGTGGAAACTACTGCCAAATGTGTCTCAATGGGTCCTGCACACTGTAGAGAGAGGCTACAGAATCCAGTTTGGTTCTCCTCCGCCTCTTTTCAACGGGATTACGCCCACGCTGGTGGGCCCCGAGCATGCTCTGGTCATGGAACAAGAAGTAGTTACTCTTTTGAGGAATGAGGCCATCGAGGTGGTCCCTCCTCATGTAGCAGAGTCCGGGTTCTACAGCCGGTACTTCATAGTTCCGAAGAAGGATGGGGGGTTTCGTCCAATTTTAGATCTATGTCAGTTGAACCGCTCAGTCATGTGACTGAAGTTCAGGATGCTTACTGTCAAGCAGGTCGTGTCTCAGATCAGGTCCGAGGACTGGTTTGTCACGATCGATCTAAAGGACGCATACTTCCATGTATCCATCCTTCCCACTCACAGGGAGTTCCTGAGGTTTGCTTTCGGGGGCAAAGCGTACCAATATCGTGTTCTTCCTTTCGGCCTTGCACTCTCACCCCGCACTTTCACGAAGTGTGTGGATGCAGCCCTGGCTCCGTTGCGACTTCAGGGCATCCGCATACTAAACTATATCGACGATTGGTTGATTTTAGCTCAGTCAGAGCAGATGGTGGTTCGACATCGAGATGTCGTTCTCGCCCACATGAAAGAGCTGGGGTTAAGACTAAACGCCAAGAAAAGTGTGCTTTCTCCATTACAGAGGACCACTTATCTAGGCGTGGTGTGGGATTCGACCACGATGCAGGCACGTATGTCCCCTGCTCGTATCGAGTCGATCCTCGCCGCAGTCGCGAGAGTCAGAGAAGGCCGGTCACTCACTGTCAAGCAGTTTCAGAGACTGCTGGGTCTGATGGCAGCTGCGTCCAACGTGATACCTATTGGCCTGCTGTACATGAGGCCCCTACAGTGGTGGCTCAAGACCAAGGGGTTCTCCCCGAGGGGAAACCCGCTTCGCATGTTCAAGGTCACGCGGCGATGCCTACGTGCTTTGGACATGTGGAGGAAACCTTGGTTCTTGGCTCAGGGCCCGGTGCTGGGAGCTCCTTGTCGCCGCGTGATGCTAGCGACGGACGCGTCCCTCACCGGTTGGGGAGCGGTCATGAGTGGCCACCCTGCCCGTGGTCTATGGAGTGGTCGCCATCTCATGTGGCACATCAACTGCCTGGAGATGCTGGCCGTGCTGCATGCACTGAGATACTTCCTCCCAGACCTGAGAGGTCACCATGTGTTGGTACGTACCGACAACACTCTTACATCAACCACCAGGGAGGTCAGCGCTCACCCCGTTTGTACAAACTAGTGTACCAGATCATTGTGTGGTCCCAGGGCAAACTTCTCCCGCTGAAAGCAGTTTACATCCCTGGGCATCTCAATTTGGGAGCAGACTTCCTGTCGAGACAGGGGCCGAGGCCCAGGGAATGGATGCCTCACCCCAGGGTGGTGAAGCAGATATGGAGAAATTTTGGCCAGGCCCAGGGTTGATTTGTTTCAACATCGCTCATGTCATCGCACTGTGCCCCTTCTGTTCTCCCTCCTCGCAATGTCCTCCAGCTCCATTTGGCTGGATGCCATGGTACAGACTGGCCTAGGCTTTGTCTGTATGCTTTCCCCCGATCGCTCTGCTCCTGGGAGTTCTAGAGAGAGTGCGCCGGGACGGGGTCCATCTTCTTCTAGTAGCCCCGTTCTGGCCGTGCCGAGTATGGTTCTCGGACCTGATTTTCCTCTCCTCGATTGCGCTCCGTGGAGATCCCCGTCAGGAGAGATCTCCTCTCACAGGCGGAGGGTATGATCATTCACCCCCGCCCGGAGCTGTGGAAGCCGTGGGTGTGGCCTCTGAGGGGGCACTACTCGTAGCTTCCGGTCTCACCACTGAGGTTGTTGAGACCATTCTCGGATCCAGAGCTCCCTCTACAAGGAAACTGTATGGCCTGAAGTGGAAGTTTTCACTTCTTGGTGTTGAGACCGCCAGCTCGACCCAGTTAACTGCTCGGTTGGTACAGTGCTGGAGTTCTTGCAGGCCCGTTTCTCCGCAGGGTTGACCCACTCCACCCTGAAGGTCTACGTGGCGGCTATTGCGGCCTACCACGCCCCTCTTGGTTGCCAGTCAGTGGGCAGACACCCCCTAGTTACACGTTTTCCTCCGTGGTGCGCTGAGGCTGAGGCCGCCGGTACGATCTCGTGTCCCCACGTGAGACCTGGCTGTGGTGCTACAGGCTCTCGGTAGACCTCCCTTCGAGCCTATTGAGAACATATCTGATCGCCTCCTGACTATAAAAACTACCTTTCTTCTGGCGATATCTTCCCTCAAGAGAGTTGGGGATCTGCAGGCCCTTTCTGTGGCCCCGTCTTACCTAGACTTTGCGCCTGGGCTGGCCAAGGCTTTTCTGTTCCCACGAGTGGGTTATGTCCCTAAGGTCCCCTCCTCTGCACCGTGGCCTGTCGTACTCCAGGCCTTCAGTTCTCCTCCCTTTGGGGATCCAGACCAGTAGAGGCTAAACTGTATGTGTCCGGTGCGTGCACTGGATGCATATGTCCACAGAACTGCCCTGTGGAGGAGGGCGCACCAGTTGCTCGTTTGTTACGGTCCCCCTAAGAGAGGTCTGCCGGCAACTAAACAGACCCTCAGTCGGTGGATAGTGGATGCCATCTCCTTCTGTTATGAGTCCTCTGATCTCCCTTCGCCGTTAGGGGTCAAGGCTCACTCAACTCGTAGTGTGGCAGCCTCTAAGGCTTTTTTAGCGGGTGTTCCAATGCAGGACATCTGCAACGCGGCGGGTTGGTCCACAGCCCCTCACCTTTGTTAGGTTCTATGATCTAGACTTGCGAGCCACTCCTGGCTCTTCTGTCCTCTCGCCCTAGCTGTGCAGTCTTCCACACTAGGCAGAGATTTGGAAGTCTGGCGGCGTGGGCATTCTCGTTCCCCTAGCGTTTCTCGACGCAGCTCGAGTTCCTGAAGAGGAACGCCTCAGGTTACGTATGTAACCCTAGTTCCTCAAGGGAACGAGACGTTGCGTCTTGGTGCCATACTTCCGGCGTCCCTGCCACCGCTTGCTTCATTCCTAGAAGCTGACACCAGTTCCACCGCACATGCTTTTTTACCTCCTGGTCATTGTACTTCAACCCCCGTGATTCCTCGCCATCTATTGGTCTGTTACACACGAGTTCAGAGCCCATCACGTCTGAACTGCGTCCCTATCGTTTTTCGACACAGCCGTCTCATTCCCTTGAGGAACATGGGTACATACGTAACCTGCGGCGATTTGTGTGATATTATTGCAGGTTTTATATTATTACACTTCAGTCCCCCTGAGATCCTTCCTGATGTAGAGCCTTTAAAATACACAGTTGATGGACATAGAGAGATTGAGATGAAGCTAGACTGTCTATCTCTTTTTACCTGCTTCACTGGCTTTGTGGATGTGTGCGCACAAAGAGTGTGTGTGTGTGTTGTGTGTGGTGTGTGTGTGTGTGTGTGTGTGTCTGTGTGTGTGTGGGACAGCTAGCGAGAACTGATTGAGCTTCACTCTTCGCTTGTAAACATTCTGTTCGTCCTCAACACCTACACACCTCTGAAATCTAATTTAACTCACACTTTATTTATTCAGCACCTTTCCAGCAAACAACGGCATACAAAGTGCCTCACAAGAGCGGCATGACAAATAAGAATGATCAAAGATAGAGATAATAAATAAAATAAACATTTGTTGAACATTAAATTGAAGTCAAACAAATAGTGCAAAAGATTTGGAAAATCGCCTAAAATAAATATGAATTTAATTAGTTTACCAAATTAATAAGAAGGATTAGATAAACCCAAGGCGAAAGTTATTTACAGACTTTTCAACCAAGCCTTTTTCCAGGTAAGTAAAACATTTAACAACAATAATTTAATAACCCTTTTAATAACAATTTTTTAATCTTTAGACTGAGCCGCCCTTTGCCATCAAATCTTAAAAATAAATTATTTTTTTAAATAAGATTTTTTTTAACACAGTTAAATGTAATCTCTGGCAAATCCCAAAATTGTATTCCATTTTATTATATAAAAATGTTATATCCAAAGACATAAATTTCTTCGTACTCTATATTAGGACTGGGTTTTGACACAAATTTCACGATTCGATTCGATTCTCATTCACAAGCTTGCGATTCGATTCGATTCAATATCGATTATTTTGGATATATATCAGGTACAGTACATACCAAAAAAAAATCTCAACTAATGCTGTAAAATATGCACGAGAGTCAGTTGGTACTACATTATAGTATTGAAGGTTAAAATTTACTGATTTGTTAAAATTTCACTTAATGAAGTTTTTAAAAATAATAAAGTTACAATTACATAATATTTCTACCTCAATTTTTGTTGTTTTTTTTAACATTTAAATGGTGGCTGTAATAAAAAAATGGATGGATTTATTCAAACATAAATTAAACATTGAAGAACAGTACAATTTATAATGAATGTTATATGGTGCATATATTTGGCAAAATGCTCCTCTCTACAGTTTATTTTTATTTGACTAATGATTTATGGTCACCGAATATGTTTGTTTTCTTGAGTAATGTGACATTACGTGACATTGTTTACAAGCTGTTATATTGACGTCGTGGCTGTGGCGAAACATGATTGATCGATTATATGGGACGATCAGATTGTAAAGTTGTACTCTGGGTCTTTAATTACCTTCGATTTTAGTCAGTTGTTTTGTGCTGAAACTGGTATTAATGTGAAGGAGATGATCAGTTCATGTGCGCCTCGCGCTGCCGCATCTGTTGAACTGAGGCGCTACAGTGATCAGTCACAACACATTAAAGATCCACAAAACGGCATTTATTGTTTGAATATTGTAATAACATGGACAGAATTTGAAATCTGAGACTTGGTTTCATATTAAAAGTACCAAAGCACAATGCTTATTGCGATTTATTGGATGGGATGTGCTTTTCAACGTTCCGTCCATTAACTGAAACAGGGTTGACTAATCGATTCTTTGGATTTAAGAATCGATATCGTTCCATAAAAATGAGAATCAATTATTATCGAGATATCGATATTTTTTACCCAGCCCTACTGTATATTATAATATTATGGTGTCTAGGATCATTGTTGCATTTAAAACGATATTTATTTGACATGTATCTACCATTTATTGGCTTTTGGTTTATCATTTGATATTGGCTGATATTGGATATTTAATTGGATATCCTAGACAGCAATAAGGTTAAATTAAGCATTGGTTGATTGTTGTTACAGATAGTACTGCAATAATAATTTATGCAGCCAATGAGATTCCTGCATTTTCCCAAAGGTCTGTCTCGGGTCAGTTTTGTTAATCACATCTTAATGATTTCAATTTTAGATCATTTATCTGCACAAGAATGTGGCATCATGAGACTTTTTGACTAATAGTTCAGTACACAGTATGCTGTGAGAGAATAGAACAGAAAAATAACAAATGACTATCAACTGTATCTCAAGTTTCAATAGAGAGAAAATGGAGATATGTCTTGCTTGTGGTCGGTAAGATTCTTAATATGTTTAAAAGAAGTCTCTTATGCTCACCAAGGCTGCATTTATTTTAAAAAAAAATACGGTAAAAACAGTAAAATTGTAAAATATTATTACAATTAAAAATAACTATTTTAAAATGTCTTTATCCTTTGATGCACAGCATCTTCCTAGGTCAGTCATTACTCCAGTCTTCAGTGTCATGATCCTTCAGAAATCATTATAATATGCCACTTTGGTGCTATTTTGAATCTTGTAACAATATAAATGTATTTGCTGTCACTTCTGATCAAAATAACGCATTCTCATTTTTGTTCGTTTAATTTTTTCTTGTATGAATTCTGAATGTGTCCTGAATATTCATCTGTTGTTTTGAAGATGTTATGTTATTAGCCGAGTCTGTGTGTCTGCAGTGAACTGAGAGTTTGGCATGATCAGCCGTAGAAAAGGCTGCTAATTGAAATGCGTGTTTGTGAATGACTGCGCGGTCGGCAGCAGCCGGGGTCGGTGTAATTGGGTGGGTGGTTAGCTGTCGGGTCAGAGCTCTGAAGGTCAAAATCATAGAGAGAGGTTGAAACCAGCGACCCTGTTTAATGAGAACAGCGGGAGAGGCCAGACGGATCAGTGCTTAGGGGCTCTGATAAGAAAAGCATTTGTCTCTGTTACTAGTCTATTTTCTATTCTGGCCCTCCAGCCATCTATGACAGACAGAAGTTCACACATGCTTTTGATTATGTTGAATCCATTAGCATGTACACTGTGATATCTTGACTGGGTGGTTATGCATACAGCTCATTTAAAGCAGTGATTAGAGGTTCTTTATTGGCATTTGTGGTTCAAAGAAGAACCTTTAACATCCATGGAAACTGCGTTTTCACAGTAATGGTTCTAAATACCCTTTTTGGTTCCACAAAGAACCATTTAGTCAAAGGTTATTTAAAGAACCATTTCTTTCTTACCTTTTTATAATCTGAAGAACCTTCTTTTGCCACAAAGAACCTTCTGTGAAACAGAAAGGTTCTTCAGATGTTAAAGGTTCTTTATGGAACCATTTAGACAAAAAAAGGTTCTTCTATGGCATTGTGAAGCACCTTTATTTTTAAGAGTGTAGGGGGGTTTCACAGTGACACCACAGAAGGACCATTTTGGATTGGTGTACTGTATATAATTGATTACATTTTACTATAATTTATTTTAGTAATGTAACTAATAATGTAAAAACTCAAAACTTGAGTTCTGAAAGTTACAGTATGAAAATCAAAATCAAGCTCTTTTGTCTCAAAGATCAGGGAAAAATCTATTCCTCATGAAATGACACTTTATAAACCTGTCCAGTCCATCAATAGGTAAGATTAGGGCTGGACAATAATTCAATATCAATATGTATCGCGGTATAATTTTTTTAAATAACGGTGATATGATTTTTAAACACATTTCCGATATTTCGATATACATTACCAGTGTTTCCCATACATTGATTTAGTTGGAGCGTTTGACTTCAAAATCAAAATGCATCGCGGGTGTTTTATATGAATGTATCTCTGAAATGAACTCTGACTGCCTTCAGAAACGTTTTGATGGCATTTTTATTTTATCTGATAAAGTAGCGTTCATGAGCGGAACTGCTTTGATTACAGCCATTACCGGGAAAACCGCTAGTTCTACCGCTCTCAAAGCGCCTCCTGCTGGCAGACAATCAGTTTCCATTTTCAATAATAAGCCCGTCTCCAGCAACATGTTTGATGTTGCTAAATTTTTTTGTTTTCTGCAGCAACTCAGAGCACTTTTCATACTCTTTATCCTGGCTGAAGCACATTTGTTTCAATCTATAAGAATAATCAGCCTACACTACCAGTCAAAGGTTTTTGAACAGTAAGATTTGTATTTTTATTTTTTTATAAAGAAGTCTCTTCTGCTCACCAAGCCTGCATTTATTTGATCCAAAGTACAGCAAAACAGTAAAAATCTTAAATATTTTTTATTTGAATATATTTTAAAATGTAATTTATTGCTGCGATCAAAGCTGATTTTCAGCATCATTACTCCTGTCTTCAGTGTCACATGATCTTCAGAAATCATTCTAATATGTTGATTATCGATATTAAAACCAGTTGAGTATTTTTTTTTCAGATTCTTTGATGAATAGAAAGTTCAAAAAACAGCATTTATTTGAAATACAAAAGCTTTTGTAACATTATACACTATACCATTCAAAAGCTTGGAGTCCGTATGATTTTGAGGGGGGAGGGGTAAATATAGAAATTAATACTTTTAATTAGCAAGTATGCTTTAAATTAATCAAAAGTGATGATAAATACATTTATAATGTTACAAAATATTTCTATTTCAGATAAATGCTGTTCTTCTGAACTTTCTTATTCATCAAAGAAACCTGAAAAAAATCTACTCTGTTTTCAACATAATCTATGTTTCTTGAGCACCAAATCAGGATATTAGAATGAGTTCTGAAGGATCAGTGACTGGAGTAATGATGCTAAAATTTAGCTTTGAAATCACAGTAAATAAATTACATTTTATAATATTCAAATGAAAATGTATTTTAAATAGTAAAAATATTTCAAATTTGTATTGCTTTTGCTGTATTTTGGATCAAATAAATGCAGGCTTGTGAGCAGAAGAGACTTCTTAAAAACATTAAAAATCTTACTGATCAAAAACTTTTGACTGGTATGTTAGCCTATAGTTTAAAGTAAATATACTTTTTAGAAGTAATTAGAAGATATTAATAATTAATAAGGTGAGTCTGAGATGTTTATTTGACAGTGATTTCACATTTCTTGTTTGTGTGAAGGCTAAATACAGGTGAACATTAATTTATTTGTGCTGTTTTTTTTTTTTCTAAAATATTATATGAGGTGTCAGAGACTTTTGCAAATTCATTTTTCATAAGTTTGTAGGTACAGACATCTGTTGTGGGCAATCTTAGCAGTTTTTATGAGGCTTTTAAAAAGCAGGGGTTCATATCGATATTGTAGGATCTCTGTCCGAGAACAGAGACCCAAATAAACTATGGATTCACCACGTGAACTATTGCACAGACCTATTCCAGGAGAATCTAAATACCCCCCCCCAACCATCATGAGGTCTAAACTAATCACCCCATCACATGATGTCAATATTCTGGGTCGACTTCCTGTCAACCCTTGTCGTTATCTCCTCAGAAGAATCGGAAGAGTGATGAAAAACGAATCCAATCGGGAGACAACAGAGATCTTTTGTATCAAGGACTAAAAAGCTATTTCACAAGATATAGTTGTGAGATACCTCGTGATCGCTTATGCATGGAACCATTATATATGCACAGGAAATGGCTAATTTAATCACACCCTCCCGATTTGCACGCGCACACAGGATCTATACAGCGTGACCTCGGGAACACATGATTCCCCTCACATCCTGCATTCCAACAGAACCGCGCTCTGGTCGTTGCAACAGAGGAACACACGCGAACTCACATACACTCTTAAAAATAAAGGTGCTTCACGATGCCATAGAAGAACCTTTTTGTCTAAATGGTTCCATAAAGAACCTTCAACATCAGAAGAATCTTTACGTTTCACAAAAGGTTCTTCGTGGCGAAAGAAGGTTCTTCAGATTATAAAAAGGTAAGAAAGAGATGGTTCTTTAAAGAACCTTTGACTGAATGGTTCTTTGTGGAACCAAAAATGGTTCTTCTATGGCATCGCTTGAAGAACCTTTTGAAGCACCTTTATTTTTAAGAGTGTAGATGATTTAAAAAGACAATCATTTAAAAGAATCTCATCATATGTAGTGAAAACTATAGTCACAAATAATATGTTTTATGTCTTATATATGCTTGATGTGTTTCCTGTAATCGGTGCAAGTTTAACCAATGTTTTATAACACCTTTTAGTAGATACGATTATTAATGTGTATGCAAACTACCCGATATTTGAGCTTGAATGAAAGCTTGTTTTATTCACAACTTTGTATGATGAGAATTGGAAATATGTATGATACTTTCTTAGAAGAAACTTTATAGAAGTATTAATAAAATCTGGCAAGGATGTTTCCATGTGATAAATTGAAGCATTATGTTAATTTATACATGAAGAAGAACCTTGCGGGACGTGGCCCTGCCCTGCAGACAACGTCTGATTGGAACAATGACCTGTGGGACGGACTTATGCAGCTGGATCAAAAACCCAATGTCCGAACGGATTCAGTGCCTTTTCGCCTTTGTGTTAAATCACGCTCCAAGTTGCGCACACACGCTGCACCATCAAGCGATCAGGTCATCCAGAACTCAAACATTTCGTTGAAACTCTGTGACTGCCAGAGATCTTCAAAAGCCTAAAGTCTTGCAAACTCAGATTCTCTCAGAAGAACTCCAAGCATCACTCTCCGTGCCTAAGGCAACCGACTTTCGAAGCTCCTACGTCACAAGGCAACCTCCATTCACCAGAGGGATCTCCTAAAAAGACGTCATCCAAACGACAGATCGGCGACCAATCAGAGGCTCTGTGATTCCCTCAGGCAGAAAAGTAAACCCCTCTCAGCTTTCCAGCGCAAACGCAAGTAACAAACAAAATCTTCTATCTGCTGAAACTGGTGCTGAATCGATCTTAAGCAGTAAAGATAAGACAAATCTCTGCTTTTGTGATTTTCTTGGTGCGATCTAAGAACTAGTAACTTACTAGAACTTTGGGACTTCATGCAAACTCTGTTAATCATCATCTGTGTGTGTGTTGTGTGTGTGTGTGTGTGTGTGTGTTGGTATTAGTTTAGTTTAATGTCATCTAGATAGCCAATAAATTCCTGTTTCATTATAAGAATCATTGTCTTGTGTCATGAATTCAAAGTTAAACACTGCCCAGATCCGGCTACCTAGCTTAGCTTATAAATTATCACAAGCATGTATTAACCTTTGGCCAGGGATAGTACAAATATTCAAATTGGTAAGATATACTTCGATAAGGTGTAAACTATCAATTTTGGAATCAGTTCAATCAGGTTGATTTTGAATCTTCAGATTCGATTCCCCCTCTGAAAAGAGCTAAAAAATAAAAGAGTTAAATTCCTTACAATATCGGAATTATATCGTATCGACCGAAATTAAGAAATATATCGTGATATAAATTTTGGCCATATTGTCCAGCCCTAGGTAAGATACAGCACTTGTACCTCTACATATCACACTCACATCCACAGTAAGAGAGAAATGCAATATCAAATCTCATTAAAAGCTAACACAAGGAGAAAAACAACATCTGCCTTTTCAGAGGCCATTATTAAAGCAAAGAATAAGAAAAATGCAAAACACAAAGATGAATAAGAAAAAAGGATCTCATCTAGACAACCCATGGAGCATGTTTTTCAGAAACCTTTCATTCCAGCATCAACACACTGCATTAGTCATATCTGTCTGCTCCGCCTGTCCTTTTTATCCCTCCAAATGTACCTCAGCATGAGCACCAGAGAGAATAGAGCATCTATCTGCAAATGCATTAGTCCGGCTTACAGCACGCTCACCAGCCGACACAGAACCAACAACTCCATCTGATCCCAGCATGCATCTGTAGGCCCGCTGCACTGTGAAAGCAAAGTCTGGGAGAGGAGAAAGCAGCCAAACTGCAGGAAATATACCACTGCCACATTCAGGACAGCACTGCATCATGAACTGCCAAGTGCAATGATTTTCAATTCAATTCTTCCTTTTTCTGACCCTCAAAAAGAATGGAAAATTTTAGTTCTGATTATGCTGGTGAAGAAAATGTGTGGTAATTGTGGTCTTTCATTCTTAGACTTCTGACTAGCAACATCTGGTCCATTTTTGCAGCTTATTCTGGTCAAACACTTAGAAAGAACAGAATATCTGACTCAGGAAGGTCAGTAAAGCCTTGTCGCCCATTTGACTCCAGAGACGACATACTAACACCTGTCCAAGAGCACTCATTAGAGACAACAACGCTGTGCTGATGATTTTGACAATTAGAGATGTTAACATCCAGCAGAGACGGTCCTGGATAATGTCCACTGGGTGTGTGTGTGTTTGTAGGTGAGCTCTGTCAGTGTGTATTAAAATGCATCTTGTGAATCCCCCACTGCTAAACAATAGCCCTTCAGGGCGGCTGTTGTATAAAAGAACCAGACAGTTGTGTCTTATTGACAGCACCGCACTGTTGAGATATCAGAGCGATTGCACAAAAAGAGACCCTCCAACCAGACACATCATTTCCTAGAAATCTCTCTCATCTCTCGCCACCACAGAGAGTGTTTGAATTCATCTGCTCTCTGTTTATGCCGTCCCTCCGGAGCAAACCGTCTGAGCAGCTGCATCTCTGTCTGTCAGTAAGCCAGAATGCATGACATTTATGTTGGCGAAAGGAGATTATATCATGTCTGCAAGTGCTCTTTAGCATAATTCACAGAGGTTTAGGTACTTATCAGAACTTCTCAAATATATATCAGTACCATGCCTTTACGCCTTTTGCTCAGATAATTGTCACAACAACACTGAATGGATTATTTTTCCAAAAAATATTTTGCATGACCAGAATCACAGAATGAGAACTTTTAAATCACATCAATGTTGAACCTAAAAAAAGTCTATGTTAAATATTCATGTGATATGGAAGCTTTTATTCTTTTATTTTCTTTATTTTTTATATCAAATTCTCAATGATTTTCACATTTCACATCTGCATGTTTTAGCCCTCTTTTTTGCCCTTTATGGCGTCTGTTAAGAACCAATGCATTTGTATGTAAACCACCATTCATAAGTTCTGTGAAGACTTTTCTTATGCTCACCAAGACTGCATTTATTTGATCAAAATACAGTAAAAATAGTAACATTGTAAAATATTATTACTAATACTATTATTAATTTAAAAGGGCTGTTTCCTATTTTAATATATTTCAAAATGCATTTTATTCCTGTGATGGCAAGGTTGAATATTCAGCTGTTTGTGCTTATTATCATCAATGTTGAAAACAAAACATTGTGCAGCTTAATGTTTTTTTTTCACAATTATTTGATGAACAGAAAGTTTAAAAGAACAGTATTTGTTTGAAATAGAAATCAATTTCCCTTTTCATAAATGTATCCTAGCTGAACAAAAATATATTAATTTCTTTAAAAAATAAATAAAATCTGGTAACATTTTACAATAAGGTTCATTAGTTAATGTGAATTAGCACATTAAGTAATATTAACTAACAATGAGCAATACATTTGTTACAGTATTTATTAATTTGTCTTTGTTCACTTTAATGAATAAAAATACAACTGTTCTAAGTTCATGCCCAGGTCCATTAATTAATATTAGCAGATAAAACATTGGATTTTAAAAATGTTTGTTGAAATTAATATGAGCTGAGATTAATAAATGCTTTAAGTATTTTTCATTATTAGTTCATGTAGTTAACTAATGCTAACAAACTGAACCTTATTGTGAAGTGTTACCAAAAATCTTACCGACCAAAAAATTGTAGTATATTTGTGTTTATTTATTGATGTATCTGTATAAAATACTATTTAAAAAGGAGCATGAATGTAAACCTAAATATTAGATCTTTCTTGTTGCACTGTCAAATAGCATTGTTTTTTTTCACTGAGAGCTATTAAAAATGAGTTGTTAATTTTTTGTGCATGCATTTAACAAAAAGTTTATTTTCACACTTCTAAATAGTCTTCTAATAAACCAGCTATGAACATAAACTACAACATATTTTCTTCATCTCATTAGTTCAGTTACATCTTTCCACAGCAAAAAAGGCTCAAAAACATTTGCCCTCAATAACTTTGTTATGGCCACTCTGAAGCTGACAATTAAAGTGACCATTGACATAATATATGTTAAACTCAAGTAATAGCTTGAGCTGCAGAGATGGCTAGGGTTTGGAGTTCAAGACATTTTTATGAGCCCACGAGTGAAAGCCGGAGAGCAGAAGAGCGAACGAACGGATGAGATAAAGTTTTTGTTGGGTGCGTTATTGATCTGTGGACTGTGGAAAATCCGTTTCCAAACACAGTAAGTGTCTCATTACAAACAGAAACTCATTAAGGGTGTGGGGACCACGGCGGCTTCTGTTTCAGGGCAGGCGACAATTAGCTCTCTCCCTTTGAAAACTTACTAATGAACAGCAAACCCTGAGAGCACACACACACACACACACGGTCTCTCTCTCAGACACAATCACTTTAAATCAAACCCAGACCTCATCTCCTCTCTCCCAGACCAATTTGCTGAGCATATATTAGTATTTACTGTTCAATTCCACTGAATTAAACAGCTAGAGCAAGACTCGACAACAAGAAGGGTTAGCTAGGCCCACATTTTCCCCACAATTTAATTAATCACAGGAAGAGGGATTGTGTTTCTCGGAGCCTCTTAGTCACCAAGAAAACAGAATATTAATCAGCCTCGACCGTCGCATGCTGCTTTCATCCCGGTTCAGAAGGCAATAGTCAAGGAAGTGCTTTAATCCCCGACCGACAGCGATACGAATCGGAGCTTTAATGCATTAGCGTAGTCCCTACGGTCATGGGGGACAGATGGCTGGGCCGTCTTTGCGTTTCTTTGTTAAAGATTACGACATGTTGTAATTTTTACAATGCAATTAGACACTAATGATCCAGAATGAAAAGGTGCTCTGTGAAAACTTTGTCGGGATTAATTAGCCTCCGCGTCTGTATGAATACATTTCAAAATACGCCTCCTCTCTTTAAAAATGTCATTAGAGTGCAGTCCTTTGAAATACAAAAAAAGGCATTTAATCGTTGTTGTAATATAAGAACGCACTGAGAGATCACAGCAGGGTTCTTCCCTCTTGCGAGAGTAAGTCTGCAATGATCTGAGCTGTGTGAACAGGAAAATTGAAGCTACATGAGCTATTGCTAAAGAGGACAAAATTCACTTTTAAAATATACAGAGCAGCAATAATGATAATCATTCTTGCACTCAGAGAGCCATCCATTACACCAGTAGTTGGCATTGGCAATAAGTGACTATGTTTATGAATAAGACTTAATGTTTATGAATCACTAATACACTCTTAAAAATAAAGGTGCTTCACGATGCCTTTATTTTTAAGAGTGTACATTTATGAATCACTCACTCATTTGGTTCAAAAACACTGATTCATTCAAGAACAAAATAAGTGACCTTTTTTTTTTTCAAGTGAGCCACTGAATCAATCATTCCCTCTTCAGGAACTCGAGCTGCGTCGGAAATGCTAGGGGAACGCCCTTCAGCGTGACGGGCTCTGAACCTCGTGTGTAATCAGACCAATAGATGGGTGAGACGTCACGGCGGGTGATGTAATGACCAGGAAGCTATAAAAGCATGTGCGGTGTGACCAGCGTCAGCTTTTGTCATTCAGCAAGCGCTCTGTGTGTGTGTGTCAGTCTGATATCTGTTTGTGAGTCTTATTTAGTGTTGTCTGTCACGACATCTAAAGCAAGACAAAAACAAGGACACTAGGAAAGGCGAGGGCAGGCAGCGTTCAGGCTGTGTGTTCTTCCCTGCCCGCTTTACTTTACGGGTGGGAATACACACAGTTTGTTTGTTGTCTGCTTGAGAGCAAGCACGCAGAGCCAGCTCTCAAAAAAAAGGGAGCTGACGGCCGTTTTGGTAGCGTTTGTTACTGCCTTGCTTCGCCCTCAGGGCTCTCTTTGAGGAGAGAGCTTTCACTAGCGTTTCTCGCGGCGCCGGCCCCGCTTTCGCCGAGGCGGAGCGGCGGCTGTGATCGTGGGTTTCGCGTATGGATCCGGTGGAAGGAATGTAGACGGGCGAGTCCATATCTGCTTCCTTAACCACCAGATCCAGCGCCAGCTCTCTGGGTTTCGGAAGCCCGCGCTGCGGTACATCCCCCCCGGTTAGAGGGTGCGACGCTCCGCTTGTCTTTCTCCGAGGAGATTAATACGGAGGGCGTCAAAGAGCTCGACAGATGCACAACCATCAGTTACACAAGCATATTATGCCTGATATTATAATCAACAGCATCAATGGGGAGCGGAGCTCGCGTAGTCGGCTCTCGAGAAAAAAGAAAAAAGAGAAAGGAAAAAAAAAAAAAGCCCGCTGTGAAGCGCTCCACTCTCGCCGGGCATGCTCGGAGGAGTGTGTCCATGCCTGTGATCTTGATATTGCGGTCCCGCTGCTGCTGAGGCACAGCGGCGACTGAGTTCGTGGGAATCGCATATGATCTGGTGGACGGGTGGAGACGGCTCTTCCTATCTCCACCTGTGTTCGCTAGATCTAGAGCTCGTTCTCGTTCTCGGGGCTTGGAAGCCCGCTCTGCGGTTCTTCCCCCTCTGAGTGAGGGCTTGCTGATGCGGCCATCTTTTTCTAAGGAGATTGATGTTGTTGGTGTGACTGAGTGGCTCGCGTGCTGCCGAGGCAATGCGTATATTACGTCATTCGATTTCGATGCAAATCTTACTCACCAGAACGTATTTACCCCTCTGGTGGTTGACTGCATTTAATTCTGAAGAATAAAATGAAGTATTTATCTGACTATAAGAAGTTATATATACAGGGGCACTTGGGATAAAAAAAAATAAAAAAAAATTCTTGAGTGAAAGCACGAGTTTACCTCTCTTCCTCTGAGGAGGTTGAGGGGGTCAGCAAGCACAACAAAACAGAGCGTGGCCTCACCTACTCCCCCGGGTCGAGACAGTGGGTCGAGGCGACGCTCTAGGTCGGGGGCCTCGAAGTCTAAGCCGGATCTGCGGACCGTACTTAAGACTAAGAGGTCCTCTGCCAAAAAGTCCTGACGCCACTGGCCCGGACTCATGAGGTGCAGCGGGTTACACACGCATTACACGGTGTCCGTCTCGCCTCAGCGCCCTCAGGAGATCGGCTGCTAACCCTGCCGGAGTTACAGGGCACAGCAGTCTCCCGCGAGCACCACTCTCAGATACCGCCCAGCAACGTAGCGGTGCTAAGAGCCTCGCAACCTCCGCGGAGGTCTCTAGAGCAGCAGGTTTGGTTGTTCCCTGCCGGTTCGCCGTTACAGGGCACCGACCTGGCTGCACGCATTACACCAGAGATCAGTCTCGAGAGACTGATTCCCTTAGTAGACTTTTTGGCAGCGTAGAAACTTCTGCCAAATGTCTCTAAGCTGGTCCACACTGTAGAGAGGGGACGCCCACGCTGGTGGGCCCCGAGTAGGCTCTGGTCATGGAACAAGAAGTTGTCACTCTTTTGAGGAAGGAGGCCATCGAGGGGGTCCCTCCTCATACGAGGCAGTCCGGGTTCTACAGCCGATACTTCATAGTTCCAAAGAAGGTCCTGATGCCACTGGCCAAGGACTTATGAGGACAGTCCCCTCTGGGGTGCAGCGGGTTACACCGCATTACACGGTGTCCGTCTCGCCTCAGTGCCCTCAGGAGATCGGCTGCTAACCCTGCCGGAGTTACAGCGTGGAAACTACTGCCAAATGTGTCTCAGTGGGTCCTGCACACTGTAGAGAGAGGCTACAGAATCCAGTTTGGTTCTCCCCCGCCTCATTTCAACGGGATTACGCCCACGCTGGTGGGCCCCGAGAAGGCTCTGGTCATAGAACAAGAAGTAGTTACTCTTTTGAGGAAGGAGGCCATCGAGTTGGTCCCTCCTCATGCGAGGCAGTCCGGGTTCTACAGCCGGTACTTCATTTTAGATCTACGTCATATGAACCGCTCAGTCATGCGACGGGGGGGAAGTTCAGGATGCTTACTCTCAAGCAGGTCGTGTCTCAGATCAGGTCTGAGGACTGGTTTGTCACGATAGATCTAAAATATGCTTATTTTCATGTCTCCATCCTTCCCAGTAACAGGAAGTTCCTGAGGTTTGCTTTCGGGGGCAAAGCGTAACAATATCATGTTCTTCCTTTCGGCCTTGCACTCTCACAGCGTACTTTCACGAAGTGTGTGGATGCAGCCCTGGCTCCGTTGCGACTCCAGGGCATCCGCATACTAACATATCGACGATTGTGATTTTAGCTCAGTCAGAGAAGATGGTGGTTGGTTCGAACATCAAGATGCGTCTCGCCACATGAGTGAGAGCATGGGGTTTGACTAAACACCAAGAAGAGTGTGCTTTCTCCATTCTCCAGCTCCACTGGGGCTGGATGCCATGGTACAGACGTGGCCGAGGCTTTGTCTGTACGCCTTTCCCCCGATCGCTCTGCTCCCGGGAGTTCTGGAGAGAGTGCGCCGGGACGGTGGAGCACCGTTCTGGCCGGGCCGAGTATGGTTCTCGGACCTGATTTCTCTCCTCGACGGCGCTCCGTGGGAGATTCCCGTCAGGAGAGATCTCCTCTCACAGGCGGAGGGTATGATCTTCCACCCCCGCCCGGAGCTGTGGAAGTTGTGGGTGTGGCCCCTGAGGGGGCACAACTCGTAGCTTCTGGTCTCTCAACCAAGGTTGTTGAGACAATCCTCCAATCCAGAGCTCCCTCCACGAGGCAACTGTACGCCTTGAAGTGGAAACTTTTCACTTCTTGGTGTGGAGACCGCAAGCTCGACCCAGTTTACTGCCCAGTTTGTACAGTGCTGGAGTTCCTGCAGGCCCGCTTCTCCGCAGGTTTAACCCACTCCACCCTGAAGGTCTACGTGGCGGCTATTGCGGCCTACCACACCCCTCTTGGTGGCCAGTCAGTGGGCAGACACCCCCTAGTTACACGTTTCCTCCATGGTGCGCTGAGGCTGAGGCCTCCGGTACAATCCAGACCAGCAGAAGCTTGGGGTCAGGGCTCACTCTACTAGAAGTGTGGCGGCCTCTGAGGCCTTCCTGGCAAGGTGTCGCCATGCAGGACATCTGCGACGCCGCGGGATGGTCCACGCCCCTGACCTTCGTCAGGTTCTATGACCTAGACATGCGAGCCAATCCTGGCTCTTCTGTTCTCTCGCCCTAACTGTGCAGTTTCCACACTAGGCAGAGACTTAGAAGTCTGGCGGCGTGGGCAGTCGCGTTCCCCTAGCGTTTCCGACGCAGCTCGAGTTCCTGAAGAGGAACGTCTCGGGTTACGTATGTAACCCTGGTTCCTCGAGGGAACGAGACGCTGCGTCGTGGTGCCATACTTCCGGCGTCCCTGCCAGCGCTTGCTTCATTCCTAGAAGCTGACTCTGGTCTCACCGCACGTGCTTTTATAACCTCCTGGTCATTACGTCACCCGCCGCGACGTCTCGCCCATCTATTGGTCTGACTACACACAAGGTTCAGAGCCCGTCACACTGAAGGCCGTTCCCCTAGCGTTTCCGACGCAGTTTCTCGTTCCTCGAGGAACTAGGGTTACATAGTAAACGAGAGTTTTTTTTTTGGCAGCAAAAATACAACTTGGCTATATTGTCTTAAATAAACTTGCTCCTCCCATTTATAAGCCAATGTAGTCCAGGAAACCTATGTAAGGAGAACCAATGTCCCCCCACGGACAGTAAAAACTTGCCAGGGCTCCAGACAAAAAAACAGATATAGAAAAAAATATAGAAAAAATTTTTTTTTTCCAAACAAGCCAAATATTTTTTTTGGTTTGCAACAGGAGATAACGTGTTTATAGATGTATTATTATTATTATTATTTACTCATGTTAACATTCAATCATACTGTCATGCCTTTATGTCTCATCTTTTCTTTTTTTTTTTCTTGACTTTATCGCATTGTAATCGATCTAAAGGTTCATTTAAAGTGGGAACTAAACGTCTTTTCCAACTTGAAATGTACAGTCACAAAGAATTGTTCATTACACAGAATCTGTACCAATATCAGTGACCATAAGCATCACTTGGCCACTGAGTGTAGTTTGGGCTCCTCCTCAATGCATCCTGTAAATGTTGTCATACACTCTTAAAAATAAAGGTGCTTCACGATGCCATAGAATAACCTTTTTTGTCTAAATGGTTCCATTGGGAAAAGAAAAATTTAACAAAAAGTGCGAGATGGTTATTTAACGACCTTGCTGAATGGTTCTTTGTGGAACCAAAAATGGTTCTGTGAGGAACCTTTTAAGCACCTTTATTTTTAAGAGTGCATGTCTTTCACACTTTCATTCTGTTTTCTTAATTAGTAAAATGCAATTTTATAGGAGGAGTTGAATCATGTAGACAAAAATTATAAAAAATATTCATATGCAATAGCACATAAATATAGCAAAATGCTCCTCTTTATAGTTATTTTTCTAGCAGACTGATGAGCTTATGGACACCGAGTGGTTATTCTGAGGTAAATGTATTGTTAGGTTGCAATGTAAGCTTTACAGGTTTTTCGCAGTTTGAAACACTGAATGAGGTTTTACATGAGACATTTCAGTAAGTCGTACTGTAGGCTCTCTTATAAAGTATCTTATCTTTTGATGTTAATTTATGTTCATTATGTACTATAGTAGTAAAGAGAAAGATTAAATGGGTTCACTTGCCGCTTGAACTGAGGCGCTAAAGCGATTGCGCCTGCCGCATTAAAGAGCGCCAAAAAAAATTATTTATTGTTTGTTTATTAAAAAGTAACAAAGCACAAAGCTTTTAGTGATTACTGGACGGCAAGTGCGCTTCAAATAATATGAAGTCCACGCATT
This sequence comes from Sinocyclocheilus anophthalmus, assembly GCA_018155175.1. Classification (NCBI taxonomy): domain Eukaryota; kingdom Metazoa; phylum Chordata; class Actinopteri; order Cypriniformes; family Cyprinidae; genus Sinocyclocheilus; species Sinocyclocheilus anophthalmus. The sequence continues at coordinate 184,795 of JADLZN010010622.1, forward strand.
AACAGAACACAGCATAGACTAAGATCTTGATAAGAAGAAGCCATATTAGTAATGATTATAAACGAGAAATGTTAACGATATTGCCAATATCCACACACAGATGACAGCTTTACCTTTTGTAGATGGACGTTCAAGTTGCTCCCCCTCAAACACTGCTTTGTGCACTTTTAGGCCCAATCCCAATTCTACCCCTTAGCCCTTCCCTTTCCCCTACCCCTCCGTTTCACGCGTTCACGTGAAGGGGTAGGGGTGTCTCGATTCTCTTTTGGTTGGAGGGGTAGGGGTAGGCGCGACCCAACAGGGCCCAGCAAGCACAATCCGCACCCCCCCTCTCAAATGAAGATTTTTCGGGACCACACTTCAAACTAAGGGGTATTAATTATCTCAGCGTAAACCGGCTTCAGTGGCAACGTGGCTGCCCGAGCGAACAAAAAGAACCATAAATGTGAAAATTTTTTGCATTAATAAAGATTTTAACGAAAAGTAATCATTTGTTTTATGTTGCATTCAATTGTGAATTCATATTACGGTCATGTTACTCAAAAAATGTTTGAAAACTTGTAAATTTGAACTAAAGTATATTCATACAGAGGGCCGGTAGGTGCCACAACATATGTTATTTGTTGGGGGTTTTTCTGATCAGGGCAATAACCACCATAGACATTGAGGGGGGCTAGCCTCACCATTAATATTAATCGCTAAACCCTTTTCAAAATCGTAAATCGAGAGGGGTAGGGGGGGGGGGACGCAGAGAGAGAGAGAGAGTGAGAGAGATGAAAGTTGCGTGTATGCGTGTCTGTGTGTTTTTCTTTTTAGAGTGAGTTTACTTAAAAACAGCGATTTTATCCTCTCATTGCTGAAAAATATAATGTAGCGATTCAATATTTAAACTGTTATTAATAAAAGTCGTGGGGCAGCGTTCTTTTTCTCCTGGAGTGTGAGATGCTGCTTGATCTCGGTGTGTGTTTGTGTGTGTGTGTGTGTCAGTAAGCAGCTCGTTAATATAGAACGGTAATTAAAGGCTATAATGCATACCAGCACACCAGTATAGGTGTGTGTGTTGTAGGAGCTAGACGACATATGATGACGTGTAATGGTATAGTAGTGGTGTCAAAATTCTTAGGGGAGTATTTTCACCCCTACCCTTTGACACTCTGCTTCAACTGGGACAAGTGAAAGGGGTAGGCGGAGGGGTAGGGGAAAGGGAAGGGGTATAAAATAGAATTGGGATAGGGCCTTACAGCACGTCTCGTCACTCGATGCTTCGCGCGTAAACTGAGCTGTGTTTAGCAGACTGTGTGCGTCAATGCTGCTGTGCGGCAGAGATGAGGACGGTTTGAAACTCTTTTTTTCCACTAAAATTTTGATGCGCATCGTCTCAGTTTAATATGTGAACATGAAAAAAAATTTGATCGCAAAACAATCAGGAAAAAAGTTATAACATGTAAATATATTAATATTCGCCACTGGCGACCTCAGCAAAAACTTCACTCGCAAATTAATATTTGTGACCATTTTAGTCGCAGTCTGGAGCCCTGCTTGAAATTGTTTGGTTCCCATGAGACCCATCAATTTTCTTTTTTTTTATTATATTTTTATTTAAATTTTAATACTTCTTAATGTTATAAAATGTTTTCTTTCTTTCTTTCTTTTTTTCTCTTTCTTTCTTTATCTTTTTTCCTCTTTCTTTCTTTCTCTTTCTTTCCTTCTTTCTTTCTTTCTTTCTATCTGTCATCTATTTCTTTCTTTGAAATCTTTGAAGAGCTTGGAAACTGATATACAGTAAATAACTGTCAGCGGTTAGCTGATTCTACTGGAGACCATTATTATCTAGATGTCTGTTTGAAGAAAAAAGCACAGTTAGCTACTAGGACATAAAACACAGGGGGCACTGGTGCGGTCAAGATTTCAAAGTATTGATCAAATGGATGCACCATCAAAATACTTTTTAGCCTTGAGAAAAAGAATGGCCAAAGACGCATTGCGTTCTGAGGATGGGGTGTTATTGATAGACCCCGTTGGCATCCGAAGAAGAGCTGTTGTTTTTTATCAGAACCTTTACAGAAGTGATTTCTTAATTTAGAGTGCTGGGAGGAAAATGTTTTCTTTGACGCCTTACCCCAGATGTCCGAGGAGGGTAATGCTGCTATTTCCAGCCCTCTGAGTTTGGGAGAGTTGCATAAGGCCCTCCAAGGTATGGGAGAGCTCCCGGAGTTGATGGTCTTCCAGTTGATTTTTTTAAATCTTTTTGGGCTGAGTTGGGAGTAGATCTGCTTCAGGTACTTAATGGCAGTTTGTCGGAGGGCAGGCTCCCGTTGAGTTGCCGAAGAGCGATAATCACTCTCATTCCAAAGAAGGGAGATCTCACTGATATTAAATGCTGGTGTCCCGTCTCACTTCTCTGCAGTGATTATAAGTTGTTTTCCAAAACGTTGGCCAACAGATTGGCTGGAGTAATGGTCCTTGTCATCCATCTGGACTAGACCTACTGTGTTCCGGGTAGATCCTTTTCTTCGATAAATCGCTTTATTATGATATTTGAAAGAGTGTCAGATTTGTGTAATTTGGATTTTGGTCTGATCTCACTTTACCAGGAAAAGGCTTTTGATTGAGTTGAACACACATACAGGTGCATCTCAATAAATTAGAATGTCGTGGAAAAGTTCATTTATTTCAGTAATTCAACTCAAATTGTGAAACTCGTGTATTAAATAATTCAATGCACACAGGCGCGTGTACTGAGGTATTTTAAGAGTCTTTGATTATTTTAATTGTCGATGTTTTGCTCACATTTAACAGAACCCACCCATTCACACTCACAAATTCAATAGCGACATGCCATCACTAATCAACCAAAACACTTGGCAAAGGTTTCCTGAGCCTTTCAAAATGGTCTCTCAGTTCTGTTCACTTGGCTACACAACATGGGAAGACGGCGGGAGCTGACAGATGTCCAGAAGGCAGTCATTGACACCCTCCACAAGGAGAGTAAGCCACAAGTTAATTGCTTAAGAAGCTGGTTGTTCAGAGTGCTGTATCCAAGCATTTTCATAGAAAGTTGAGTGGAAGGAAAAATGTGGAAGAAAAAGATGCACAACCAACGGAGAGAACTGCAGCCTTATGAGGATTGTCAAGCAGAATTGATTCAAGAATTTGAGTGAACTTTACTAGGAATGGACTGAGGCTGGGGTCAAGTCATCAAGAGCCACCACACACAGACGTTGTCAAGGAATTTGGCTACAGTTGTCGTATTCCTCTTGTTAAGCCACTCCTGAACCACAGACAACGTCAGAGGCGTCTTACCTGGGCTAAGGAGAAAAAGAACTGGACTGTTGCCCAGTGGTCCAAAGTCCTCTTTTCAGATGAGAGCAAGTTTTGTATTTCATTTCGAAAACAAGGTCCTAGAGTCTGGAGGAAGAGTTGAGAAGCTCATAGCCCAAGTTGCTTGAAGTCCAGTGTTAAGTTTCCATAGTTTGTGATGATTTGGGGTGCAATGTCATCCTCTGGTGTTGGTCCATTGTGTTTTTTTAAAACCAATGTCACTGCACCCGTTTAACAAGAAATTTTGTAGCACTTTATGCTTCCTTCTGCTGACCATCTTTTTGAAGATGCTGATTTCATTTTCCAGCAGGATTTGGCACCTGCCCACACTGCCAAAAGCACCAAAAGTTGGTTAAATGACCATGGTGTTGGTGTGCTTGACTGGCCAGCAAACTCACCAGACCTGAACCCCATAGAGAATCTATGGTTATGTCATAGAGAAATGAGAAACAAGAGACCAAAAAATGCAGAGGAGCTGAAGGCCACTGTCAAAGAAACATGTGCTTCCATACCACCTCAGCAGTGCCACAAACTGATCACCTCCATGCCATGCCGCATTGATGCAGTAATTCATGCAAAATGAGCCCCAACCAAGTATTGAGTACATGTACAGTAAATTAATATACTTTCCAGAAGGCCAACAATTCACTAAAAAATTTTTTTTTATTGGTCTTATGAAGTATTCTAATTTGTTGAGATAGTGAATTGGTGGGTTTTTGTTAAATGTGAGCCAAAATTCTACAATTAAAAGATCAAAGACTTAAACTACTTCAGTCTGTGTGCATTGAATTTATTTAGTACACGAGTTTCACAATTTGAGTTGAATTACTGAAATAAATGAACTTTTCCACGACATTCTAATTTATTGAGATGCACCTGTATTTGTGGAGAACTCTGTCAGCTTTTGGTTTTTGCCAAAAATGTATAGATATGATCAAAATGCTCTATAGTGAAGTTGAGAGTGTACTAAAGATAAATGGCAGCTTATGTGCTCCCTTTCAGGTTCATAGGGGCATACGACAGGGGTGTTCCTTGTCCGGAATGTTATACTCTTTGGCCATTGAACCTTTGTTGCATCAATTAAGATTAATGTACATGGTTTATCTTTACCTAATTGTAAAAATAATATTTGTCTGTCAGCTTATGCTGATGATGTCATGGTTGTTATCAGTGGGCAAAACGATATACAAGTTTTGCTTAAACTAATTGAAAAATGTATGTTTGTTTCTTCTGCCAGAATTAACTGGACAAAATCTTAAACATTATTAGTTGGTCAGTGGGCCGGTGGTAAACCGAACATTCCTGATGGGTTGTTTTGGGGAAAAGGATGTATTAAATATCAAGGAGTGTTTTTAGGTGATGGTCTGACCCAGCAGAAAAACTGGGAAGGGGTTCTTGGAAAAATAAAGGGCCGCCTTGAAAAATGGAGATGGCTGATTCCAAACATGTCCTATAGGGGACGTACTCTTGTTGTTAACAATTTGGTGGCATCCTCCTTATGGCACAGGCTGGCCTGTGTGGACGCTCCAGTTCATCTGTTAGCTCAAATTCAAGCTATTCTTGTGGATTTCTTCTGGAACAATTTGCACTGGGTGCAACAGAGCATTTTATACCTGCCTAAGGATGAAGGAGGACAAGGACTAATACACTTACAAAGTAGAACTGCTGCCTTTCGGTTACAGTTTTTCAAAGACTTTTTGAGGGTGCATCGGGTTTTAGTTGGAGAGCTGTTGCCTGCACTCTACTGCAAAACTACGGGGGCTTTGGTTTGGATAAACAACTTTTTCTGCTGGACCCTTTGAAAATTGACCTGTCTAAGATGCCATCTTTCTACAGGAATCTTCTTAAACTGTGGAGTTTGTTTCATATTCAAAAGGTTGAAAGCTCATGTTCTCTCTATTGGCTTCTGGAGGAGCCTTTGATTCTTGGAGCCCGTCTGGATGTATCTGACAGTTGTAATTTACAGGGATTCAGTTCTGCACATCAAACATCTGGAATTACAACTTTGGGACAGATGCTAACTTTGTTTGGCCCAAATTTGGAGAATGCTGAGGCAACATCCCAGCACTTGGGCATCAAATCTGTTCGTATTGTTTCTATATTTTTGTGTAAATTCAAAGCAGCACTTACAGCTGAAGAGGAACGAATGTTGAAGGACTATCATTCTGGGGAAAGTACCCCCAATGCACAGGATTAATTTCCTTGGTTAAAGCTGCTATCTAATTTAGAGGGGTGTACAGGTTTTTTTTTTTTTAAACCTGGGAAATCTTTATGGTTTGATTTATTGTCAGCTAAAGGTAAAACTTTGTATAGTGCTTGTGTTCTTGCTTTTAACAAGAAAAGTCTTGAGAACAAATTTGATACACCATGGCGATCTTTTTTTGGCTTAGATGAAACTGTAAAACCTGAGTGGAGATCCTTGTATAAGCTACCTTTATCTAAAAGGATAGGGGACATACAGTGGCGAGTACTTCATGGTATTATTGCAGTGAACTCTTTTATTTCTATTTTAAACCCAGAAGTTTGTTCTACATGTTTCATGTTTTTGTGCAGTGTTTCAGGTTGGAACCTTTATTCATGGTTTTAAATGGGCTTTTTAATTGTTTTGATGAGTTATTTTCTGCAGAGACATTTATTTTGGGTTTTAGGTACAGACGTAACATGAGGTTCACTTCTCAACTACTGAATTTCATTTTGGGTGAAGCTAAATTTGCAATTTATATCAGTAGGAAAAACAGAATTGAGAAAAAGTCATGTCAAAGTGTTGTTGACTGTTTCTTAACATTAGTAAAATCAAGAGTGTTGATTGATTTCAGGTTTTGATTTGGTGCAGTCAAGGAGCATTGTGTACTGTTTTTGAAGGAAATATGGTGTTCTCCTTATAACTATTGTTTATATTGTCACTTGATTCATTGTAAATAAAGTTTTTTTCAAAGTTCTTTCTTTCTTTCTTTCGTTTTCTTTTTCTTTCTTTCTCTTTTTTGCTTTCAGAGAAAGAGTGTGGTTCTTTGAAATACAAAAAAGGCATTTAATACAAAAGGCGTTGTTGTAATATAATAAGAACACTTTGAGAGATCACAGCAGTGTGTGTGTGTGTGTGTGTGAGAGAGGGAGAGAGAGAGGTTTAAAAAATCTTTAATCAATCAAAAGATTGCACACTTGGCACAACAATATAAAAGGTTTTCAACAATATTCACCAAATAAATGATAAAGAGTCATCTTCACAAAACACAAATGAACCACTATTTACACACCATTTATACATGAATTCAACCATGCTTCCTGTAGTTTTAAAAAATACATATTCTACTCTTATTCTTGATTCGACGAATGCTGTAAACAGACTAAGAACCTTAACAATTCGTCCTTCAAGAGCAAGTCTGCAAGTCTTCCAAATAGCTAACTTTGCTTGCCCAATTATAAAATTGGCAACAGTACATCGTTCCTTGTTTACTTTAGAATACCTACAGCCATAAATAAAAAGTATTTTGTTAAAATCAAAGCCCAATCCTTCAATAATCCTTTCCAGCAATGCAAAAAGTGGCACCAACCTTGAACATTCAATGAAAACATGAAAAACCGTTTCATAACTATTACAGAAATAACAAAAGGGCAAAACATTCAAGTTAAATTTGGAAACAAAAACATTTGTGGCTAGCACACAATGCAATATTCTCCATTGTAAATCACCTGAACGTTTTGGAAGGGGACTTTTATAAAAAAGCCTCCAGGAAGGAAAAATACAATCTGTAACTGCAAATTTTTCTCTCCATTTTGTATCACATCTTTCATGAAGATCCTTAAAATAAGCAGTTTTTACACATACCTGATACATATATTTTTTTCCAACTGTTTGAAAATTTAGCCCCTTTAATCTCTCAAAATTTAACAGCCTTCCAACCCCTCTGACTTCAGGGCAAACTTTGGGTGACACACTTAACTTAGGAAAAGTTAACTGTATAGGCCCACTCTCTAAAGAAAAATTCAAAAACTGCAAAAGAGGAGGAGGGAGAGCAGCTTTCAAGCCTAAAATCAACTGCTCTACCACCCTCACAGACCTCAATTCAACCTGCCTGGCAATCTCTTCCGCTGATCTCCACTCTTTTGAGTCGAAGTTAATCAAGTGTCCCACTTTAGTGAAACCTTTCATCATACATAACTTAACTATACTATTAGATATACAAACATTTCCTAAAAAGGAATTTAAAAACAATGGTTCATTCAAACCGTAGTGATCATTTTCAGACCTATACACCCTAAATACATTCCAAGATTTTAAAACTGATACATAAAAATTAACACCAGATGTGACATTTTCATTAAAAGATGACATCAAAAACAGTTGTTTATCAAGCTCAACACCACAAAAGGATCTTAATACAGCTAGCCCAAATGACACCCAAGGAATAAATTCCGTAGAAAAAAGAAGTCTCTGTGCAGATTTTAGTCTCATAGCTCTGACTTTTGCTAACAATTCAATCAGTCCTTGTCCTCCTTCATTTACTGGCAAATATAAAAAACCAGAAGGCAGCCAGTGAAACCCATCCCAAAAAAAATCTACAAAAACCTTCTGTAGTCTTTGTAATAGATCTTTTGGGGGGGTCAATAACAGTCAAACCATGCCATAGCATTGATGCTGCTAGATTGTTTACAACAAGAACCCTCCCTCTATAAGATATTTTAGGAAGGATCCATCTCCATTTCTGTAAACGCCCAGCCACCTTTTCATAGAGGCCTTCCCAATTTTTTTCCATATATTGCTCTGTTCCAAAGAAAACCCCCAGCACTTTAAACCCCTCTGAACTCCAGGGGCAGGGCTGAGGAAGTTTGGGAATGCCTTCTTCCTCCCATTGGCCTAATAACAAAGATGTACTTTTTTTCCAGCTGACTCGAGCTGAGGAGGCTTTTTGATAGAGCCCAAGAGCCGCTTCCAGATTGTGCACATCTTTATTTGATCTAATTACGACTGTGACATCGTCTGCGAAAGCACTGAGTTTAACGTTTACCATCTCTGAAGTAGAAAATCCCACTGCTGAAATTCCACAAAGTTGATGCCTCAGAGCAGTTAGCAAAGGTTCAATGGCAATGGCATATAAAATGCCTGACATACTACATCCTTGCCGTATGCCTCTGCCAACTTAAAACGGTCTTGTGAGAGAACCACTGATTTTCAAAATACTATAAATATCAGTATACAACAATTTCACGTAAGAAATAAATGAAGAACCAAATCCAAAAGCTTCAAAACATTTAAAAAGGAACTCATGATCCACACGATCAAAAGCTTTTTCCTGATCCAAAGATAAAAAACCTACATTAAAATGATTTTCTCTGGCAAATGAAATCAAATCACGAATCAGAAACAAATTATCAAATATTATACGTTTTGGAATACAGTACGACTGATCTGCGTGAATTATTGTTGATATATAAAGTTTTAATCTATTAGTTAATACTTTGGACAGTATCTTATAATCAACTCCAAGCAGAGACACTGGTCGCCAGTTTCTTATATCAGCAAGATCACCTTTCTTGGGTATCAAGGTGATAACTGCTCTCCGTAGACTCAGTGGTAAAGTGCCAATATCAAGGCACTCTAAAAAAACTGAAAACAAGTCTTCTCAGTCATTACTGGCCAAAACTGTTGATAAAATTCTGTAGTTAAGCCATCTAAACCCGGAGCCTTGCCTGAAGACATATCTTTGATTGCAGCAGTCAATTCATTCATGTGCAATGGCTGATCAAGCCTAGAATTATCACCTTCCGTCAAATGAGGCAGATCCTGAAGAAGTGTTTCTGTTATTTCTCCATCACATGGTTCCGCTCTATAAAGATTTTCATAAAAATGCAATGCATGAACAATTATTTCATGTTTATCCGTTGTTTCACCTCCTCCCGGAAGTTTCAGATGACTTAAAGTGTTTTTATCTGCAACTTTCTTCTCCAAATTGAAAAAAAAGGATGTTGGGGAATCCATGCAGTTAAAAGATGTAAACCTTGCACGCATCAAAGTCTCTTTGGCTTTCTCTTCCAAGAGATTCTGGAGAAGAATTTTTCTTGTTTCCAAAACTTCAACAATACTTCCATCATCCTCTTCAATATTCAACTGCAAGATATCTTGTTCAAGTTGTCTCATTTTATTTTCAAGAATATTCTTATTATGTGTAGAATACTTCTGACAAAAAAGTTTGACTTGAACTTTACTGATGTCCCACCATTGACTCAGACTCTTGTACTGAGATTTTCTCTCTCTCAATGCCCCCCAGAAAAGTGTAAAAGAGTGCACAAAATTGTGATCCTGCAAAAGCTTATTATTAAAACGCCAGTAGGGGCATTTAAATGTGCTCTGTGCAGTAGTGACATTGACAGACATAAAATGATGGTCTGACAAAGGAGTGGGAGTAATACAACTATTAAAAAAATTATAATAACACTTCTTTGTACATAAATTCTGTCAAGCCTTGCTGCAGAAACCATATTAGAATTTACTTTTATCCATGTGTACTGTTTTACATCAGGAAAAGCTTCTCTCCAAACATCTACAAGATCATAATACATTATCAATTTTTCTTTTAAAACATCTGCTGACGAACTGTGAGGTTCTTCATGATTCCTATCTAATGTGTGATTTAAAGTGCAATTAAAATCTCCGGCCGATACAATAATCCTACCCTGTGGAACACTGCTTAAAGCTGTATGAAGTTTTTCAAAGAAAAGCTTACGTTCTGTCCCAATATTTGGGGTATATACATTAAAGAGTGAAAAATTAAGACCATGTAAAGTAACATCCACTCTTAGCATTCTACCAGGTAGAACATCAAAAACGCTCACATTCTGTTCTTTAAATTCAACTCCAAAAAGAATTGCAACACCTGCACTGTTACTGAAAACCATGACTTAAAACAACTTTTCCATTCTTTCACTCATCCACTGGCCCTGATTGATTTCCATCCCGGTGAGTTTCTTGTAAAAAACTACACTACCATTCTCCTATAATATAATCAAAAAGAGATCTCTTGTTCACACCACAGCATCAACAGCACCCATTGATGTTTTTATTAAAGAGCCAAAACATAAAGGTGACATGATGCTAAAGGAAAGAAGAATTAATGAAAAGAAAAAACAGATTCATTCTGACATCACTAAAATACTCATTTCTTACCACGTAAATGCAAAGAACTTCTCACATTGCTCAGAATCTTCTTAAGACGATATTGTTTCGGCTTATCAAGTTCCTCAAAAGAAGCTTTTCTCATTGCTACTGTACCAGATGCCAAAAACAGACCTAAATCAGGAAAAAAAAGTCCCAATCTTAGGCTTACGAAGTCCTTTAGTGCAATCCAGGAAGTCGTTAATTTGTTTAAGTGAATACAATTTAGACCTACCACCCTCAACAGTAAGCTGCATCTGCACACTTGAACTAGTCTCATTATTCTCATCCAAAATGCTCTCAATATCTTCATTATCATTATCAGAATCCTCAGTTTGCAAATATGTACCAAATTCTTGAGAGCTTTCATCTTCTACACTTTGACTAATAATGTTCTCTTCAGTATCTACCGTTACCTTAGTAAGCTGCATCTGCTTTATCTCGCTATGTGAACCGTGATCAGTATCTACCTGCACTTCACAGAGGCCCGTCACTGATTGTGAGGCCATGTTCTCACTACCGCCTACAACAGTCACCTTATCTGCTTCCACAAACGCATCCATTGAGTTTTCCGAAACCACACTCACCTCATGCGAGGCACTCGGCGCGGCACCTTCAACTACTGACACCTCCGATGATACGGCAGCCGTATTTAACTCACTACTTGCCTGACTGTTACTCTCTTCATTAACAGCGGCAGACGTGATATTAACGCCCACTCCATTTTTATTCAGACAAGACTGTCGAACATGCCCAAACTCCCCGCACACAAAACATTTCATCGTCTCTGAACTGATAAAAATCGTATAATCTTTACCATCAATACTCAACTTGACGGACAAGTTCAGAGCCTCATTCTGGGAATTCAAAATCATAATTGCTTGGCGTCTGAACGACATTACATGTTTAAGTTCGACACTCTTACAGCCAAGTGGGATCATCTTGATAGGACCCATTAGCTTACCGTACCTCCGAAGTATCTCCTCTAATTTTTCACTTCTTACGAACGGCGGTACATTTGAAAGAACAATTTTTTTCGTTGGACTTGACAGAGGTAGAACAGGCACAAATGTGTCCTTAATTGTTAAACCACTCTCAATCAAAGTATCCACCAACTGAATTTCACTTAGAAACAGCACTATAGCCTTATTCATGCGTGATGCAGACCTAATGTTTGCGCCACCGATCACAGAACTCACAGCTAATAAACAATCTTCCACCGAGACCGAGGCGTCTGGCATGCATTTACACATTGGGGGGCCCCCCCTCATGGTCATCCCATTGTTCTCCATTACTCTTAGCACACGCTAACCCAGGTCCGCAGCCGAACACCCCACAAAATGTACTCACAAACCAAAACGTTTAATCAAAAAAATAAAAATAAAATAGAAAGTAGAAAAATGAAACTCACTCAAGAATGCTCTCACTCACGCCACCCACGCCACCGTTCTCGCACATCGCGCACACACACCAGAGAGAGAGAGAGAGAGAGAGAGAGAGAGAGAGAATGACATGTCTACAATATTCTAGGTGTTTTTTTTGGCCAAGAAGGACAGCTTCAAAATATTACAATCAATAAACATCTACCTTTTAGTGTGTTCTGAATTTAAGAGCTAGTTAATTCACTTCAGATCTGCCTTGTATCATTATTGGATAATGAAATAATGTTTAAAGGAGGCAATCAGTCCTTTTGTAATAAAACAAAAATGGTTTTAATTTCCTTATTAAATAAAATTGGGTCAGGTTGTTGGCAGCCCTGAATTATCTCATTTATTTTTGTATTCCTGATTATCGGTCTTTTAAAAGCACCTCTTGAGAGCTAATATTCCATTTTTATTCAGACATTGTATAAAAGCTGGTAATGGCTAATTTGTTATTATTTCCAAAAGTGATTTCCAACAGTTGATCCTTCCGTTTTGTTTCAAGAGGCACCTCAATCATTAAGCTTTTTAACTGAGGGGGGGGGGGACTACTCAATTACCTTTATAATTTGTTATTATTTCCAAAAGTGATTTCCACAGTTGATCCTTCTTTTAAGAGGCACCTCAATCATTAAAGCTTTTTACTGAAGGCTACCTAATTACCTTTAATCATTCTTAAGAAATCATTTACATGTAGAAAATTTCCTGTAATATACTAAAGTAATTCCAGAATTCTCTAAAGTGCAGTGTTATAAAGTTCCAACAGTCCAGGCTCTACATATCCATTCAATCTCTGAAAGTTTTCAGGTTGGCAGCTACAAAAGAAATTAAAAGTAGTAAAAAGTCAAATTAAATAATCTGTGTGCCACAGACTGTTCCATGTGTGTGTGTGGGGGGGGGGATAATAATAATTTATAAGAAATTATTTACTGTCCAGACTCACTGCCCAGTTTGCTAATTATTGACCTCTGCATTAAAATGTATTCACTTACTTTTCAAGACAGCTGCTGCATCCAACAAATGTATAAAGTAGTTCTGAAGTAGCACTTGGTCTATAGCCTACATCAAAATCTGTCAACTTTCACTTGGGCTTCGCTAAACTTCACTAAACAAATTCATGGCGCGATTACAAGACACGGTGGGAATGGAAATCTCCGGGACCGTTTAAATCCTCTCCAAATTAAAGACTGGATCTTATTTTGATTTGGGAGGACTGAGAGCGCACAGATATATTCTTTAATATGAGGAGCCAGTGGTCAAACAGTGATATCAGAGACTTGTCCCTGTGCAGGTGTTTATGCAATAATCACAGCAGATGTCTGCATCATAAACTCAGCAAATATAGCCTGTAGGAAAGAAAATATAATCCAAAACTGGATCTCTGTAATATCTAAATCGCAAGATAAAAATGTGTCTCCGGAGTTTCAGAAGAGATCAACATCATAAAATGTGTTCATAGTTGCAACGATAATCACAAAGTCTCAAAATGCTTGAAAAAAAATACACAAAACTTCAATCAGCTAAAGAATGATGCAAAACCAAATGAGTTAAAAAAAATAATCTATCAAAATAGTGATTTGTTTTTATGTTCTTATTCCTATATACTACAACACTAGTGTGTCTTCTGTGTGGTAAACCCTGAAGCACAACCAAACAACACTCGTCTCATCCTCTGACAGCCTCTTTGCTTTCATTTATCTCCTCACTCTTTTTTCTTTCAGACCATAGTCAGGGTATCCCCATGCGCTTGTGTTTTTTGTATTTATGCAGTTGGCTTTCCATTTGTCACTTTAAATGTCTTGTTTCATTTAGTTTCTGTATTTGAAAGGAGTCTAAAGGAGCTTTGAGGAAGATAACATGCTGAAGAGAGACCCACAGCTGGTCAAAGTCTTCATAGGAAGTCACACAAAACAGTCTGAATCAAAGTTGAGCACTCGTTTGATGTCAAAACCTCACACACAATGCAGTAATGAGAAAACAACAGTAACTTGAAATATGATTTCCATGAATGGTCATACAAAAATACAGAAGAAAACCATTTCCCTGCATCCAAATAGTGCCTACTAGTTGCCAAAAAACAGTATGTGAAAAGACTAGTATGTCATAAACAAGAAAACAATAGCCTTGTTTTCCAGTGCAAATGTCTAAAGATTCTTAAATTAAGAAACATTTACTTGAGAAGTAAAATGACATAAGATAAGAAGTCTTGTTTTATGAGAAATTTATCTTCATGAAGAGTTTATGATTAAAACAAGCACAAATACCTGCCAGTCGGCTCAGAAAAATCAGCTTAATTCAAGAAAAGGGAAAGAAAATGTTTTTTTTTTTTCAGTGCATGCAATGTTTAATGTAGGACTTACGTACGACTTTCTGCTCCGATTTAACACCTTTTAAGGCCTTAATTTGTGGAAGGTCGAGTTAAGAGTTTTTAAGACCTGGAGAAATTCGACTACTAGAAGGTATGCGATTTCAGACACAGCTTTTCTGATCAGAATTTCTGCTCATCCAAAATGAATACATATGGATTATTTCACAAACAGAAAACAATGCAAAATTATTTTTTAGTAGCAAAGTTAACAAAGAAACTCTAAACATGTTTCAAAGAAACTAAAATACTGGCAAATCAAATAACCTAGTTTCTTTTTAAATCAAACCTTGTTAAATAAAACTGTATGAGAATAAGCTTTGTTCATAATGTCAGGAGTACTCGTTAAAAACACAATTTAATGCTAACTCAAGCTCTTATGGTTGGGCTGTCAAAGAAAAACCACTACCATGTGTATTGGAAGAAGCCTGTGAGACATGATGTGGTTACGAGTATGACGGGGTCGGTTTTCATAATGCCCTTCAGGTCATCAGGTTTTTGATCGTTAGCAGTGCCTGTTTGTGTGATAAAATAGCCTCTTTCTTCAGATTAGAGGGTTGCATAGACAATCTCAAGTTAAAAAATATGATGCACGTAATTTCAAATTTTTCCTTTACTGATGAAGTGTTACACGTTTGGTGCTAAACGAAAGCGTGTAAAGCTTGCCCAAAGATAAAGTCTCCACAATCTAAAGAGATATTCTTTATACAAAGGTAAGACGTCACCACGCCTACCTAAAAACGGCTCAGTTTAACACGCCCCCATGTCGACATCCCGATGTGGGAAGCTTGCATTGACGCCCCCCCAAAATGTTCACGGAAAGAGAGGAAGGCCATCACGTTTATTCTCGCTAAGTATTGTTGCTCCGCAGGAGGTATGTTTGGTTCTGTGTGTTTCCATTGGAACAGCCAAACTACTTTTGGGCCTTCCAAATAGAAGGCACACGATATATGCCGACGTCATGCCGGAACGAGCCGATCAGGCTGGTCACTGAGGAAATTACATCAACTTCGCAATGGGTAACCGGATCGGCTTTCACCGTGAAACGACGCGAGTCAGCCGGGGTCGCACATGGTGGTTGCCGCAAGCCGTCGGCGCGCCATTCTCAAGCCAACCCGCCAGCGCTTCACATAGGCACGCCGTGTGAAACTACTTTGTTTGGCTTTCCAAAAATGGACACT
Organism: Sinocyclocheilus anophthalmus; assembly: GCA_018155175.1. Taxonomy (NCBI): domain Eukaryota; kingdom Metazoa; phylum Chordata; class Actinopteri; order Cypriniformes; family Cyprinidae; genus Sinocyclocheilus; species Sinocyclocheilus anophthalmus. Next base: position 200,233 of record JADLZN010010622.1, read on the forward strand.
ACTAGAAATCAGTGGTTAATTTGTATTCACAACACTGTTCCAGAACACTTCAACCCGTATATTCAGATGTGTGCAGCACATTTTTATGGCGGACTGTTTCCTGATCCTGGAAGAGTAGACCTACAATGCCGTCTGTTCTGGCTCACAGCGGAAGTACGTTTTCATTTTAAGGATTTGCCAGTGTAGAGTAGTGTTTGTTGTTTGTAATTTCTCAGATCACAAATGCAGACATGGTTTTATGTTTACGAGGCGCGATGCAACGCAACGCAATGCGTAAAAAAAACAGTATAAGTCATTCTAATCAGTAATTTTGTCCCCACTGGATGCAACAAATGTCTTTTTTATAATGGGTTTTAATGTTTTTGTCATGTCGCTCCGGCCGGACAGGGCATCACAGTATGGTAGGGGCGTAACATTTCCGTCACACGCTTGAGGTATTCGGCCAATCACTATGACTAATAGCGTACACATCAGAGGCACACTGCTTTTCAGACCGATGACCTTTGTACACAAAATTGCCGAGTTTCAGCAAAGGCGGGACATAGAGGAGAAACAATAATGTACAGTATGTGGAAAATAATGTGTTTTTCGAACCTTAAACTGCATAAACATTTATTTACACCAAATACACAAAATAATGTTCTTTTTTGCAACATCATATGACCCCTTTAAAGACGAGTCATTGCATTTGAACAAGGTTGGTGAATGCACATTATACAAACTTTCACTGGATCTACTCTGCCAACCTGATGGCTTTGTGTAATATTCTGTACCCACTTTACATCTCTCATTTGGCATTAGTACTTGTGGGCTTTCAAGGCTCTCAAGACTAGCTTTTGGAGAGCCAACATCCCTGTGCTGTCATGGTAACAGTCTTCTGTGCCAGGTGAGTAATGAATATGTACACTTTTGGTGGAGGTTATCATCATCATATCCTTCTGAGACTATCAGTCTCTCAGGGCTTTGAGAACTTGCAGAAGTCCAGAGATATTGGATATAGTAAATTTAGGGTCAAATAAAAGACAAGTGCATAAGTAGAAATACCTGCAAAAAAAAAATTGCAGATTGTTACCAGTTTCGGGTCCGTGCGATTTTTTTAAAGTTTTTAAGGCTTATTATTGATAAACACCCCCCCCCCCCCCCCCCCACCACACAACCACACACACACAAATATAAGAAATATTGTTACAATTTAAATAAATCCGTTTATTTGAAGAATTTTAAAAGGTAATTTCTTCCGATGATGCAAGCTGAATTTCAGCAGCAATATCCAGTCTATAGTGTCACGGATCAGGTTGGGGGTAATGACCTACAAGTATGACTTATAATAATCGATTACTTTTCAGAAAGTAAAGTAAAACCTGCCAGTTTGTTAGAGAGAAATTGGGAGTGAGTCAGAAGCAGAGGGCACTAATCAGCCGAAGTTTTACAACAAAGGAATGCAAACGTATGTATGCATACTTTTCATAAAAATAATGCAAAAGTTATTTTTAATGGAATATTGTTAAGTGCTTAATTACAAAGTAACTTGGCCCAAGGCACATGATTCTTCAGAAATATTTCTATTAGCCTGATTTGCTGCTCAAGAAACATTTCTTAACATTATCAATGTTAAAAACAGTTGCTACTTAATATTTTATATAAATACATTTATTTGAAATATAATTTTCTGGAACAATGTAACATTTTTAGTGCCACTTATGATCAATGTGTTGCATCTTGCTGAATAAAAATCATATCTTCTTTTGTGTTCAGCAGAACAACTTGAAGGTGAGCAAATGATGACATAATATTATTTTTGGATGACCTATCCTTTTAAGTGTAGACTTGTGCTCAAAAATCTATTTATTCAATGCTAAAAACATTTACAAGGGTCATTTAGTGGGGGCTAGTTGATTCTTAGATGTTCTGATTTCATCAAATATGACCTATGTTTCAGAAGCATGCAGCTTACTAATGTAAATAACCCAGCAGCACATAGCGCCATTTCAAACACAACCTCCTTTCATTATACACATCAGCCAGCTACTGAAGGTTTCTTTAAAATGATCTCGGTGTTCTCCCTGAGACCAGTAAGAGTGTCTCCATGTGAGAGTCACTGCAGATTAGATCAAGATCACAGAGACGTGTAGAGAAATGCTGTGGGATCGAGCGGCAAAGAGCCTTATTATTTCTTTCTCATCTCTAATTCACTCCCGTACACTCAGAATCTTGTCTCTTTAAGTGCTTGTGTAATGGAGAACAGTTATGTTGATGCATGTTGAGGAAAGACACTGACTCACTCAGGAAAGGCATGAAATTAGTACAATTTCTCAGAGGGGCAGAGGACCAAGCAGCGTAAATTGCTCAGTTTCCAATGGACAGAAACCAATTTCCAACGTTCCGTGCGACACGAGGCCTACAGAGACCCTACTGGGGCATTTTTCAGAAGCAGGCGCTGGCAGATTACGTCTGGAGAGCTCTCAGTTGGTATGGAGACAAAGCAAGAGGTGAAGATTGGCTATCACTATGACCGTTTTATATTTCGTATCAATGGCAGATTATAGTCATTACAGTGGCACTCTAAATCCGAGACAATCTGCTTAGGAATGCCAGAACACAGCATATACTGTATCTCTTTTTGGTATCTTATTTGAGAAAGTGTCTCCTGTTGAAATGTTGCGCCACACCATGAGGAGTTAATTTAGTTCATTGCACTTCATAAAAAAAATAATAAAAATGCGCACACACATTTTAATGTATAAACATATGACTGCCACATTTACACATCAATGACGACTGTTTACTCTGGTCTTATGAGAAGTCGTCAATATGTATGAGATGACAAAATTATGACTCAAACCTAAATGTAACCATTAAGCTGAACCCCTAAAGTAATAAATGTCATACATTTTTACAATCCACATCTTACTGCATTAAACAATTTCACCATCTTACAAATGATGAGTTGTCATTAGATTGTGTTGTACTTGACAGCAGTGTCGATATTCATCTTTTAAAGAGCAGGTCATATGGGTTTTTGAAAAATATCTATTCTGCAGTTTTGTAACGTAGCTGTCCTTCAATGTAAACAGTCTGCAAAGTTGTCAATCAAAAAAGTGCATGGTAAATAAAGATAGTGTCTCTCAAAAGAAGATGTTTTTTTTTCGACTCTGAACAGGCGCTAACAAATCGTCATATTTTCAAATCTTCTGTTACCGATATATATCACTAGGTAATACATTTGCATAATCCCCACCTGCTCGCAAAATACGAACACTCTGACCTGCCCACAAACACTTCCACTAGTTTACACCATTGTCGAGAAGACGCTGTGAAAGCAGAACCGTTTGCTTGTTTGTCCTTGGCGAAAGATGATGATGTGAAGATCAGTGGTTTTAACTTTTTTTTTGTCCCATGCTACCACCGCAACACCCTTCGAACCTTTTGTTGTGTGCTCGTCTATTTACAGAGGACTGCTTCTCTAATCTTGGAAAGTTTGAGCTCGTGGGATTCGCGAAAGCGTGTTATGAAAGATAAGTCCGTACCCACTTGTTTAATTGCGAACAACAAGATCTCCGACCACAACCGTCAGTATGATTGATCGTTAGGTAGCAATCACATTTTCAAGGTTGCGCTGCTCAACATACAAAGACTTTGCGATGAGTATTGATGCTATACCTATTGCAGCTTTGAGTTCCAGGTTAAAACAGCGAGTATTCACTGTCTTACTGATAGTTATGAGTAAGTTCTGGCCCCGAGAAACACACTATTTCCAAAGACTGGCGATGGTCGAATGTAGACTGCGGTATGTTTAGTATTTTCGTTTAATCATAAAAATTTATTTTGACATATTTTGGTTTACCAAACGATTGTTTCATCAGTTAGTCCGTTAGCACCACGGCAACTATCAACCATTAATCACGGTTTTGGAAGTGTTCGCAGCTGGAACTTGCTGGGGCACGATTCGCTTGCAAAAAAGTGTTTAAAACAAACTTTTTTATATGTCATTATTCTTAAACAAGGATTGGCAGCCCTATTTATGTTTATGTAAAAGTGCATGCTTTGTCTATGGTAGTGCTCGTAACTGCACGCAAGTATATTCTCTGGACCAGTCAACAAACAGACTTTGCCAGCCTGAACAATCAGAGCAGCGGATGCTTATGAAGGAAGAGAGTTTACACGAACTAAGTAAAGAACAATGATTGAAAGAATCGTTTAGAACATTGGAACAAATGATTACATGTGAAATGTATAGTTCTGACAAAAAAAACCTACACATGTTTTCAGTCAGTCTTTGAGCCGTGTGCAGCTAAACGGAAGTGATATCAGCATCATGGGCACGCTATAAAGGGAGCACTCTTTGCTTGGTTCCTGTATTGTATATTATAGTTATTATAATTTGAATTAAAGCTTTATTTTTCCATGCTGCTAAGTACACACTGCAATGTTATTCAAATGCCGGCCTGAATCTAAAATTGTGATGTTTGACAGAGATAAAAATAGCAATGAACAGGACAAAAAAATCTGATGTGTCAAAATAGATGTCTTGCAGTGCAAGTTCAATAGACCTGCCACTTGTTCTGTTACCTGTAATGTGTTTCTTTATTTTCCTACTTTCATTTGATCTTTTTAATACAATGGTTATGTAATTGAACAATATTTGAAGGTTACGTACTAATGTTTTACAATTTAAACTTTAATAATAGCATATTAATGAACTAATATTGTTGAACTCTTTTCATGTAGTTAAATTAAACATACATTAAATAAATATTTGTTAATAATAATATAATAAATAAAAAAGTTACAATATTTTATTTTCTATGGTACCGAAAACGGTGACGAGAATCATTACATTTTACTGGTTGACAACTGAAATTTTGACACACTTATTGAAAACTTGGTCCGCTATTCATGATTAGGGTAAGTTGAAATTTGGTCAGATACTATTATTCCTGAGCACTTAAACAACAAATGATAAAAGTAAAATGGATAAAAGTAAAATGTATAAAGAGTAAAATAATAATAAGGGGAAAAAATCTTATAATTCATCAATAATTCTAATAATTCATCATCATCAAGAAACTGAGGACGATATTTCTGTAAGCTTGGTTTTATTTTTATATGTAGAAAATAAATCAAGCATTCTTCTCAATAATCTTATGTCACCACAAGTGACCTCAAACCTCAACTCTGCATTCAGCATCACATAATCTTAAAAGAAAAAACTGCAACATAATGGATGAGAAATGAACAAGAAAGATGTGTGATATGATGAATATGGTGATTGATGTTTGGTACAAAGGAGAAATTATGAATTGGCTTATTTAAACTGTTGTGTAAGCAGGAAAATCTACTCTTCATAATATCCTAAAATTAAATACATCGTCATATAGTAACCACAGGCCGCCAAGCTCCAAAGAGACAAAAAACCATGGACTGTTTTTAAAGTATTTCAGTCATGGTTGTCTCAGCCTCAGACGTCACGGCTAAACGTCTGATGCATACGGCACACAAATTTGGAAACACTTCAGGAGTTTCAAAGTCGTCATCGGACTGGTTGAATTATACAGGATTTCCGGGAGACATGTGTCTGTCGCGTTCTTTAACATTCCGCCACGAAAAAAAGGCGCGTGCATGCCCAAACGCCCTATGGAAGAAGGAAAGCATTGTGTTTACAACGTGTAGAAGAGTGACCCACCATAGCGTTTATCAGGATCAAACTAAATGATGGTGAGTTTCAAAAAGTAATGTGAAATATTGAATGTGCAGGGGCAAGTAGATCTTTCAAATTATCGTCTTAAGAAGTTTACACACCAGTCTATTATTGTGGGAACATTTCCACGTCCCTAAACATGATGCGGCACAAAACGAAATGTGATTGGTTGATTTACCTGTCAGTCAAATGGCCTCTTGGGCGGGTCTTGACCCTTTAAAGCAGCCAAAATGCATCTTTCTCCATTGACAATACAGCTGTGTATTCTACTAACATTTGCAATTCATCTGTTGCTTGCAAAATGTATTTCTTCAGAATAGAATGCATGACTATTTTAAAATGTACATCAGTGCAGAACCAGGCTTTCTGCTCCCATAATATAGTACTCTAACATCAAAAAGATGAAACATTTAAAGTGCCATTTATAAGGTACCTCTCTCATTTTCACAGTTATCTGTGATTATCCAACAATAATGCACATTTCAAAGTGTCACCAAAGTCTGTGTAAGGAATTTTAACTCAGTTGTAAGGGAATTAATTATTATTATTGATTCAGGTTTTGATAGAACTCGGATTTGAAGAGCCTAATTCAACCTGATTCGAACTTTGGATTCTAAATTTGATAGTTTATCACCTCTACTGCTTACTGCTGCCAGCGAGAAGTGTTGATGTCATTGTTTCGTATTTACCGCATATTGAAAATGTAATTTGCTCCTTTGGCCATGGGTGAAATACAATTATGATAATTTGTAAAATCCTTAAAGAATGTTAGGTATGTGTATATTCAGTAAGGCCAGGAGCTAGGTAGCAACGCAAGGGGATCTTTTGGCAATAGCTTTAACATTGAAATTTATGAAACCAGAAAAACGCGAGATTTAAAATGAAAACATTGAATAATTAGTATTGGCTATTCTAGAATAAATAAACTTAGCTAAAACACAACATACCAAATACAGTTTCAGAGGAAAAGGAAAATCTAGTGTGTATACGGAGAGTTCTGGATTTTCATAGTTTACTCGTTTTCACGAGTTGATGTAAAATTACCTTAAGAATCCCGAATCAGATGAATTAAATTCACCAGTCAAACAGATCGAAGAATGAGGTTTTGTACTTGCGTTTGCCTGGTTGCCAGATGGAAAGCTAGTAGGTGATCCTTGCTGAAGCGGCTTCCGGATTGGTTTTTGAGTGAAGCCCGAGTTAGGATTGGCTGGTGATGTCGGCCTGATGCACTGGGGAAACCCCGTCTGGCTTGTTGGTCTGGTGATGAGAGCCGAGCTTGCTAGTTCTATGCTGACGTCTTAGTTTGGCAACGACTTTAAGTGTTCTTTTTTTTGACAGATTTGTCAACGAGTACACTGTAAGAAGTGTCTTGTAAGTTTGATGCTGTGGTATCGCTGTTTAGCATGGTAAAGACGCCAGGAGCACACGTCGGGGTGCTCTAAGCAGCAGCGACGAAGGCGGAACGCGAAAGAGAAAGCAGCAAGCAATGTCTAGTGGATCATTGGCGTGGTGGTTTTGCATATGTGGAAGAAGTCAGTCACCCGCGATTTCAATCGATTCTTGGATGGTGGCGGAACTAACGCGGTGCATGCTTAGATTCATCAGCAAGAGGAACATTTATAAAGTTGATATTAATACTCCTATACATAGTTCTTGTAAAAAGCAAGTATGTGTACAGACTGTATTAAAAAGTGTTCCTCTATTTCAGCATTCTAGCATTTGTATGTTTCTGTATTCGTTCAAGATTTTAACTGCACATATATAAATATATTTATTTCTCTAACAAACAAGGGGTAATAATAAATCACTGCTTGAACGTTTTGCACCAATTAAAAGAACACATTCAAGTATATATATCTACAGACATAAAAACCTATTATTTGTTGACTCTGGATCCGATATTTTCAACTTTCCAAAGATTAGCAACGATGGTCAAATGAAATCTGTATCTTTCCTTGGAATGCCGGACAAAATGGGAAGGGTCCTGCTTGGTCATTCTTCCAGGCAGATCTGCATTAGCGAGTCGGTGGAGAATTAGGCTGACAGGGAGCTATAAAATTGTCTCTTTTGTGGATCGGAGTTTAGCAATTTATGCGTCCACTGGTCACGAGGGCCATGCGATTCTGTGCGGGGCTCTGTTTAGATACCAGGTTCTTTGTTCTTTGGTCAATTAGATGTTTTAATGTTGCGTTAGAAGCCAGTTACGAAACCTACTGACCTTCTGTAGCTTAAACAGGTTCAGATGGGAGGGGTCAGTTCTTGTTGTCTTAGTATTCTGTCGACGTGGAGGTGGCCTGGCAAATCATTAGCTCTGTGTTTTCTTTGTAAAGACAAGCAGAGCGAGACAGGAACTCATTGGAGAAAGTTGCCGCCTGGCGGGTCACGGTTGATGCTTTTACGACTCTCATCTGGTTTGTGTGATTTTTGGAAATGCCTTACATCTGAGATTTCTCTCTCAACTGTTAACCAGCTGAATATGTTTTCATTTATTTTAAAGCACCTTTTCAATACAGTATCGTATACAGTATCGAATACAGTGCTGATTTTTAAGGAGTTAAAAGAACACGGATTTCTGACAACGTGCCGTGTTTACTTGAAGTATGTCAGAGTCGGTTCTCTGTGGCCGGGGGCCGACGAGGCATCTGATTTGATCAGGGAAAACCAAAGACCCCAGTTAGAACTGCTGTAATGGTGCTCAAAATGAAGAAAAGTTGCAGTGATATCGCCTGTAATTCAGTGCAAGCTCAACATTTATTAGGATATATTGAGCCCTCGGGATACAGAGATAGCAGGGGATGGAGGGGTCAGAAAGTACGGGTCCGCACAGTCGGATTGTTGCTGTCTGGAATCACTCAGGGAGATTAAAAGGAGAGTTCAGAGAGAGAAAGAGAAAGAGAGAAAGGCTCTGTGAATCCACTGAACCTCCGTTGACTTTATAAATGCGATTGGATCTGCAGCACAATTGGATTACAGAGCTCTTATTTCATTACGCATTCTCTTCTTTATTGCATTATTTCAGAAAGAGTTGGAAACAAGTCTAATAGCTTTTTAAACAGGTTCCTGTCAGTGGTGTTTTAAGCTGCTGTTATTTACCATGAGCGTCTCTGCTAGGCAATCGATCAGACACCTTCATTTCAGCATTCTGCTGTCACTCTGAGATGAGGCTGTGAAATAGATTGAGGACAGGAGGGTGGAAAACTGAATGAAAGCCGCACTTCTCCTTAGCTTGGCTGGCCACAAGATAACATTTGGTTCCTTTTCTGTCAAAGGCACCTTCTTCTGCCTTTGAATATAACAGTAGTGACAGATCCATTAAGAGCTTTAGAATTAATTGAAATTCAAAGAGCTGTGAAAAACATAAGAGTGCAGCTATTTAACGTGAACCTGCTTCTGGCCTTGTGCTGCATTCTTGAACACTCTGGCAGGTAATATCACACTCTCTGAATTGCCACAGGACAACTGGAGGGAAATTGGAGAGATCTGCAAAAAACCTCATGCCATTTCTAATCCACTATTGATCACTGTTCCCACTGAACATTTAGGAGACTGAATATTTACAGACAGCATACTTTTTTGTTAAAAGGTGAATCTCATGACAATGACCGAGTGGATGCTGACAGTGATGGAATCGCTCTCTCGGTAGATGGCTGTGTTTTTGCGTTTGGACTAATGAGGCGCCTTTGTTTTGTCATCCCTTACGAAAAAATACGTTTATTCAAGTGTGCTATTAGTATACTTCTTTTTAAACAAAAAAAATAGGAAAGTATACTTTCAGTCTAATTTTTATGTACTTCTCTGACATGGGCTTTATGTACTTCTCAGAAATATACTTAAAATGACATTTAAGTATACTTGACTTATACTTAGAAAAATATATTTGAGCTATACTTGTGCTCTGAGAATTGTATTCATTGTTATATGGTAGGGGGCGCTAGTACACATCTTCTGTACAGAATTTCCAAAACACAAGAGAAGAAAAACCCGAAACAACAGATGCTTCCATGTGTATTTTAACATGATCATCAGACATAAAACAGCATCAAAACTGTGTAATGTTATGGAATAAAATGTCGACCAATGAATAGGTAATGACTGTCAAGCTTTGGGGTGCTGAACGACTCAAATCATGTTGGAGTACATTTAAACACCAATTCATAGTCTGTTTCAGCTTTGGTCAAAATCTTGTTTATTTCTTTATTCAAGTGTTTAAAAAAAGAATGCATGAAGCTAGAATAAAATGTTTTTGTTACAAAGCAGATACCGGTTCTTCTTTGATGGTTTTGTAGAAGATATTCATAAATACAAAAAGATACAAATTAAGACATAAATCGGGACACGTCGTAGAATAAACGTATGGATGTAAAGTTCACTTAAAGGAAAATACGAGTATACTGCAGTATAAAAACTACCTAAACTAGTCAGAGATTACTGAGACTATAAGTCAAAGTGATACTAAAAATGTACTACAAGATTTAATTAGTACTCTACAGTATATTACATAAGAGTCTTTAGATATGTTGCAAAAGTACAGATAACTAATACTAGAGGTACAAGATAGTTGGGTACTCAACGTTCACTACTGTTTTACTAAAGTTATTCTTAATGCATATTTTATATACTAAGAAAGTGGGTCAATTAGTCCGAGAGTGAGTATTTTAAAAGGACATTAAAGTATACTTATAGTACAAGGATAGTGTATGCTTACTACATAAAGATACTTAAAAATTACTGAACTTTCTTAAGTATACTTATAAAGAAACTTGCAAGTATTAAGCTTTTTGGTAAGGACATCGAATCGTGTCAGACAATGCAGGGTTCTGTAAGTTGATTAATGCGTAAATGTTCCTAGATCTTGAGTCTGCAATTGTACTCAAACTGTGCCGGAGTAAGATTTTGAACAACAGCATCAATAATAAATTAGAGTCCAACTGGCAGACCTAAAACTGTACCATCTTGATAACGCAAAGATCTAGAAAAAACCAAGAAAAATAGATTGAAGAGTCTTGGTGGTTGCTAGGTAGTTGTTCTGGCATTGCTAGGTGGTTACTAAGGTGTCCGGAAGAAGCTAGGTCAACGGTAATGTGTGATAACAGAGCCTTGAAGTCTTAGGAAAAGTTATAATCAAAGTTTGAAAAAAAAAAAATGTATGCAAATTTATACATAAAGAGTATTATGAGAAATGACCAAACTGGAATACTGATAAGGCCCTGTTTCTATGGTTACTGTCTCTACTAAATACTCTACATTCATGTAACCCTGCATAATGCTACATCATGTTTAATAGTATTCCTGAATACAAGTCATACACAAATGTAATTATATTAAATGTATTTTATTAATACAAATTGTAATAAAATAAGGTCACATGAGAACAGCCTTTCTCACTAAATCTGTCAAGTACATCTAACATAAAAAGTGAAACAAATTGTAATTATATAAATATCATTATATAAAAATGTAAAATAAATAATTTAACATTTAAAAAATAACTATTTCTATCTATAAATATTTCTAGGATTGTGACATTATTTTCATCACAATTAAGAATATTTCATCTCATTACTCTAATGCATTGCAATGCATTTTAAAAATAACCAAATTTTCATTATATTAAATATACTGTATATATGAAAAAAAATTGAGAATCAATGAATGACAAAAAAGCTCAAACAAACATCCTGACGTCTCACAATAATGAGCAAATTGGAGGGTCCTTAATTGTCATTAAATTAATGTTACAATGCATGCATAAATCAATCAATCAATCCTAATGCTCCTGGGCTAGATTTTCTAAATAATATACAACTTCATGCGTTTCCTTTTATTTTGGGTTGAACTGTGACATGTTTATGTGAGACAAGAAGGCATAAATGTATATTTCACAACTGCCCCGCAGCACAAAATAATCGCTCTGATTTAGCATTATGTTAAGAGGGGATAAACGCTGTAGGACCATATCGCTTTATGAATCAATCCTGAGTAAACGCAGACCAGGGCACAAAGAGGAGGTGATTTGTGGTTTGGTAAAGCTGCAGTAAGGAATTCATTATGAACTAATAGACAGGAGAAGATGAAAAACAACAGGGGAGATCCATTAAAGAGGGAGCAATCACTGCTATTAGGATCATTATAATCAGCAAGCGCATGTAATAAATGATAAACATCTTTTATCAGCATCTTTACCGCAGAGATAATGTTTGTTAGTTAAAAAGACAGGTGTTGGACACCACATCCGAGAAGATAATGAAATAGCAGGACTCATTATTTTGAGTTAAATGCTTGGGAAGACTGCAAAAGAAAGTTAGAGTAAAACTACTGTAAATTAACTTGAGAAAATAGTATATTATTATTATAATAAATAAATAACTTTGTTGAGAAGATGTCATTATCCAACTATGTTAGACAAATCTCTTTTTTATTATTTGTGTATTTATTTATTTATTTTAACTTTGAACAGAACTCGCACTTCACCTTTATTTTGCTATTTTTTGGTATTCTATGCTGGTGTACTCTTCTGTAAACTTCACGTTCAAGAACTGAACATGCAAACTAATAAATATGTAGAGCAAAGGACGCGAGAGAGAGAAAGTAAAGAAAAGGGAAAGACCAAACTCTGAGAGAATTTGGGAAAAGTAGCAGGGGTCTTTAACTTTTAAAATGTCTGCCAGGACTACACAGGTTCCAGAACATCCACCTATACACCTGAATTCAGAGGCAAGCAGCACATGTGCTGACAATCACATAGTCCCATCCCACACCCAGAAAACTTTACAAAAGTAATTCCGCAGATTGTCTAACCCGATACTTTTCAATTCCAGCAGACTTATTGAACAACCAAAACAAATGGAGTCACCCCGGTACGCCTTGCACAAAATTCAACCGCTTGCTCCTGCATCTCAAGCCATACATTTATCTCCAGCATTGTGCTACTCTGCTAAATCAGAATGAGAGTCACTCCCGAAAATAAACCTCAGTAAAACAATTTAGACCCAGTGTGTGCATCCCGAATAGAAAAGAAGCATGGAAGTGTGTAGCATAAGTTTCTAATACAAATCACAGCTGACAAAGCTGATAAAGGATAAAAAACACAAATAAAGAACCATAAAGGTAGCCCATACAATTGTATTCCAGAAGTCATATGATAGCTTTGGGTGAGGCACACAATGAAATTGAAGGAATTAAGCAAAAATAATCTTCCCTTTCCTTCATTCACAGTGCTGACATGTCACATGCAGCACACAATATAGTCGTTCAAATACGCAGAGCGGAGAATGAGATTTGAAAGATACAGTAGATTTTAATCTGAATGAAGAGAAGGGGGAATTTACAGTGAATAACAGTTTAAATTTGGGTCTATTTCTCACAAAGGGTCAAACTTTATTTTTTTATTTTAATAAGGTATAATTCTAGCTATTAACAAACCATTAACCATGGCTTTTGCCTCAATAAATTACTAATTTGCTGCTTATTAATAGTTAGTAAAGTAGTTGTTAAGTTTAGGTATTGGGTAGGATTAGGGATGTAGATTATGGTCATGCAGAATAAGTACTAATAAACAGCCAATATGTTAATAATAGGCATGCAAATAAGCAATTGTTCACTATTCTAAAGTATTACCTCACAAAGTTATTGAATGCATTTAGAAAACACAAATCAAATACAATTGTATTCTTCGTTTATATATATGTTTTCGTCTCGGTCACTATGACTTCTTGTTGTATAGTTAAAAAAAAAAAAAACGAGGGTGAGATAATATTGACAGAAGTCTCATCATTTGCTCGAACTACTTCTTTAATCACTAGCTGATCTGTGAAAGTGTTGTATTTTTGCCTTTGAGAGTCTGCATCTGACCTTGTTTTGCCATGAACACTCTTTCTGTATCAGCCCCTCATCTCTTGATTGAGTGATGCCTCTAGCTACGAAGTAAGAAGATGGAGCAAAAAGACCAGAGAGAACGAAAAGCTTTTGATCCAGGAAATACCCCATCAGCTGGCAAAGTCACGGCTGACCGTACTAGCGTTTAACTATACAGTTTTCCACTGATTTAAGATCAAACTTTTACTACAGCAGGCTGATGTGAACCACTGAAACACAAATCACACTCCTAAATCAGAGATAGGGAAAGGTTGGGTGAGCAGAAAAGGCTGCATCCTGTGATCTTTCTGGAGTTTTTGTGATTGGTGAACCACATGGCAATGTGATGCAATTAAGTTCCATTCAGAGCAATCCTCCTCTAGCTGCAATTTATTCCACAGAGTTACAAACCTCTGGTGTTTTAACACCTGCTATTTTAAATACTGCTACAATTTGTAATAAAGTACTCGTCACTGGAATTGTCTAAATTTAGGAGGTTCCTGCCAAGTAATCTTTTTTTAAGAATTTTGGCAAACAGTTTTGATGCTTTTCAGTCAATTATTAATCTTAATTAAAGGCACAGTTCACCCAAAAATGAAAATTCCCCCAAAATTTACTCACCCTCCAGCCATCCTAGTGTATATGTCTTTCTTCTTTCAGATGAATACAATCGGAGTTATATTAAAAAGTGCTTGATTCCATAGACTTATATTGGTTTCGAGAAAATGGGGGGTTGGATTTATGAAGCCCAATAAAGTGCATCCATCCATCATAAAACATACTCCACATGGCTCCGGGGGGTTAATAAAGGCCTTCTGAAGAGAATCAATGCATTTGTGTAAAAAAAATATCCATATTTAAAACTTTATAAACATTAGCCTAATCTCTAGCTTCCGTCAACTGTCGTATGCGTGTTCACGAGAGAGTGGCGTCCCAGCGGATGACGTAGGCGTAGCGTGAGAAGTGATGAACACGGAAGCGCACAGGAGAGACCAAAACAAAAACCGGTCACGAATAATTTGTAAAGAAAAATGTCGGAGGATTTTGATAGGCTATAAGCCAAGAGGAGACTGGTTTTCCTTTGCTGTAAACAAAACTTAGTTCTCACAAGACTAGCATATTCTCAAGCCACTCTCTCGTGAATGCATATGACATTTAGACACTTGCGGAAGCTCTCACTCGGGGTGCAGCTGCTCTTACCTGCAGTCGTGAATGCAGTGATGGACATCTGTCTTTCCTCAGTCAACTGATGTTTGGATTTCATGTGATTTTTCATTGTGGTGTTGATATTATGATAGCTCAGTTTCACTGATTCATTTGATCAAAAGTAATTCCATTTTGTAATATCATTTAGTAAGAATTTTGATCAAAGTAATTCCAAACTTCGCAAGGCAGACGATGCCATTCTCTGATCAAACACAATCAACCCAGTGCTTTTAGTTATAACTGCTTAGAATTTATCATGGATTACCTGCATTTATGGCTAGCAAAGCAGCTTGCAGTAAAATTTGAGTAGTGTTTTTATTTTTCGAATAGAGAGCAAATATTCTACTATTTGCGCACACCCCTATTTTATAAGAGAAGTGATGGACAGTTGTGTGATGTGACACGCAGGATTCAGTTTATGACACTTCACATTCATTTCTATGGTATCAGCAAACAGTCTGTCACACAACTCTGATGGAAATTCAATGACAGCAAGACTGTAACGTGATTGGTTATCAAGGCTCACATGATCCAAATTGATCATTAGACTTTCTTTAATAGTAGAACTGGTATTTCCCAATAATAAGGCCATCTCTGACTGAGAAACACTAGTCTGCAGTAAAAAGTCCCTGACATTAATCTCTAAAGAACAGTTCCATGTATCTCATCTTGTTTCTATTATTACCAAAATCAAGAAATTCTCATGTGACTGAGTGTGGGCGGGCCTTTCGCCCTGCAAATGGCTGCTTGTAAACATGTTTGTGTCTAATTAAGTCTTCATGGGCTCTACTTTATTGCACACAGATTGAATACTGCTTGTGGTAATTACAACTAGACTCCCGTTATGAATGTGTTTCATGCTTTAATTTAATTACATTTATTAATCAGTGCTAGAGAGCTAAAGAGCGGCAGAGAGAGAGCCGAAGAAGAAAATATAGAGCCGGGAAGAGAATATGGGTTGATGGGGGTGTTTATTTGTTCTAGATTATGTAGAGGGATATTGCATTGTGCTTTGCTGCCCATAATTGGATCTGATAATGATGAATTATGGAACATTTCCAGGAGATAAAACATCACCCAGGCGCTTATTTGAAGCTGGGGCAATATACATCAAAATGAGAGGTGTGGAACAGCCACCCCCCGCATTGAGTGAAGGTGGGGGACCTTGGTGGCCTCTCACCATAAATGTAATTTATTTCTCTTAAGGAATTATGTCTATAAACAATACTGCAGTAGCTGCACTAAGCCAGATTAGGGATGAAAAGTGGACTGGTTATGTTTTAAAGTAATAAGGTGGAGAAGGGTGTTTAGTGGATAGATCGAGTACACAGACTGTAAGCCCCAACAAATATGTGGGCACTAATTGAATTGGAATGTCGGGTTACGTGTTTTACACCTGTCTTAGTTCCTGTATTCCTTTTTTGGTCATGTTTCCTGTTCTTGTTTAGTGATTGATGATTCCGCTCACCTGTGTTTGTAATTATCCTGTGTTTATAAGTTCATGTCTGTTCCTTAGTTCTTCGTCGGGTCTACTCGTTGTAAATGTCTTCATTGTGCTCTTTGAATACCCTGTTGGACTATGAAAGACTCTCGTTTTTGTGAAATCACGTCTCCTCGTTCATTTACCCGTGCTCCAGCGGATTGTGACAGAAGACCCGACCAAATACAGTTCCATCAGTGTTCTTAGTTTGGAGTTCCGTAGTTTACATGGATACCCTTAACTTAGGAGTAGTACCTCCTCCTCCTGCTGCAGCAGGGGGAGAGATTGCTTGAGGGTCATACTGCAGTTCCCTGGTCCTCGCTGTTCTAACCAGCTACCCGGACGACGCGCTCGGGGCATTCTACGACGCAGTTTAAACTATTCTCGTGTCACAGCACGCTGTCGTCCGAAGATGCCGCGGAGCGAATTTCGCTGTGCCTTTGTGGAGTGGACATGCGCCGAGAAGATCGGGTTGGGGTAGATGAAAACCCACAGTAAGGTACCAATATGGCCCAAGGGGACCTATGTAATCGGTTAGGTACGAGAACCGAAATCAGAACGCAGGAAAATTCGGAGAATTTCGAGTGGCCTCATTTCGGTGCCATGCCTGAGCGATCTATTAAAATATTTGTCCTCTGGTTCTCGGAAACGGACGTAAGAAGCATCGTCACCGGCACCGCACTTGAAAAATAATTTCCCGACTGAGAAAATGCACATGAACTCAAGTCGGAAAGCTCTAATAATAAAAATCCAACAAATCTTTGTAGTAACGAGAGTGTGCATGTTGTTTTCACATTCCGACTTAAAAGCACAAATCGGGAAATGAGAGCATCCAAGGAGCACGTGAATGCAGTAATTACACTGCTCTGCTGGCAAAGGTTTCGTAACTTCCGTTAAACTAAAGATAAAATGCTTAAATTAAAATACCTTAAAGCTAAAACCTCCCTGTAATTACATTGTTCTCATGAACTGTGTCCAACAAAGAGAAAATTTCACTTTTTATCTCCAACAATCACCAGTCAAATGCATCTCTTTTGTGATTCTGTTTGTGGCTTCTTTGTCACAAGAATATGAAAAGCAGGAATATGAAAATTATGTTACATAGGTACTTAAAAAGAATACTTGGAGTAGCATATTGGACTCTATCATATACTTACTTATTATGAAAAATACCAAGAGATGGCTTGAAATAACACAGATAACTAAATGTTGCAGTCGGGTGGATTATTGTATGTTTTACAGTACAAAAGCAGTTTATATGTTTCTGTTTATAGTTAAATCTTAATAGTGATGCCTTTGTCCATATAAGAGATTTCCTGGAGGGTCATGAGCTCTCTACTTCTGTGACTGGATATGTGAATTTTCTGTGCGAGGGCACCCTCTGGCATCCAGTATGAATGAAACAGACATCATGTGTTTATAATAGAATGAATAGGCCATCCACATTTTGGTTTGGGATTTTTATTTATTTTTATTTTTTTAATAAACTATCGGTTAGGCCTACCGGACCGTTTTCAAATTATCGATTTTGCATCGGTATCAAAAAAACCCCAAACGATACCCAACCCTACCGAGAAATGGATCTCCGTTCCCCGCCTGTTCCCAGGAGAATCTTGCCAGTTCCAATCAAGACCCTCCCGTGGCCCAGACTAACCTATCCGATCATTTTGCGTCGAGTCGACCAAAGGCCTCCATCTGCTATGCCTTGGACCTCCGGATCCTCCCCGTCGCCCTGGCTCATCGGCTCTCCGTCTCTGCCTCGGACTCCTCCACCACCTGCTCCGCCGCCGTTGGTCAGCCCCCTGGAGTCAGCGGCCATTCCTCCTCCATGGCTCCTTCCTCCATCGGCTCTACCGTGGGTCGCCATCATGGCTGTGGCATGGGTCCTGCTTGGCTCCTCCTGCTCCAAGCCCCTCCTGTCTCCTCCATGGCTCCTCCCTGGCTCCTCCTCATCGTCACCTCCATGGACTCTGTCTCCCCCTCCCGGGTGTCCGTGCACCCCCCCCATTTTGTTCTACTGCTCTTAAAACTTTCACATAATTTTAAACATAAACAGATTCAATATTATTTTCAAAAAGGTTTTCAAAGGCATTTTTTAATCTAATTCATGTGTATGAATTGCAGTTTTAATTTATTTTTGAAAACTTATAGACCTGGACCAAAAACAGATATAAAGTGAGACACATCAATGTCCCGAATACATTAAAAAAAATATAAATAATTATATTTTTATAAATAAAATATTTAAATATAAAGTATAAATAATATAATGTACTATATGAAAAACTTATTTATAATATTCTCATGAAAAGAAATAATTTGATTTAGGATAGAACAGTACAGAAGAGCTGTGTGATGAGTCAGGAACAGTAAAGATATATTAATGTATATTTTAAAAATAACTGCATCGCTTTAAAAGGTTTATGATCATGCAAAAAATGTATTTGTGATTTCATATGAGCCTTATTTTGTTACATTCCTCAAGAGGGCAGCAGAGAGACACAAAGTGCACTCTGCACACTGGTGGATTTCATGGAACTTGACTCTCCTCTGCTGTTCATTCAAAAAACTATTTTCCATTACAGCTGGATTTGTTTCCTGACCATGATCTAAAGATAATCTGCAGGTCTGCGCATTAATGTGTGTGACGAATACAGTGAAGCCAAACAAATTAATTTCACATTTCACTGAACACAGATGCAAGTGTTTTTTTGTTTTTTTTTCTAATATTTTTCATAATTAAGCAAGACATAAGAGCGCCCTTCAGAAACATTTGATTTTGAAGCGTAAGCGGTTTCCTTATGATTAGGATTTATGATGCTATTTTATTGGCTATGCTCGCAAACAGAATACTAGCTGACTATACAAAGTTAGCATATTGCAGTAATTTAAACAATATGTCATGTGATCTCATAATGTTGGGACCAGTTACTAGTTCAATAAATATGGTTATTTTGCTGTTGTTATTTTATGTAATTTTTTTAACTTACAATGGCACACAATGTTTAAAGATTCTAGAACATGTTATATTCACAACTTTCAAAACTGTTTTATGGAGTTTTGTCTACAGATTATTTTCTTCTTCTTCAGAAAGACCTTTTGTCTGATTGAACAAAGGGAAGAGTACAATTCATTGAATGCACTATACTTAAGTCCTCACAGCAGGCCTGGTTCTACGGGGATGTTAGAGGGTGCACCCTCAAACGAAATCAATAGCTCCCTCAGTTAAAGCTGTAATAATGGCATTTTATTGCAGATCTGGACTTTCAAGTGCCCAAAGCCATAAAAAATGTCCCATGCCTCTTTTCTATAATAAAACTAACATGTTTCATTTTGTTGTCCTTATCTATTTGAAAGAACTAAGCATTTCATGATCTCTCTTCTGAGCTCATGAAGAAGCCCAGCATCTCTTTCTCCACTCCTGTCAGTGTGTCCAGAGGCCCTCCGCAGCTGCAAGCGTTCAGGAGCCACAGTTTCACCATCACCTGATCCTTTGAGCCACAGTATCCAGGAGGAAGCTTCCACTGCACAGTCCCCTGGAGCAACAGAAGCCACACCCACCCAGCTGTCAATCACTCAGCCTCCTTCCAGCTAATGATTTTCACCAGGGAAACTACAGCTGTGTCTACCACAATCAAGTCGACTTTAAAGGGGACTTAACACACACAGTTTCACCCAATCTCATGTTAATCTTTAGTACTTATAGAGTAGTATTGCATCCTTCATATCTCCAAAAAGTATTTAGTTTTATCATATTTATAAAAGAAAGATAAAGCTTAACGATTCTCTCCGAAAACAGCTGACCTCCTGGAGGTGCGCCGAGGGCGGCGCTAAAGAGTGACGAGCACTTGCCTGCCGATTACCAACAAAACACAGACATTTGATGTGTTTCACTTACCGTCTGCAGTTCCGAATCATGACCGGGATCTTTTATAGCTGCGACCGCTCCATCTTTCAGTATCAAACCATGTGCAAATCCAGCGTCGAACTGGGCCTTGTTTATAAAACGTTCGTCAACAAACACACTTGTGAAACTCCGTTGCTGCCCCGAAAAACAAACTGCATCCACTGTTCATGTAACATTGAGTTCTTTAGGAAGCTGAACAAAGCTGAAAACATTCTTCCCGAGCAAGTCCCGTGCAGCGGATGAAGCACGCTCTTGCTCTCGCTCCAGTCGATGTATGGAATGGATGGTGGAATGATCTTCCCACCCCTATACAGAATGCTGAATCCCTGACATCTGAAAACGCATCTCTTTAACTCTACTTGCTTCATCTTAAAAAACTACAAAATCTTGTACTTCTTTGAACATGCCTAAAACTTGTATTTCATCATTCCCTGTGTATTTTGCCTCTGTAAGAAGACTCGCTTATGTAGTCCCCAATTGTAATCGCTTTGGTAAAGCGTCGGCAAAATGACTAAATGTAAATGTAAATGTATGCGCGGACGTGCTCTTCCGGGAGAAGTGCCCATATAAGCAAGTTTAGGTGTCTGCAGGAAAGTAATGGGCATTACCAGATCGGGGCGTTTTTAGACCATGTTTTCCCTGATTGGCTGGCGTCCTAGTGACTGTAGTTTAGGTGGGGTTAGAAGGGGTTCATTTTGATTGCATGATTGAACAACCCTGCAGTTGACAGAACACCCCACAAATTCATACCGCCCACTTTTGCTCTCAGAGACCCTCATCCTCATATAAGATTCCACCCTTCATTACGTCAGGAATCGAAAAAAATTTTCCGAAACTTGTAAGAAACCCGGAAGTTAGTATTTGGCACAGAAATACTCTGCTATACATGTCCAAATAGTTTTTTTTTAAAACCTTGGCCATGTTTAGCATGATAATCAAACTATTTAACATTGTAAATAACTCAACATGCATGAAATAGCATTAGACCCCACCCCCCCCTTACGTATTTTCTTCACACCCCTCGTCAGGTTGGAGGGTAGGGGCACTGTCTGCCATTTTGACAATTTGGAATACTCAACCCACTCTGACCTATTCACTACTATGTTGCATCTCAGTGCTTTACTGTAACCGCTCTATTAACCACTTCAATTTTTGTGTAATTTACTGTCCTCCTGGGCACCTTTATAGAGGAGCTGTATGTGCTGCTGTCCTCATTCTCTGTGGATGGCAGTCCACTTTTAGTCTTTGGTGACTTCAGCATTCATCTGGACAATCCTTATGCTGCAGACTTCCATTCACTCATAGCTTAATTTGATATCTAACGCCTTACCACTACAAGCACTCACAAATCAGGCAACCAACTTGACTTAAATTTACACACGCAATTGTATTGCAGAAAACATTTTGGTAAAACCCCTACACATCTCTTCATTTACTGACCATTTCTTCATTACATTTAACCTACATCTTCCTACCTGTGTGCCACCAACCTCTCTACCTGTTACTTTTAGATGAAACCTGCGCTCCCTTTCACCCTCCTCTCTGTTCTCTGTAGTGTCTTCCTCTCTTCCCTCACCTACCCATTTCTCATCTCTGGACATTAATGCAGCAACTGACACTTTATGCTCTACTTTAACTTCGTCTAGACGTTATTTGTCCTCTCTCCTCCAGGCCAGCACTGGCTACCCCTTCTAACCCCTGGTTATCTGATGTTCTTCATGAGCATCGGTCCAAACTCAGGGCAGCAGAGAGAAAATGGCGCAATCAAAAGATCTGTCTGACCTGAGTATGTATCAGGCTTTGCTTTCATCTTTCTCTGCTCAAGTCCATACTGCCAAAACTTCATACTTCCACAACAAGATCAACAACGCTCCAGACACACGTAATCTCTTCAAAAACTTTCCATTCTCTCCTCTGTCCACCACCTCCTACCACTTCTATAACATCTGATGATTTCGCCACATTCTTCACAGACAAAACTAGAACAATCAGTAGTCAGTTCTCAGCTCCACACACACAGGACCTCAAACCAACTACTGGAAAGCCACGGCTAAAACTCCCATCTTCTCCTTCTGTCCCCTCACTGAGGCAGAAGTATCCAAACTTCTCCTCTCCAGCCACCCTACAACATGCCCTCTAGACCCAATCCCCTCACACCTTCTCCAAGCAATCTCCCCTACACTTTTACCAGCACTTACACACATCATCAACACATCCCACTGCATTCAAGCAGGCTCGGGTAACCCCACTGCTCAAAAAACCTACATTAAACACTTCTCTTATAGACAGCTACAGACCTGTCCTTTGATAGCAAAAACACTCAAACGAGTTATTTTTAACCAGGTATCATCATTTCTTACACAGAACAACCAACTGGATCCTAACCAGTCAGGCTTCAGGAGTGGCCATTCAACTGAGATTGTGCTACTGTCAGTCACGGAAGCCGTGTGGATTGCTGGATCATTCTGCTGCTTTTGACACTGTTAATTATCAGATTCTCCTGTCCGCCCTCTCATCAATGGGCATCACAGGGATTCCACTTCGCTGGTTTGAATCCTATCTCACTGGTAGGTCTTTCAGGGTGGCCTGGGGTGGGGAGGTATCCAAAGCACATCAACTGGTCACTGGGGTTCCTCTGGGATCAGTTCTGGGACCCATCCTCTTCTCCATTTACACTACATCACTGGGACCCATCATACAGGCACATGGTTTCTCCTACCATTGCTATGCTGATGACACACAGCTCTATCTCTCATTTCAACCAGATGATCCAACGGTAGCTGCACGGATCTCAGGCTGCCTGGCGGACATCTCGGCATGGATGAAAGAACATCACCTACAGCTAAACCTGGCAAAGACTGAGCTTCTTGTCTTCTCGGCCACTCCAAATCTACAGCATGACTTCACTTCTGATTCCGATTCTAATCATGCAGTCAAACCTTTACAAATGATTAAGAATGCAGCAGTATGACTGGTCTTTAACGAGCCCAGAAGAGCCCACATCACACCTCTCTTTATCTCCCTGCACTGGCTACCGGTTGCGGCTCGCATCAAGTTCAAGACATTGATGCTTGCATGTAGAACAGCCTCAGGCTCAGCACCTGCCTACTTCCACTCTTACGAATCAACATCCCCTCCAAAAGTCTGAGATCCACTAGTGAGCTATGCCTTGTGGTACCATCACAAAGAGGCACAAAATCACTTTCCAGAACATTTTCATTTACTGTTCCTGGCTGGTGGAATGATCTTCCCACCCCTATCCGGAATGCTGATTCCCTGACATTTTTCAAGCGACAGCTGAAAACTCACCTCTTTTGTCACTATCTGACTTCATCCTAATATATATATTTTTTCCTCTCTCTCACTTCTTGTCACAGGTACCTTATACTTAAAGTGTCAAGAGTTGTCACAGCTAGCGACTCATCACATTTTTAAAATGTATTTACCTTCTGTGTTTTCAGGTTCTACGTTGGATGTGGAAAATTTCAGGATAGTGCTCATACCAGGTTATTTTCTGATCTACTGGTTTATATTTCTGATCTTCAAGAAGTGGGAAGCTTTATTCTCGAGACAGAATAGCAGTGACATTTTCCATTCAATTTATTAAATAAATACATTCGTAGACAAAAATAAATAAATAAAAATCTGCATAGGAAACATTAAAAACCTTAGTGATTATCCACACCTTTACACCTAAAGAAATAAATCATACTTTGCATTTATGTATTCATTAAATGCATAATAATTAATAAATATGTATATTTGGTAATAAGACACTTAAAGATGAATTTCGGTGTAATTTCTGTCACTGTGCCATTGCTGTATGTAAGTTGTTGCTAGGTGGTTAAAAATGGTACTCTTCATCTTTAATGTATAAACATGGAAAAGCATGAAAGTTCAAGGAGTTTGTGGCAATATGGTAAGTGTTCTTGTTTTTGTAAGCTTCAGTTTCTGGTCTATTGTGTACAGGACACAAGAGGGCAGCAGCAGTCCATCATGAGAACAGAGATGATTTCTCTGCAACCCTGTGAGAAGGAAGAATGAAACCTGCCATCTGTCGCAAAGAGGATGTTTCTGCATCACAAACAAAAATTAAATGTGTCATTTTTCACACAACAAAAAATATGTATGCAACAGATGAATATTTATACAAAAGGTTAATGTCTAGTAGTCTGAGATTTCAAGAATACATGAGTACTGTACTAAACAAGATCATTTTTAATGTACTTTTAGCAGAGTACTAAACTTGAATTAAAAACTAAGCAAATTAGCACAGACAAAAAATGGTCAGTCGTGGACTGAAGATGTTTATTTGGTGTACACTAAAAATTGAAAATTAGCAAACAAAACCCGATGACCTAGAACAAAGTTTAATATGAGTCCAGGCAATCTGGCTGCTCTAATTTCAGTTTTCAAAAAAAAAAAAAAAAAGAAAATCTGCTCCTGGCAGCCCGCAAACCGTTCACTACCCAATGAAACCTGAAACATCATTCTGTAGTGTAGGAAAAACAATTCCAAAAGTGTTTCAAATATGTTAAGAAAGGGGAAAAAACACTACATATTGTAAATACTTGGGCAGTAAAAAGTAGATACACAGCATTTTGTGTTAAAATAAGAATATCTGACAAAATATATTTTGTTTACAAAACGTTGATACGTGAGACTACACTTAAAGCATCTGTTAAATGGTGTTTATATATTATCATACATGTTCATATTGCACGAGAGTCGTCGGAAAACTTGGTCCTCTCCTTAGCCCAGACAGAGAGGTTGTAAGTAAATCTAGTCTGTCTCGACAGGGAGTAGAAGCAAAAGATTGAATAGAAATCATACAAGCATCTTAGAGTACATGTAAGACTGAATAACACATAATACTTGGTTTTGATCTCTTTCTCTCTCCTCCGTTTTGTTCTGTCCATCCCTCTCTGTCTCCAGCACAGTGTCATTTCACTGGTCCCTTGATTCATACAACAATTTGGCAGCCTTGAGACAAACGGGGAATAGAAAACATAATATTATATAATATTGAGGAATCCTCAAAATCCTCTTAGTTATGACTAGGGCTGTGTGATACCAGGGACACAATAATGTATGGAAGAAATTGTGCTGATTAATATTACAACTGCTATGATACCGTTATTATCAGGTTTACTGCTAATTTGAAAAATATTCTTGAAAAATAAGTTTTGGATATTTTCTTCCTATTTAAACAGAATATGCATAAGGCTGACTTCCTTTAAACTGAACTTATTTAGGCAATGTTTTTTTATTTTTATTAGAGACCTTATTTATTTATATTAAATAGTAGGTATATTTCCAGATTTTGCTAGAATATAAAATTAACTTAATTACATAAATGCAATTATATCAAGGCATATATATATATATCTAGTATAATATATATATATATTATTTTTTTTTTTTAAACAGTGCCGCCTTTATTTACACCTACGTTATGCATGGCTGCAAGCCAGGCAGACGCGATGCGCTTGTCATCGGCAGGGTCCATGTGGAGCTGCTGTAGGTTCTGAGATCCTGGTGGCTTGTATTGAAGCACCATGCCGCTGGCTCGAAGAGAACACCCTAAAAACAGGTCAAAGGTCAGTGGTGGGGTTGCACACAAAGATTTGGGTTTATCAGATGTGATTCACATAATGTGAAAGTAACATGATGCTTAAGTGCAACTGAAATATCTCCAGCAAACATGAATGATGGGTAAACCATGAATAGCATGATATCCTAAACACCAGAAGTCTGAGGGACCATCACAATAAACATGCACATGCAGCCGTTCATGAGACTGCCTTGCTTTGACACTGTTGCTTACAGCCATGTCACAGGAAATGAGTGCATGCCAGGTTACTTGCATCATATGAAGGGAACAACAAGGAAAACAAACTAAATGGCACATATTTTAGACGAGGAAGAAGAAAAATAAAAGTGCGAGATAGAGGGAAGCTGACCTTCAGATATTTGACTGTCCAGCAAGCTCATGTACGAGCATATATCTTTCTCTTAATGCAGAAGAGAACCAGGAAATTAAAGAAAAGAAGAGAACGTTAAAAGGAAAGAAATAGAGTGTATTCAAGTGTATGTATGCATCATAAGAAGCTTATACAAGAAGTGTTTGAAGTCAGGAAACATGTAATTACAAAATATCTAAATAAATGGCACTTATGTGTGAATTTAAGGTGAACTGACTTCATAAATCCCTTAGAAATCACCTGGACGTTTTAAAGTTACAGCAAAAAAATGACTCAGAAATGTGAAGTTAGTTCAGAGAAAGGTTTTATATTTTATGTCTAATGCAGTGGTGTTCAGTCATTCTTAAGTATCCAAAAAAACTACTGGGGCCACTGTATAGTGTGTACATGTCAGTTGTATAGAATTGTTAAGTTAACTCAGTACTACAGTGCAATGTTAATAGCCATCAGCATTCAGTTAAAGCAGAAATCAATGCAGCAATTGTATATTCATGCGAGTATCTGAAGATTAATGTGACATATGTGAAGCTTTCAAAGAACTTCTCTATATCATATTATCAGTATCAGATCAGGTCATATTGTCCATCTAACATATTGTATTAACAAAATAAATCTCAGCTCATAATATTATATATTCCTTTATATCTACATGCAAGAATTTATATTTAAAAACAAACCCTAAGACCAGATTCATGCTGAAACCTCACTTTCTTCTGAAACAGAATCGAGGCAGTAAACGTCTTTATTGATTAGTATTACAGGAAGTACTGAGCATCTGGAATCCACCCGGAAAAGATGTCCATTATAAGTAATTTATGACAATCTGATAGGAAGACTTGATGATGCTCTATAAAAGTTGGCAGTGTGATTCCCAAACAGACTCAGTACTCGCTAATTCCAACGACAACCATCTAGATCATTGAGGACAACTAGTAAGTCTACCTGGATTTATTGTTTAGCAGCAGTGCTTTTAAATTGATTCATTTAAATGTAAATGTTTCCACAAAAATATTAAGCAGCCTGTTTCCATTTATACGAAGTAATCACAATGTTCTGAGCAGCAAATCAGCATATTAGAATGATTTAAGTTTGAAATCATTCAAAATTCAGCTTTGCATTCACAGGAATAAAATACATTTTAAAACATATTCAAATAGAAAACAGTTATTTTAGATAATCTGCTTTGACTGCATTTTAAAGGAGTCCTATTTTGCTCTTTTTCAAAGTCTTGATTTTGTTTTGGGGGTGTACTAGAACAGGCTCTCATACTAGGTTGTTCGAAAAACACATTATTTTTCACATATTTTACATTATTACAACACCTCTCTCGCCAGTCTGGCATGAACTGCTCGAAAAGTTCCTGTATCAAATGAAGGCCCACCTTCTGAAATATGAAATGTGCTGTGATTGGTTAGCTGGGCCAGTGTGTGTTGTGATTGGCAGCACTCGGCGCCTGGTCGGGAAATGTCACGCCCCTTACCATAGCCGCCTGCGAGCTTCAGTGTAAATATTGCATCAAAATCAAATAAATTTGAGCGTGATTTAAACCCGGATGATTGTAACCAATCTAAGTTTGTCTGCCTTGGGAAAGCTAGCTTTATCCGACATAGTGATAACACTCGTTGCCTTCTCTAGTGCAGCTCAACCATGTCTCGTCCCATTCATCGATCTTTGTGATATCACAAATCCCAGAAAATATGCGTTGTAGTCCAAAACGAGTCGTTCGTTGTAGTTTTTAAAAGTGATTTCTGTTAAATAAAATATCCTCCTTTTATATTGGACTTTGAGCTTTGTAACTTTGCAGGTCTTTTTTATGCTCAAACAGCAACATTACCGACTAACTAAAGTTGAAAAACTGAAAAAGCATAATAGGACCATTTTAATCACACAAATGCAGCTTTGGCTAGCATGGTGATTCTTTCGGAGGCATTTTAAAAATTGTACTGACCTTTTTAACAGTAGTTTAGGTCGCTTTGTATAAAAGCGTTGATCAGATGCATAAAAGTAATGTAATGTAACTTTTCAGAGAGGTTTTTAGCATCAACAAATGTGTAGTAAGCGCTAGCAAATGTGCTAAACTCACTAAAATGTTTTTGCTCCTGTTTTTTATGGGATTATATCTCTGCCACAAAAGTGCATTTTGCACGCGCGCAAACTAAGTTTTGTGGAGAAAATGTTTGTCTCGCAAAGAAGAAAGTATTTAGAGCGCACGAAAATCAATTTTGCATTTAAAATAAGTTTTTGGATTTGTGCAGATCTTCTTTTGCACGTGCAACGTTTCACTAGCTTGCTCACCTGCAGTCCGCCCTCAATGCTCTCTAAATGCCAACGGCTCACTTGCTCAACACAACCCAGCATTACAATATGCCATAATTCCAGCCAATCAGAGACAAGGCTGCTAAATTCTGATTGGCTGCATTGACAACCAATCACAACATTCCTTGTATTACCTCGACAGCAGAAGAGGAAAAATACAGTGCATGCATAATTATTATGCAAGTTGATATTCTGATCATATTTTTTTCCAAGCACATTTTACCAATTCCAAACGACATCAATCTTAATAACTACTATTAATCTTGTATTTAATCATTTATATTAAGGGAAGTTGTGGCCTAATGGTTAGAGGGTTGGACTCGGAACCCAAAGGTTGCAGGTTCGAGCCTCGTACCGGCAGGGATTGTAGGTGTGGAATGTACAGCGCTCTCTCCCACCTTGGCACCGAACCCCCAAATGCTCCCCAGGCGCCGCAGCAAAAAAAAAAAAAGGCTGCCCACTGCTCCGGGTGTGTGTGCACGGGTTGTGTGTGTGTTCATGAGGTCTGGCACTTGGATGGGTTAAATGCAGAGCACTAATTCCAAGTACGGGTCACCATACTTGGCCACATGACATTCACACATTTCACACATAATTTATATATAATTATTCATGAATGCTGGAAGTGAAAAATGTCTTATATTCAGGTGTGCATAATTATTAAGCATATTTTCTTTTACAGATAAAAATGAGCCAAAAAAGAGATTTAACTCAAATCAAACTACAAATTAATGCATAACCATTGGACAGCAAAATCCTCAGTGGGTCAGCGGGGTCAGTCAAAAACACGTGGAGAAGAAAAGATGCACGTTAACCGCAAAAGAATTAGGAATTAAGATGAAGAATTAGGTGTGAAATCACCAGTAACCATTTAGTCTCCAGCGCCACCATTTTCCAGAACGGCAACCTACCTGGAGTCTCCAGAAGTACAAGGTAGGTTCCTCAAGGGAGGGTGGGGGGGGGGGGGGGGGGGGGACTTAAGTAAGTATAGAATCCTAAAAAATACCCTACTTATAGAATCACATTATGAAGTAGTAAAATATAAAGACGATTTTTGTTATGTATCGCTTATAAAACAGACAGGTGAGAGTGACTCTTGGAAGGACCAGCACCACATCCTCTTGTACTACTGTTTGAAGAATTTATCTTCTAGAATCTGGCAGTAAGTTTTGGGAGTTAATTTTTAGTCCATCTTGAGATTTTATATGTAGAAGATAACCTGCTTAATAATTATGCACACCTGAATATAAGGCGCTTTTTCACTTCCAGCCTTCATGAACAATAATATATAGGTTATGTGATAAATACAAGATTAAAAGTAGTTAGGTAAGTGATTAAATACAAGATTAATAGTAGTTATTAAGATTGATGTTGTTTGGAAGGGCTCTCAAAAACAAAATTCAAATTTAAAATATTCGTCGAATTTAAAATAAAAATCCACATTCGAATGCAAAAACGTTGCATTCGAATTTTAGGTGTGCGTTAAGGAGGCAGCCTTATCAGCGGTGCCCTCTTGTGGCCTCAGGAGAGAAGCCAAAAGCTTTTCTTCACCCTAACTGAAATTATGCATTTTAAATTCTAATATAATTAGAATTTTGATCATATTTAAGTACAAAATTCGAATTTAGTTTTTCAGCCATTTTGACAATCCCTAGTGTGCAGCACAGCAAAAATAGACTTGGTGCGGGAACGATCGCTGCGATGCTGCAGACGCACCGCTTGGAATGCATCGAGTGAATGCTCAACATGGGAAAGGAAAAAAACATGCACTGCAAACGGAGTATGTGTGAAACAGGTGTGGAATAGTAAATGTAGTTTGTAATTATACATGCTTCTGTGACAGCTTTGTATAATTGATGTTTTGTCATGCAATGTTAGCCTATTTTTAATGCACTCAGCCTATAGGCTTCATTTGGTTTTCAATATAGGCTATTCGATCATTAAATGAAGCTTAAATCATTAAAAACTGACAGGCTACATTCGTATGTAGTATTTAGGCCTATTGTATTTATTTTTTTAATAATGCTGTTTAAGACAATATACATTTAGCGCCATCCCCTGACCATTATAATGTGACGAATTCATTAAAGAATATATTATTTTTTATTTAATTCTGAGAGAACATTCTACCACGGCTGTTTTTCGTGACTTTTCTCTCTGTGAAATTAAGGGTCGGCAACAGCAAGCAACGGTGATAGCTCATTTAAAAGTGATATCACCACTAAATTGGACTAATTTGGACAGTCATGGTAAATAGAGTCGAGGAGTCGATTCTATCGACTCCTATGGTGGGAGTCTGGAGTCAGAGTCGACTCCGAAAAACCTGGAACTGAACACCCCTATTTTAAATGCCGAATTGATTTTAGTGCGCTCTAAATACTTTTTTTCTTTTTTCTATTTTCTCCACAAAACTCAGATTGCGCGTGTGCAAAATGCACTTTTTGTGCACTCAAAATATGATATTTTGCACGCAGAATTGTGGCAGAGATCTAACCCTATAGCTTTTGGCTAGTGTGAAGAGAATAGTAAAAAAAAAACAATGTTTGTATTGCTGTGAAACGTTTGTCCACATAGAGCCTCACCTCCTGGGGTTGAGCCCTCAGTCAACACCTGCATACTGGAAATGCGAGAGAGCTCCACTTCAAAATGACTCTCATCATCTAGGAAGAGATATCTGAGAGAAAAAAAGAGTGAGAGATTCAAGACAGGATAGATCACATTAAAAGAGATCCATTTGTAGATACATGCATAATATTACATGCATACCTGTGATTATTGGACAAACGGCAGACCATGGTCTCTGATTTCTCTGAGGAATCCACTCTGACCAGGAAAGTTCCTCCTACAAGGCAAGGTTATAAAAGGCTGTAAGGTTGTGGGTGGAAAGACTTATTAACGCATTTGAAAACATTTTCTACATAAATAAAAGAGCTCATTAAATGTTTACAGCACTTCAGTCACACTGCATTAATAAAACATATTCAAACATCAATGTTTGCAGATAAAACAGGCATGCATAAAATAATAGGGCAAATGAGCATGCAAAATTAATATTCAATATGGGAAGAGTCTGTTAAATATAAAAAAGTGAAAATCTATAAATTTTACCAATATATCATGCATTCCTAGTTGAGATCACAGAACACTGTCTTTGTGTTTTACGCGATTCCATCAGAACAACCTTTGCCAAACACACAGTGACTAAATTCTGTTTCCAGCAGCAGTTTAGTTGAGTCTCAGGTAAAGGATTACTATTAAGTCAGTGTACACTAAAGTAAGCTACTGGATGAGTAACGTAACATTCATACGCTCTCCACGGCCTTTACTTAGCAACATCATAAACTTCTATGAGTCTGCGAATGGAAAAGTGGGAACAAGCGTGTCAGTGGTTTCAAGTTAAAAGCATTTGAGTGTGTGTTTGTGTAACCCACCGGCAGTGAGCACTTTAAGCTGTTTGTCGTAAAACTCCACCTCTTTCTGTGAGATGAGGCTGCACTCCGCACACTGCCTCACCGGATCCACAAAACACATCCTGGGAAGAGCCACTTTCTGACTGCTGCATTTATCACAGAAACACCGACCGCAGCGCCGACAGTGATGCTGACATACGCAGAAGAAACTCTTAGTGCTTTAAATCCATCACAATTCAATCAAACACACAACTGCTTCAGTACAAAATAGTAAAGCATTAAACATAGCATAGGATAGGATAGTTCACCCAAAATGAAAATTCTGTCATAATTTACTCAAAACAAAAAATGACTATGGAAGTCAATGGCTACAGTCAACTGTTCAGTTACCGACATTCTTCAAAATATCTTCTTTTGCGCTTAATAGAAGAAAAAAACTCATACAGTTTTGGAACAACATGAAGATGAGTAAATGATGAGAGAATTGTTATTTCTTGGTGAACTATCCCTTTATCAATCATAAATAAGTGATATGACCAAAATAAAAATAACAGTATGAGAAATTTGATATCATGGACTACTAATACTCAAATGATTGGTAGTTGACATGTAGTTGTAAAGTTACTTGTTTTTCGGTTATAATGTCGTAAAGTGTATTTTGAGGATAAGGGATTTACAATTTGATGTATGTGAAATCTATATATATATATAATATATATATAGATGCAGGGTTGGGGTAAAGCATGAACACCGTAAAGCGAGTTACGTAATCGGATTACTTTTTTAAAGTAACTAGTAAAGTAAAGCATTACTTTTTAATTTACAAGAAAATATCTGAGTTACTTTTCAAATAAGTAACGCAAGTTACTTTTTTTTCCAATTTATTGATGCATTACTTTCCATAAAAAGTAACGTAATTAGTTACTTTTTTATGGAGTAACGCAATATAGTAATGCATTACTTTTAAAAGTAACTTTCCACAACACTGTATAATGTGTGTGTGTGTGTGTGGGTGTTGTCTGGGTGAGAGTTCATTTGCAAAAACCGATAACTCCATTTAAATTTTTTTCAGAAATCATGTTTTTTTATTGCGCATTCCAAGTAATATCAATCAAACTGCAGTTGGGTTGTTTTGATTAAGTAATAATAACTTAAACAAATACAGGTAATTTACAAAATTAAAGTTCATTGAAAGTATGTTTTTTTTTTTACCTATTAAAAGTTTGTTTTATAGCAAAAGCAGATAACTCCACATTTCATGTTTTAGAGTTAAAAAAAACACACACTCGTTTAATCTTTGCAATCTCCTCAGATGACAATGTAGATGCCTGACAAACGTTGTTGTTGTTGTGATCATAAACCATATGGATGTGATTACACGCAATACACGGAGCTTTTCCCTCACCATTGTAACGCGCTGCTTTTGCAAGGTTCCGTGAAAACGTTTCAGCTTTTATTTTCCTTTTCGCCCCTGAAGAAGATATCACAGGTTCATCAAGTTTGTCGAAATTATCCATCCTCGATCACTTTTAGTCAGCTTTGACGAAACTCCTCTCTCTCAGCTAGCACGTCTTTTCAAAGTGAAAGTAGCCTTGTCACCTGACCTGAATACAGCGCGCTGATTCGCTAAAATGGACTTATCGGCTTCTGTTCAAAAACATAGAACACTATGGCAGAGATTCAGACACATAAAGTCAGGAAAAACAGGGAAGCAAAAAAGGAGAAAAAAGGAAACAGGAAGGAAAACATGCAACGGTATATTACTGCAAAACTAGAAACAAAGACATAAAAAACTGCTAAAGACATTTAACTGCTAAAGCTTAAGGAAGACACTCAAAAAGGGCCGTTCACACATACACATTTGAAGCAACAAAGCCGGTAGAAGTCAATCAATTACATTTTCCAGCAGTTATTGTAGGGATGTGACAAAACTGAATGAACAGTGACAAAATGAGGCAATTACCAAAATGAGGGACACTCAAATACAGGCATATACACATATATAAATAAAAATATATGTTTGTTTATTTTTTTTAATTCAAATTGTCAAATGACAAATGTGAAATGCAATTTTTCCATCAATATATCCCATTTGTTATCAGATTTTCAAAAGTTACACCCAAAGACCATCAATAAAACTAGGACATCCAGATGTAGTAAAGGCCACTTATGAGCAACAACACAGCCACTTGTCAACTTCAAATTAAATGAGGACTTGTCACTTGAAATTACACCTGAACATGATGGGTCAGCCATGCCCGGTTTACAGCGGTGACTAAGACCTCAACTAAAAAAAAAAAAAAAAACCTCAGTTACAGCTGTATTAAGGGCATTTTATTGCAGATTTGGCAAACTATCCAGTGCGTTATGGTTTGCGCTCTGGAGATGATTCTGTCTAAGTGTTTTTGCGGCGTTGAGCCATGTAGCTAATCACAGACATATCTGTTGATTTCTTGAATCAGATGCATTTAAGTTAGAATCCACTCACGCTCAAATCGCCTGTGTTTTTTTCAGGTATTGTGTTCAGCAGGAATCATCTCATTATAACAACGTGTTGATGCAATGTAAATGTGGTGTTTGTCTATATAAATATATCTATATATAGATATAGAGAGAGAGAGAGAGAGAGAGAGAGAGAGAGAGAGAGAGAGAGCACCCTTACATTCCAGAAGCACCTACAGTGTTGATGTGGATTCGGAGCGGGCCTTGGTCAAGTACATTCTGGTGATGAAGTCAAACTCTTAGCTGGGGCACTAAGAGAGGATAAGAATGAAAAATAACCGAAATTCTTTAAATGCCTTTATAACACAAATCTAAGAAAAGTCAAACACATTTAGACGTCTATATGTTGCACAAGTCAATAACATGTCATAAGAAAGTTGTGGCAAAACATCCGTTTTGGTAATGTTATCTGACACCAGCCGTAGCAAGAACAGACCGCTTAAATAGAAAAAAAAAAGTTCAGGTCTGATCACATTTTCATGGCTAAGCATTTAATACATATTCTTGCCAACACTGCCCTAAATACCATGAGCTGTGTAATTGATTAACATGCTTACATAATATAGTACACCTTTGTGCTCCTCCCACGAAGATCAAAATCGAATTGCTTTGACTCATCTTATAGTCTACAGTAGTGTGCTTACAATAGAGATCTGTGGGGCAAGGTACTGCACCAGAAGAAACATTACACACTGCATTGCTACAAAACTTAAATATTTAGTGTGGTAAATGGTTTGCTAAACCCATGTAAAGTTATTGTCAATCTTCTATCTAGACCAAGTATTAATATTATTAAATTAATGTATCACATTAATGAGGTCAACAGTGCCTGTCCACCTTTTAAGCGGCCTTGTTTCTGTGAGTATTTTCTCACAGAGATTTCTTAAAACGTCTCGACTTAATCTTTGTTTAATCACACCATTACAAACTTTGATTTGAAGGGTAAAAAAGTATGAGAAAATTGGACCGGGTCTGGTAGCCATTGACTTTCATAGTATACATGGCTATCAGCAACTGCTTGGTTACCAACATTCTTCAGAAAATGTTATTTTGTGTTCAACAGGAGAAATAAACTCATACAGGGTTTGGAACGACATGAGGGCGAGTCAATGATGACAAAAAAAAAATACTATGTAAGATTATTTATGCATTTGTGCGTAAGCGGTTTCTGCATACCTCCGAATATTATTAACAAGTGGGCGTGGCCTAATATTTGACAGTCGCTTTTCAAGTTTTTCATGACAAACGCCCCAAATATTAAACATTTACCCATATGAACAGTTTAGATTGTGGTTGCCCAGAGTCGGGGATGTTCGCTCATATACACATTCTAAAAACCACAGCGATGAATTAATTTACATGCATCTAAGATCAAATCTGTTCATCTGGTCATCTTATCTGTTTATAACACCATCTGAGAAACTTACAAAAAATATTTTCCACTTGGTGCCTTGAGCAAACAACGCCCAAAGACAGAGACAGACCAATCACAGCATCATCACAGCCATAAGCTATGACCAATATTCATTACCTCTTTGTCCGGAACCCACTGCGGCTCGTCCAGGGAGAACGGACTGTTGAAAGCGCCGTTCTCCGGTAGCATGCGGAGTCCGCTCGGGCTCCGGACCAGCTTTTTGCCGTCAGGCACCGCGGACATGTTTGTGTTTATGAGTGCGCAGCTGCTGCTGTGGAGAAGAACAGTACAGTATCAGCAGCACTGTCAGTCACACAGACACACCTTCAGCATAAGAGTCCTTCATCTCAATAGAATAATAATAACAATACCTTAAATATTAGCATCTAACTATACCACAATTTTTTTTCCATAAATCCTAACAGTGTTTTGTAGTGTGCGTCTAAAGTGGCCTGAAAAAGTATTTAGTATATTATATAGAAAAAATCAGAAATGCCAAAATGCATCAGATTAAAGCTAAGTGAAACATTAAAATAAGCCCATACTTAAAACAATGTTTTATTTAGATGTGCCTTTAAAATATATATATATAATTATATAAATTATTTATTATTTTTTTTTTATATAATATATATATATTGTTACCGCTATATTGGTAACTATATTCATGTACATGTATATATCGGTAACTGTGATTTACAAAGTTGACAGGACACACATAGAGTGAAAATATAAAAGTCCCTGATTTTATAATAAGAGTCCTCTTGATTATTTTATTGGTTATTATTATTATTATTAACAACAACACCAATAATGTACACAGTTTAAAAACTGTGTGACATTTTCAGAGAACTATGCATGCCCCGGGGTTCATTAACGTTATAGGCCCTGTGTCCATTATTATTATTTTTTTATTATTATTTTTTCAATCTTATTACAATTCTCAACGCTTTTAAAATCTCCAATGAGAGGAAATATCAGTACAGCATGTAATTGAATATCGATTTATTTATCTTATTCATTTATTTTTTATATTTCAGTTTGCCGGGGACTGATGTGCTTTGGCAGAAGTGATCGGTGATCTCAGTGGTTTGTTCGAGCGCAATGAAAGTGCCACCGTGGCCTTTAAAAAAAAAATACAAACCCATATTATTATTTCAGTATAGCAGTTCGTGTTTTCCTTAACCTGCATTTCAGCGTGTGTTCAAATGTAATACACACTTGCACGCTATTATTATACATGCATTCAAGTGTGTTTTAGTGTAAGCGTTCAATCTGGATCACCACCGCAGGAGCAGCAGAGGGAAGAGAGAGGAGATCTCCCGAGCAAAACTCCTCCTGTCCAAAAACAGCATGTTCTCCAAATTCACCTCCATCCTACAGCACGCCGTCGAGGCGGTAAGAGCTTTTAAAACTACATCTGACCGTATTTAAATGACTGTTTGACTGGGAAAATGAGAAAGTGAGAGTCGGTTAGTGTTGATGTGCTGAAGGCCTGTTAGCTAAACACATGAGCTAACGTTAACAGCTTATGTAATACATAACAGATGACAGACAAAACATCTGAAACCGTTTTAATTGTCCCCTCGCGTGTGTTTAAATGTGTGTGTCCGCTCGATTGTCGTTTATTGTGTTTTTTATGATTGGTCAGGACATATTAAGCCTTTGTTTGTTGTGTATTTTAGCAGCTGTGCTAAATCTTGCGCAATTCTCGGCTGGTTTTGGCTATAGGTCTTCATGTACGCTAACCTTTTGGGGTTTTAATCAATTTAAAGTGATATGTATAACGTTTTATAAGATATATTGGTTATATAATGTGAAAATGTATATTAAAGTAATCCGCGTTAGGTAGTTAGCATGCTAGCACCTCATTTGTAGGATGTAAACAAAACATCTGTTACTATGACACGCGCACACTGTCTTTACATTACTTTACATGGTAGCATCTAAATGTACGTGTTCAGATATATGCATTTTCATATTCCCCGGCAAAATAAAAACTGTGTTTGGTTAATGCACATGCACAGTGTCCCAAAAAGCGTTTTATACACACAGTTGTACGAATGTCATAACATTAGACGATAAAATGTCAACACCGTTTGCATTTATTTGAAAAATAGTTCGCTCAAGTACTGTTTTTATGAAAAAATTTTGTCAAAAAGAAGTTTGTTAGCTTCTAAATAATAGATACACTGTTAAAAATGAAGGTGAAAAGTATCGTGGCACTTTTGTTGTTTGAAATGTTAGTGAATCATTTTCATAATTTTGTGAAATTACGGCAAAATTTCGTAATACAGCTACAAAATTCAACAAAATACAATTAAAAGTAACTGACAAAAAGTTCTATAAGAGCTATTATTTTGAGAAAAGCAACATTTCCAGAGGACACTTTATTTATTTATTAATTTGTTTGTTTGGTTAATACAGTGACCTTCAACATTGTTCTCACCTTCAGACGTAAATGTCCAAATCTTTCAGGGGCCATTGTAGTATACACTATTGTAACAGTGTTTCACACACGTGTACTTTGTTGGTGTAAAATACATATCAAATAGTAGGCATTTATGTTTTTATGATTGTTTTGTTTTGTTATTCAGCTTGCGCCGTCACTGCCATTGCAAGAGGACTTTGTCTATCATTGGAAGGCCATTACACATTATTACATAGAAACCTCAGGTAAGGAATGCCTGCTAGTCAGCTTTGTGCTTATTAGGGACCGCTTTTTTTCTCTAACCACCAACGAACCATGTACAGGGTGGACTGTCATCATAATCTGTTCATGTTTTTGTAGATGGAACAGCGCCCAGTGACAGCCCCAGCCATCTTGCACCACGTCCTCCCATCTGGAGCAGAATTGCCTGGGATCGAATTACTTGTACCCAGGCGGATATGGGGGGTGAGAGAGTCAGGATCCAGAACTGATTGGTTTTCACTGGAGTAGCATTAACGATGTGGGGTTCTCTATCAGTGCAGACTAGATCCGTCGACCCTATATGGTTTTATATGGGGCTTCTCGACCCGTGCTGCATTAACATTTTGGTAGGTCACCAACAATCGCGCGACCTCCCCACGCCTCGCTATAGCAGGGGCCTCGATATTGCTTTGTGTATATATATAGTAGCAATTACCAGTCAAAGTTTGGACCACTTTTCCCCATCCTCCATTACGTCGGTCCGATACCATCTTAGGGCTTTCCGACTATATATCGAAACAGTTTACATAAACCTATTCTTCAGTAACACGAAATCTCTTAGTCCCAAGCTGAGTCGGACACGCAGAACTGATCCACCGATCTGAACAGTAAACTGTGCAGTTTATCGAACCTTTAATCACATTAGCAACACGATTTGCGCGCTAGTGGCTCGATCATTCACCACCGACCGGACTTACTAGCGGAAGTGTGAACCTTAATGATCCTTGGTAAATAAATACAATATAATGTCAACAAGTTGGGTCTCCTGTGACGCACAATCTTAATGCCCTTTGAATGCAACGTGTTACATTTCCCTTGGAACTGGAAGTCATGGCGGAAACTCTACTCCGTCCGATGGTGATAGACTCCAATGTTCGAGGCCGGGGAGCGGCACTTAACGGTCGGATTTCGACCCGCGACTACCACGGCTTTGAATGCCATGCAATTGCACCCAGCCGCTGTCGAACATAGACCCCTTACTGAAGTTTTGGCTGGTGTGGTTACTATCTCGGGCAAACAAGCGCTGGTGGGGATTTCTTCACTACACCTCCCCTTCAAATTTTGGGGATCCCGTCAGCGGCGAGGAGCCCTCTCCGACCCGCCCCCGTTTTCTACGCACGTCCGATTTCTGCGTTGATCTCCGATGGTGGTTTCTACGAGCTGAAGGTCCCCCAGATTCTTTTTGCGATACATCCGGGCGAGTCCGCCGTGGAGTCGAGCCCGTTAATGGGATATTGACTGTTCAAAGTTTAACTTGTTTTCTCCATAGACTTAAGCTATTAAATCATTCGGCCTCACCACGGTCGCCATTAGCGCAAACAACATCGTCGGTTGCGACGTCTGCTGGGACAAAACTAATCTAAGGTGAGCCAAAAGCATTATTCGCATATTACAATGCCCATATTTTAATCCTGCGTTTACCATGCTCTGTAAAAACAAAAAAAAAAAATCGTATTGGCAGCATATTCACCGATATATCGGCGACAGGCTCATATCGGCCGTTAATATCGGCTAAATGACATATCGGCCGATAATATCAGCTAAACCATATATCAGTCGGGCTCTATTGCACAATTGTAAATATTAGGAATGTCATCTGATTGCTTTTTTGTTTAGAAGGCTCTGATCCAAAACTACCTTATGCATCAACTGAAATTAAACTCATAAATGATCAATTTGGAGCTCTCGCTCACTCAACAATTTGTTTCAGTAAAGTTTACCATTAGCATAATCATGCCTAAATTTTGGAACAGCCTTTAAGTCATTTACGTTCTTGCCATACTTAAAATTGCAGCCTACAATTGCTGTGTATGCGGGCAGCTCACTAGGTTTTAGAACAGACAAAGAGACTCTTCTAAATTGTGTGGCCAGTAGAGACTTACTCATTTACTGTGAGTCATGTTTAGTAAGAGAGACTGTCAGTTGCTTTGACTCATTAGGAAAATCACTGCTGGCTGTGTAAAACAGAATGCAGAGCGTCCCAATCCGATTTAACGAACCTTCACACTGGATGTTATTGCTGTTAAGAGGATTTATATTGAAAGAGAAAGTGACTCATTCTTTATGTACAACTGTAATATTGTAGCTCCTCATTTATTTTAGTAATCTAAATGAGAATCAATGCAGTTCTATGGTATGGGCTGAGTTGACTGTTGATTAGCTAAATAACACCTGTATTTTTCAACAAATATTTTGGTTTGGATAATTCTAATTTTGAATGCTGATTTGGTGAGCTGTGTTCAAAGCTGTTGTTAAATGTTGACAAATGCACACCTGTGAGCGCACTATTAATACTAGAAGATAGGGATGCACGATATATCGGCCACCATATCGGTATCGGCCGATAAATGCTCATTTTTTCTGTTATCGGTATCGGCCTGATAAGAAAATTTGGCCGATATCTTAAAGCCGATAAATAATGCATTATTTCCTTCAGAGACACTTCAGATGTGCGCTGTTCGTTTGCAGCCTTTTGTGCAATTGTACGTTGTAATATTGTGTTTATTTGATGTATATCTGATTTATCTCATATAGAATGCGTTTGGTTAAGTTAAAAGAGCGCTTCAGTTTACCGGTGATCGTCTTTAGCTAAGTGCACGCAGCTCAAACAGCAGTGCACATCATTAATAACTATGATTGGGAATGTTGTTTATATAACATTCTAATGAGAAAATTATTCTAATAAATCGTTGTGAATTCTTTGGGTTTAGTTGTTGTGTTTCAGCGCGTTGATATGGGAAGTGCGCATCCACAACAGGATCACACATTCGCAATAACTGCATCATTTTGTACATCTATAAGTTGTAATATTATGTTTGTTGTATTAATATCTGATTAATCTCATAGGATGCATTTCCTTGAGTAAATAAGCTGCCAGCACTTCAGTTTACCGTGTTCATTCAGCTCTTCAGCACGCGCAGCTCAACGGCTGCTATTTAAAACAGTGGTATTAATTTGTTACTTTTTCAAAATCATTGATACATTATTAATAATAACAACCACTTGTATTTTTCTCTTATTATTTTCATCAACAATATGGTTTAGTAATTAAAATCATTTAATTATTGTCCGTGCAAAGGCTATTCCGTTTTATTGACCTGTGGCGCATTCATTTTGATTCTTTACACGTGTAATGATGTCCAGTGACTTGTTTGCATTATTTATGCATTATTTTATTTATTTGTAAGACTTTTTTATGACTAAATTTGGTAATGGGAGAGTAAAATTATTTTTAAAACGTACACCTTTCAAACTAGGCTGCTTATGTTGAAGTGTTTGGGATGTGGCTTTTAATGATGAGACCTTTTTGTAATCAGGCTCTCAAAAAGTATATAACAATTTGGATATAGATTTATCGGCCAACATATCGGTTATCGGCTTTCAAAAATAAAGAATAATCGGTTATCGGTATCGGCCAAAATGTTCATATCGATGCATCCCTACTAGAAGATATTATGTTGTTTGCTAGCCATTAACCATTCAGTGGCATAGAAGGGCTTCCTATATATATTTCTTTCAAGGTACGTGGACTACTACAATAATGTAGAAATACTTCACCATTTAAATAACATATCATTATTTTAATTTGTATTGTAGTAGTATTCAGTTTTGCTCACATTTGAGATAAAAAAAAATTATAAGACTCATGTTAACCCATTCGCATATGCGATAATTGTAATTTTTAGCTTTTGCAAGATCTGCAAACTTTGTCTACTGACAGTATTAATGGTGTGTAATAAATTAATTGATCTTATGATTTGACATACACTACCGTTCAAATATTTGGGGTGGGTAGATTTTTTTTTTAAAGCAAGGATACACGTTAAATTGGCAATAAGTGACAGTAAAGACATTTATAATGTTACAAAAGATGTCTGCTGTTCTTTTAAACTTTCTATTCATCGAAGAATCCTAAAAAAATGTGTAAAGCTTTACACAAAAAAAATATAAAGCTGTACAACTGTTTTCAACATTGATGATAAAGAGAAATGTTTCTTGAGCAGCAAATCAGCATATTAGAATGATTTCTGAAGGATCATATGACATAGAAGAGTCATGATGCTGAAAATGTAGTTTTGCCATCACATAAATAAATGACATTTTAAAATATGTTTAAGTCGAAAACAGTTAAATTGTAATAATATTTTACAATATTACTGTTTTATTGGATTTTTGTTTGAATAAATGCAGCTTTGGTGAGCAAAAGGACATTAAAAATCGAACAACGCCAAACTTTTGAATGGTGGTGTAAACTAAATGGTTTTCTTAATACCTGTGAATCGTTGATCGAAGTACCGGTAAAGTGAGATTTAAAGTTTTGTTTCTGTCTTTTTTTTTTCTCCTGTGTGCTCCTCCTTAGTGCCCTCCTGGAATGAAACAACAGGTTCTGAGTTTCTACACCAAGCTGTTGGGTCGAATTCGCCAACCACTCCTGCCTCACATCAACGTGCACAGACCTGTACAGGTGATCAGAATTACAGTTTTAAACTCTTTTGCACTTTAAATGTAAAAAATGGCTCATATGTTTAAGCAGCCGTGCATGATGTATCTGATGGTGTTTCCTCAGAAACTGGTCCGCCTGTGTGGTGAGGTCCTGGCTGCTCCTACAGAGAATGAAGAGATCCAGTTTCTGTGTACCGTCTGTGGAAAACTTAAGCAGGACCCTTACCTCGTCAACTTCTTCCTTGAAGTGAGTGATTGAGATATATGGCATCTGCTTGTGTAGGCAGCATATAGGCACAGTGGCTATATCTCCCATTGGCATGTCTCCATGTGTTTCTCCAGAATAAGAATAAAAAGTTGGAGGCTGCTAAAGACAGTGGAGCTGATTTGGTGAAAGAGGATCCATCTTCTGATACAGGACAGAACCAAAAGCAAAATCCCAGTCTGGTCACATCTGCACTGAAAGAAGCAGCAGCCTGTCAAGCCACCAGCCCAGCGGAAGCTAGTCCATCCTCCATCCACACTACACTGCAAAACAACGACAACTACAACCTAGTCAGCTCACTTCTTAACCTCACTAAGAGTCCAGTAAGTTTAGCTCTTAGTCTCTGACACAAGACAGGCTGTCCTGATGAATTTGATTCTATGAGTATTAACTGATCTTGTCTCTTTCTCAGGATGGCCGTATTGTGGTGAAGGCATGCGAGGGTCTGATGCTGATTGTCAGTTTGCCTGAGCCAGCTGCAGCCAAATGCCTCACAGAGAACACCGAACTCAGTCAACTTCTCACGGACCGACTGGTACAGTTCTACCGGGCCCTTCCCCAGTCCATGGACCCTCTTGACATTGAAACTGTGGAGTCTGTAAACTGGGGGTACATGATTTTCTAATCCAATACTTATGTTGTATTGTTAATACTTATGTTTTAAGCTTAATACTAA
Organism: Sinocyclocheilus anophthalmus; assembly: GCA_018155175.1. NCBI lineage: Eukaryota > Metazoa > Chordata > Actinopteri > Cypriniformes > Cyprinidae > Sinocyclocheilus > Sinocyclocheilus anophthalmus. The sequence goes on from JADLZN010010622.1 coordinate 244,080, forward strand.
AATAAATAGTTTTTTTTATTAAGAAATATTTTTTTCGATGGTGGGTGGGGTGGACATGAGGGTCGGGAGTCTAATTATAAAGGGTCATAAGATGGGGGGGGGGGAATTTCAAGTTGTACTTGCTCTTTGTGATGTTACAAAAAAAAAAAGAGCTTTCCGTGCATGGATAAGATCCCTGAAATCGCAAAGACTAAAGTCTCAAAACCAAAGAGATATTCTTTATAAAATGTAAGACTTGTCCAAGCCCTCCTAAAACGCCTCGTTCAAACACGCCCACATATCTATGTCACTGTGTGGGAAGATTTGCATAACACCCCGCCCAATTTAAATGGTCTTCCAAAGAGGACACAACTAGAATCAGTGGTTAAATTGTATTTACAAAACTGTTCCAGAACAATTCAACCCAAATATTGTGTGTGTGCAACGCATTTTATGGAGGACTGTTTACTGATCCTGCAGAGTAGCCTACAATGCGTCTTTGCACAAAGGCTGTTTCTATAAAGTGGTGCAGTTCCAACTTTGCAAGGACAGTCTGGTTCTTCTGACTCACAGCCTGTAAGGTACGTTTTCATATTTAAAGAATTTGCCACTGACGATTCAAACAAGTTTTTTGAGCAGTGTAGAGTAGGCTTGTTGTTTGTTGTTTTTCCGATCACAAATGCAGACGTGGTTTATGTTTACGCGGCGCAATGCAACACAACATGTAAAAAGACAGTATAAGTCATATAATCAGTAATTATGTTGCCACTGGATGGAACAAATGCCTCGTTCATAATGGGTTTTAATGCTTTTGTCTCATCGCGCTGGGACACGGCATCACATTATGGTGAGGGGCGTAACATTTCCGTCGACGCTAGAGGTATTCGGCCAATCACAACGCACTGATAGCTGGCCAATCATAGCACACCTCGCTTTTTCAGAACGATAAGCTTTGTAAAAAATCGACACGTTTCAGAAAGGCGGGGCATAGAGGAGAAACAATAATGTACAGTATGTGGAAAATAATGTGCTTTTTTTAACCTTAAACCACATAAACACATTTCATTACACCAAATACACAAAATAATGTTCTTTTTCAGCAACGTCATATGATCCCTTTCATCTGATTATTTGTTTATTATTATTATTATATATTTTTTAACGGTGTTATGATATATATTTGACCAAACAGACATTCTTGCCAGTTAGATTTAAAATGTGTAGATTTAAAATGCATATAATATTCAACTAAATATAAAATTATGTTTTATGCATCTTTTCTGTTCTACATTTAATTTAAATCAAAAACTTAATAGAAAATTAAAATAGCTGTACTGTACTACTGCTTAATGCATTTAATATTATTTTTATTGCCAGCAAAATCATCACAAATATATTGTGAATATTTACTATACTGCCCAAGATACATGGAACTGTTTTGAATGTTTATTGAGAGTCTGTGTATTTGTAGGTTGGATGTGTATAATCTAAAAGAAGATGCTGTAGCTTTCGCAGGCAAACGTGCACTTATTTCTTTCCTATCGTGGCTGGACTATTGTGATCAGCTCATCAAAGAGGCACAGAAGGTAAAGACAATTCAATCAAAAAAAAAAAAAGGAGTAAACATTGAGTAATGCTCAAACTGTCTGTCTACAAATTGCAAGAACATATACATGGATATGTATGTCTAAATCAGATGATGAAAATTTGCAGATTGAGGAGTTTGTTTTGTAACATGTTTGTGTTTTGCTCCTCTGTAACATTAGACGGCTGCTGCAGTTCTGGCTCGGGCCGTGAGAGAGCGCTTCTTTGTTGCCATAATGGAGCCTCAGCTAATGCAAACGTAAGCTATCTCAGGTTTGTTTACTAGTCCCACATTCTTTGCAATTGCACCAGCAAATTGTTTCCTTTCTCTCAAAATCTTTTTTTCGTACTTTCTCATTTTTGACTCATTCCAGGTCAGAGGTTGGCATTCTGACTTCAACAGCCCTGTTAAACAGGATCATCAGACAGGTGACATCAGAAGCCCTGCTTCAGGAGGCCGTTTACTTCCTGTTGGGAGAGGAAACTGGACCAGAGACACCTGCCGGCATTACCCAGCATCCCCTGAGACACAGACTCATAGAACATTGTGACCACTTGTCAGATGAGGTAACACTGGCTGCCATGACTGCATTAATCGCTGCATTTCATCCCCTTAGACTATATATATATATATTTATATATAGAAATAGAGACTATATCTAGATATATATAATATGCATACATTACAGAGTAGTTGGAAATACTAAATTCTATAGAGAATATAAATATTTATGTGAATATAAATTTATAGATAAGTCTCTGTAAAATAAGTCACATATTATCATTGGATGGACAACTCATTATAGATCTTCTGCCACAGTTGTAATGTTTTTATATTCATGTAGTTCTGGTTCTGTGTCTGGTTGTAGATAAGCATCATGACCCTACGGCTCTTTGAGCATCTGCTGCAGAAACCATGTCAGCACATTCTGCAGAACCTGGTGCTGCGCTGCTTGGAAGAACGCAACTACACCGAGAACAAACAGCCAGAGGAGCGAGAGGAGCGCGAACACATGGAGAATGGCCAACCGCATGACGCCGTGTAAGAGCTGCTGCCTCCACTGATGCTAAACTTCCAGATCGTTCTGATCGATGCATCTGCATGGTTCTAGAACATGCAAGATCAAGATGCACTCATAGCACTTCAATTTCTGAGTGAATAAAACTGAATTTTAAGTGATACTTTTTTAAATGTGTTTTGGTTGTTGGATGTTGTACAATGATACTGTTTGTGAAGGGATTTATAGGTTTTGAGTAATTGAAGGTGAAGTGTGTAATTTTTTTTTTTATGTGTAAAGACTTTTTAATCTTAATATAAGTTATAATTTAAGCCATTTGCAGAAAACTTTAACACTGAGTCTCTGTGACACTGTAACAATGCTCTGTTTGTTTGAGCGTGCATTGTAACATACCAACATTATCACAACCAATGCACTGAATTTAAGACAGAATTACCTGTTTGGCGATCAGTGGCAAACAGGGAGAGTGTTTGGGAAAACCTGCTTGACAACAGTCAAATTAAACACTTTACCTTTAAATGAATGCAAAATACAACAGCATTTCATGCTTTGAGAAATTAACGAACAAGCAATAGTACATTCATACTGATTCAGCTTTTGTTTTGAATCACAAACTGGAGAGGATTGCTGATAACAGTATTCAAAAGACACGGTTCAAGAAGTAGTTGCATTTATTAGTACTAATAATCTGAATAAGCAATTCTTCCAAATAGCATGAGTCTAATTTATCAAAAATGTGTTAGACATGAATCCATAGTCCCTCATTATAATATAAATGGGACTATGTTATGAAAACTATATTATGGTTGCACTGCAGTAAAATTTATTCCTTTAATAATTTTGCTGTAGTGGTGCTTTATACTGTAGCCTACTTGATTTTTGTTCTTAGATCATCTCTTGTGTATCTTCAGAGATCAAAACCGCTCTATCTGTGAGATGTAGCATGCATGTAATCATCTATTTATATTGCTTTGTATTGTTTCCTCAGAGATCTTGAAGAAGACCCGCTGTTCTCAGATCTTTCCCCTAATAACAGACTCTCCAGCCCCGATTGGTTAAGCTGCTCTCCACCACCAAGCACAGAACACACAAAGCCTGATGGGAAGACGGAGGTTCACAAAATAGTTAACAGGTACTGCAGGACACCCTTCCATGACACATCTGACCAGCTGTGATTTATCATTATGTGACCAGATAAAAACTTCCCAGATAAAAATGTAGTGTGCTTTTCGTTTAGTTTCCTGTGTTTGGTACCTGATGAGGCAAAATCATCCTATCAGGTTGAGGGCACAGGCTATGACACCTACTTAAGAGATGCACACAGACAGGTGAGAAATAAATCAAATAAAAAGAACAAAATAGTGAATGTTCGATATATTCCATAGCTTTAGTTCACCAATGCTTTACAAATGTTAGCTCTCGTACCACGTGATAGTTATATGATTTTACAAATGTGACCCTGGACCACAAAACCAGTCATGAGGGTAAACATGTTTTTAATTGAGATTTATACATCTGAAAACTGAAAAAAATAAGCTTTCCATTGATGTATATGGTTTGTTATGATAGGACAATATTTGGCTGAGATACAACTATTTGAAAATGTGGAATCTGAGGGTGCAAAAAAAAAAATCTAAATATTGAGAAAATCGCCTTTAAAGTTGTCCAAATTAGGTTCTTAGCAATGCATATTACTAATCAAAAATTAAGTTTTGATATATTTATGGTAGGAAATGTACAAAAAATCTTCATGGAACATGATCTTTACTTAATATCCTAATGATTTTTGGCATAACAGAAAAATCTATAATTTTGACCCATACAATGTATTTTTGGCTATTGCTACAAATATACCCCACCGACTTAAGACTAGTTTTGTGGTCCAGGGTCACAAATAATGAGATAATGATAAGATTAGAAAAAATCAAATCAGCACTCTGGTGTTACTATACAGTATTTTGTATATAATATTTATTATTTAAATTTTTACTTAAATCTTTGATTATTTTGAATATATTTTGTATTATTCATGGGATTAAGTTGAGTGTTTACAGACCTACATAAAATAATGACCAAATAAAAGTGTGCTACAATTATTATCAGATTTATTATAATACATTAAAGAATAAAAAAAAGGTTTTGTGGTGCTATAAAAATCGCTCTGTTTATTTGAGCATGCATTGCAACATACTAACATTGTCACAACCAATGGAGTGAATTTATCTGTTTGGCAACAAATGGCACGATTATAAAGTAATTATTACAATGTTACATAAATCTGAATTTTTTGTTATGTAATTTCCTAATCACATCAGAAGTTTGCAGTGAATGTTTTTTTTGGGGGGGGGATTCAGATACTCTTGAAGTGACACTGATGTTGCTATTACAGTATTATTGCTGCATTGTGAGTGTTTTTTTTTTTATATTTTCCTGTTTAAATGTGATTATCATCATATTTGGTTGTATATTGACAGTTTCGGGACTATTGTGGAGTTTGTCAGAGGTGGGACTGGCGTAGCAGTCCAAAACCCTTTGAGAAGTGTAATCTGGACAGTCCGTTTTTCGAAGGACACTTCCTCAAAGTGTTGTTTGACAGAATGGGGCGAATCCTCGATCAGGTGTGTGAACCTTAGATGTTTACTGATATGTGTGACAACATGACAAAAAGGCATCTCAAAAGTTGTCAGTTCAACTGCACTAGTGCACTTACTATATCCCAAATCTATATATGTATATATGTGTGTAGCTTCAAAAGATATGGAATATAGTGCACAATTATGTACTACTTCTATCATACTTGTATAGTGTTTTTGTAATTTTAGTGCTCATTCACTTTCATTACATAGTTTATGCATTTTATTTTTGTTTAAGCAATCCTAAAGTCAGTGTTGGATGCCCTGCTGATGTCTCTCTTGGTCTCTCTGTCTCCATCCAGCCGTATGATGTTAACCTGCAGGTGACGTCTGTGTTGTCTAAGCTGTCTCTGCTGCCTCATGCTCATCTTCACGAGTACCTGCTGGATCCGTACATTAACCTGGCGCCGGGCTGCAGGTCTCTCTTCTCAGTCATCGTCAGAGTACGTCTGCTGTCCTCCACTCTGAATCACTACTGTAAACACAATTAGTGCCAATCAAAATGATCCTAGCTCTGCAGGTTTCAAGCAGCAAACCTGCCCTTTTTAATGGACTGCTTCTAGGGCTGGGGCGATAATAGATAACGATAATTATCGCGATTATAATTTTCCTCGATTAATAAAACGATACTTTATTTTTAATGCCGAGTTCGGCAAATGTTCGATATAATGTTTATGCACCACAAGCGGAACAAAACAGCACGACTCATTTGAATCGTGCCACACGGACCGTTTATCCGCTAGGAATCTTTTTAAGTTCCAAACTTGCCGTGCGCGGAGCCTCATAGAGCAGAGCGTTAACGCGAGCACTAACAGCTAAATGAAGAAATGAATTTTCTGTTAAGATATTTATTTTGTTAAGGAAATTTAGTGGTCTGGTTTCTACAACTTTCACTTTGAAGCAAAAATCTGGCTTTAAACTTGAAAGAAATAAAGATTGTACATTTATCGTGATAATTATCGATATCGACTGATATGAAAAAAGTTATCGTGATCATTTTTTTGGCCATATCGCCCAGCCCTAACATGCTTCATAATTAATATAAGGGGGGGTGGGGGTCCCATTAAACTGATGTTAAACATACAGCATTATTTAATTAATCCTATCTTGATGATGATGACCAGATTAGATTGTGTTGGAGGTTTAAAAAAATGACTGACAGGATCAATTTAGATTATTTTTTTTTGTTTGTTTAGACACATCTTAGACTGTTAATCCCATTGTTTATATGGATGCTTTGATCAGGTGGTTGGCGATCTGATGTTGAGAACTCACCGCATTCTTGATTTCACCCCTAAACTCCTGTTGGTGAGGAAGAGACTTCTGGGACTTGAGCCAGAGGGGATGAGGTAAGGCTTAGAAGCATGTTTGTCTATTTGCACAAAAGATGCAATTTTTCAACATGTATGCATAAAACAGTGTTAATGTTTCTTAATCTTAAAGCAATGTGACTATATTGTGATTCAAAATATGAACAATTTATGTATTGTGCAGCCTGAAAATAGATGACTTCTTTGCTGAGTATCTGTTTTTCTGTGATAAAGAGGTTCATCTTTGTCTTACAGCATTGATCACGTGACGTTGCTCGAGGGGGTGATTGTTCTGGAGGAGTTCTGCAAAGAGCTCGCGGCTATCGCTTTTGTGAAGTTCCATGCATCCGCCTCCGCCTCCACTTCCCCCTGATCCCCTCGCCACTGTGCACAGGACACAAACAGATGAATAAACAGACGAAAGGGGGTGGATGTCACAGGAACGACAAAACCCAGCTGCACTTATTCCTCAGCGCAGACTGCTGCCTGCGGCAGGACTCGCATTCAAGGATATTTCATTCGCGTTATCTCTGGGATGTTTCCATAACTCTGACGGAGCATACTGTTCTAAAGGCACAGGAGAGGAGAATTTCGTAATGAGAATTGTGACTCTCGTGGAACTGCCCATCTGGAGAGGATTTTGTAGCATTGACATGTAAAGAAAAAAGTATAAAACTTCATAACTTAATGCCAAAAACTTAGGTTCAAACGTAGAAAACGAAATAGACTTAAATTCGATTAACGAAAACATACAATAAGTAAAAAGAAAAAAGCTGACTTTGCTAAATTAAATATTTAATTATGTATTATTGTTTGTCATTTGCAGTATCGAAGATACTGTCATCTGTTCTCTGTTCTTCTGAGAAAAATAGTGCTGATGATACAAATATCAAATGCAACAAGTTAATTTGTAATGAAAAATTACAATAACTCAGGATTCAAAGTCTATCTGATTTTAAATAATTGGAGAACCAGAAAACGAGCAACATTTTAAGTGAATCCTCTCATTTTTTTGTCTTTCTTTCTGGTAGCGTTTGCCAACTCTTTTATTTTAAGTGAACAGAAAGCAATGCAGTCTGGATTGGTTTGAGATTCTCAAACCGGTTTCCACTGGTGCATCCCCAGAGAGCTGTTCATCCTTTATGTTCCTGACAGTGTTCCTAAATCATTTTAGTTGTTAAACTTGACATGTTATGTGTGTGCCTTGGTCTCAGCTAGACAGTAGCTGTGTCCTTCATCTTGTATCGTCACGTATTTATTATAGATGTAAAAAATACTTTTAAAGGAATAGTTCACCTAACATAACAATGATAATATATTTGTCCTTACGTTGTTTAAACCCAAGCTTTTCTATGAAACAACATGCAATGGATGTGCCTGGAATAGTGATAGACACAAGAAGTACCCTAAAAATGGTTCATTTAATTTGTGCGCTTTATGCCAGGTTGTCTAAAGCAATTGCGATAGATTTGTGTGAACTAATAGGGGAAATTTCATAAGTCAAGATTTTCAGTGAATGAGTTATATTTCAGTCTGATTCTCAAACAGAGCTGTTGTACAATTAGGAAGACTTGAAATATAGTGCATGAGTAATATGAATCATTTTATGATACTTTTTTTAAAAGCTTGGTAGCAAAAATAATACGAGTGAATGGAAATGTAAGAAAGAAAATGGTTCGGAACAACATTAGGGTGAGTAAATTATGGCAAAATGTAAATTTTTATGTGAACTATTCCTTTTAAAGCTCTGAAACGATCAGCTGGTTTTTGAGTTTAGCTGCTTCCTTACAAGGGATCTTTAACATTGTATGTTTGCATTATGTGGCAGTGTGGTATTATACCAGCAATAGTGTTATTCATCAGGCTGCTCTCTTCATCTGCTCCTGCTCTTTGTACAGGACATGCAGTGCTTAATGCACACCGTGTACATTTGGCATAGAAGGGGCACAGCTTGAAGTAGGGTTGGGTTTTTAATTTTATTTTTGGATGGCTGGCTTCCAGGGCCTTCTCACAATGCTTTGGTATCTTGGCTTTATTTAACAATCTTTACAGGGTTTAGATTTATGTATCGCAATCATTACTTTGCATTTTTCCATCCATAATATATGAGTATATTTAAAGCTGCATCGAGTGAAGATTTGCATTTATTTTCAAAAATTGCACACTAGTGTCTGTTTATGCATTTTACATGTCTGTCTTTTTAATTTTATTTTCTTTAAAACCAAAGGATGTATCATCATAGGAGCAACATGACTGCTTCAGAGAGAAAGAAAAATAATGCATATTTTCCTTTTTTTTTAATTCTTGATCATGCACATTTTATACCGAGTTCAGAACTGTGTATATACGAATGTACAGTAATAACAGTAGTGATGTCTGGTGTGAAATGCATGTGAGGTCATATCTGTTAATATGCAGCAGAGGAAAGCATATTCCTTCTCTATCTGACCTTCCATTGTTTTGCTTTGTTTGTTTTTTTTATTCTTTTGCCTGTTTATGGGGATATTTGTGATGCCTTATTTAAATGCAGTAATTGGTTATTGCCTATAACCTCTGCAATCTTGGTTTTGAGTTATACATCTAAGAAAAATTGGTCTTTATTTTACTGTCCATTTTATTTTACATTTATTTTTTAAGTTGTAAAGCAATGTATTCCAATGGTTAAAATGATTCTGAGCTTTCTGCTGTAAACTTATTTTAGTTTTCTCTGAATATTCATCTACTTCGACCCAATCACTGTTCTGCTTGACTGATTTATTCCCGTCACTTGTACAGATGTAGCTCACTCATTTGTCAGACGTGTCAGGAGGGATCTTCTGTTGAATTTGAGCGCCACTGCCATGGTGTCACAATGTGACACTTTTTAGAAGAAGAAAAAGTTACCATTTTAGGGATGAAATGTCATGTGATCTCAGTTGCTTGATTCTGCTGGGCCTGTAATTCTCTGTAAAGAGGTTTGCTGTGTCCTGTGACTTACTTTAATTCATTTCACTCCGTCCTAATTAAAACATTTGCTTTCTTCATATTTGTTATGGCTTGGTTTTGATGTGCAGTTTATTCTGACTAAATTGAATGTTTTTGCATTGTTGGGTATTGTTAATATTTCATTTCAGAAGATGCAGATGGGATGTGGGTCTCTCCCAGTGGAAATCGAACATTTTCTGAACTCTCGTTTGACTCTCACAGTGGATGAAGTTTGTGGAGCTGGTGTATTTAGCTGTTACAAGAGGGCAACACAACCGGTCAGTTCAGATTATGAGTTTCATTTCATTTCACACTGGTGAGCCATTTTATGTTCTAATTTTAAAATCTCACAGGCTGCTGCAGATGGCCCGTGGGCTGTAGTTTGGACCTTAATTCCTGCAAATTTTCTCTCCCAAAACTATACAGTGTGTGGCCAGTGAAAATGTTTCCACTAGAAAGAGGAGCGGTCTCAACTGGTTAATTATACAGGTATTCATAGCCTGTGAACAGTGTAAAGGGGGTGTTGAAACGTAAGAGGGATTTGTTACATAAAAATAAAAAAAGGTAATTTCACAGGTGAAAAAAGCATAGTTCATAAAAAAAGAGAATGAAGGCAAACAATGATGTGCACTGATTCATTTTGCTAAACAAGTCGCTATTATTCCATGTTGGCTTAAAACCAAATATATACAATCAAAATGATTACACGATTGTAATTATTTTCAAATAGTATTTGTATTATGTTTTTTAAGAATCTTACTATGTGATATTCTTTTTTTATTTTTAATAATAATGTGAATAATAACAACATGTATGTCCACATTTTGATTAACTTTAATATTCACCATGTTGCATTCTAACATATTGTGGTTATCAGTAAAAGTTTTAGGTTGCTCACAATAGGCTATATAATTAATATAAAACATAGGCCTAGAATAAAATATTGTCACAATGTCACTATATTATATGGTGAATTTCTGGCAACCATTGACTAGCTGTATATTATTATCTACTGTAATACTATATTAACCTGTTATTGCAAGCGCAGCTTCATAAAGAGACATGTAAAGCCTCTTTCCTCAAGGATTCAAACATCCTGCAGCTCACAGCTGTTAATGCTGAACTTTTCTTTCCATTTTAAAGATGTTTTCTTTGGATTGTTTGACTACTCGAAATAGAATATACAGGTGCATCTCAATAAATTAGAATTCAGTGGAAAGTTCATTTATTTCAGTAATTCACAAATTGTGAAACTCGTGTATTAAATAAATTCAGTGCACTGACTGAAGTAGTTTAAGTCTTTTTGGTTCTTTTAATTGTAATGATTTTAGCAAAAACCCATCAATTCACTATCTCATCAAATTAGAATATGGTGACATGCCAAACAACTAATCAACTCAAAACACCTGCAAAAAGGTTTCCTGAGCCTTCAAAATGGTCTCTCAGTTTGGTTCACTTGGCTACACAACCATGGGGAAGACTGCTGACTTGACAGACGTCCAGAAGACAGTCATTGACACCCTTCACAAGGAGGGTAAGCCACAAACATTCATTGCCAAAGAGAGCTGGCTGTTCACAGAGTGCTGTATAAAATCATGTTAACAGAAAGTTGAGTGGAATAAAAAAGTGTTTAAGAAAAAGATGCACAACCAACCGAGAAAACAGCAGCCTTATGAGGATTGTCAAGCAAAAAATCGATTCAAGAATTTGAGTGAAATTCACAAGTAATGGACTGAGGCTGGGGTCAAGGCATCAAGAGCCAACACAAACAGACGTGTCAAGGAATTGGCTACAGTTGTCGTATTCCTCTTGTTAAGCCACTCTGAACCACAGACAACGTCAGAGGCATCATACCTGGGCTAAGGAGAAGAAGAACTGGACTTGCCCAGTGGTCCAAAGTCCTCTTTTCAGATGAGAGCAAGTTTTGTATTTATTTTGGAAACCAAGGTCCTAGAGTCTGGAGCAAGGGGGGAGAAGCTCATAGCCCAAGTTGCTCTAAGTCCAGTGTTAAGTTTCCACAGTCTGTGATGTTTGGGGTGCAATGTCATCTGCTGGTATTGGTCCACTGTGTTTTCTGAAGTCCACAGTCAATGCAGCCATCTACCAGGAAATTTTGGAGCACTTCATGCTTCCTCCTTCTGACCAGCTTTTTGAAGATGCTGATTTCATTTTCCAGCAGGATTTTGGCACCTGCCCACACTGCCAAAAGCACCAAAAGCTGGTGAATTGGAAAATGGTGTTGGTGTGCTTGAATGCCAGCAAACTCACCCGAACTAAACCCCATAGAGAATAAGGCGAACCAAAAAAATGCAGATGAGCTGAAGGCCACTGTCAAAGAAACCTGGGCTTCCAGACCACATCAGCAGTGCCACAAACTGATCACATCCATGCAACGCCGACTTGAGGCAGTAATTAAAGCAAAAGGACCCCCTACCAAGTATTGAGTACATGCACAGTAAATGAACATACTTTCCAGAAGGCCAACAATTCACTAAAAATGTTTTTTTTATTGGTCTTAGGAAGTATTCTAATTTGTTGAAATAGTTTTTGTTAAATGTGAGCCAAAATCAAAAAATTAAAAGAACCAAAGACTTAAAATACTTCAGTCTGTGTGCACTGAATTTATTTAATATACGAGTTTCACAGTTTGAGTTGAATTACTGAAATAAACGGACTTTCCACGACATTCTAATTTATTGAGATGCACCTGTAGGCTCTGAAATAGGCTAAAATATGACTTAATTTCAGTTTCCTGCTAGCTAAATTCCACGTTAACAAAAATCTGGCTCTAAATCTGTCTTTTCTTCATTCAAAGTTGATCTAGACAAGTAGCCTAGGCTATATTGAAACTATTCAAAGTTCTGTTAATCCTAAAGCAGTGAAAACTGCATCTCCGTATCCTAAAGTGTCCTCTCTGTGGACTCCCGAGTCACGATCTGAATCAAAAGATTACTAATACTCTCGAAGTTCCGATTTCAATCAAATGCGCGAGATTCCCCCAGGGAATCAATTGAATGACGAAGTCACGAGTGTGAATCATCGAAGCGTTCCATCGGTAAACGACCCATCATTGATTGCTTTACTTTTCGCAATTTTCGCGTCTTCAGCCATGTTTACACGACACTGTTAGTACTACTACTGGCTTAGCTCGCTAGTTTTATGACATTAACTGAAATAAGAGAAAAAATGATGATGTTTATAAATAAAATATCCATATTTATAAGATAACATCCAACACACATTCAGGTGAGGTAACTGGTTTACTGCTAACTAGTGAAAACTCCATTAAAATGATGAGCTGCAGCTCAAAATACATGTCAGATGGAGACATTGTGCTTTATGATCGAGTTTGTAGCTTAATTAACTATATTTTAAATAGTTTGACCACTGCAATTTAATTGGTGACAGTTCAATAGGAAGTCAGTTTAAAGCAAAAAGCAAGTTTAAAGCATCCGGTCATCTCATACCACTGAAGTGAATGTTACATTTACCAGTATATAATATGTATTTTAGAAATTATTGTTGTAGGCTCTCTGATTGTATTGGTCTGTATAGTCAATGTGAAACAGGGGTGCCCAAACTCGGTCCTGGAGGGCCGATGTCCTGCAGAGTTTAGATCCAACCCCAATTAGACACACCTGAACCAGCTAATCAAACTCTTACTAGAATACTAAAAACTTCCCGGCAGGTGTGTTGAGGCAAGTTGGAGCAAAAATCTGCAAGACACCGGCCCTCCAGGACAGAGTTTGGGCACCCCTGATGTAAACGAACAAGAAGCAGATGAAAACAGTAGTAGGGCTACACATATATTTAATTGTTTGATCAAAAGTATTGCTAGGGAAAATTATGTAGGCAGGTCGCTATATACTAGCCTCCCTAAATTCTAAGCCTTGGCTGATCAGATCCGTGCTCGTTATTCTCTGACAAAACCGAAAGGAACCGATACGGATCACTTCCATCCGGACCGGACGTGGCGTTATCAGGCATGTCTGCGCGGTGAGTGGAACAGGCGTTATGCATTATAATCTAATCATCATCAGCCCAGATAGCACCTGTCATGTCCAGTAACTCCAGTCATCGGCCTTACCTGCTCATGCTGCAGAACTTGAGCGCATATTATCAGGCTCATCGTGAATATGCGGTATGAAAGTCTATTTCCATCTTCTCAAGAACTCTTATCCATAATCTACCATATCGATTACTCAATAATTCGCACTTAACTCAATAAGGGAATGAAAGTTGACTGTGTCAGAATATAGTTTTTTTTTCTTTGCGAAGATTTAAAGGGGTCATATGATGCGATTAAAAATTTCCTTTCTCTTTGGAGTGTTACAAAAACACTCAAATCTATGTTACAGCAAAGATTAAAGTCTCAAACCCAAAAAGATAACTTTATAAAAGTTAAGACTTGTCCACACCATTCTAAAACTCCTGTTTAAACACGCCCCACATATCTACATCACGATGTGGGAAGATTTGCATAACACCGCCCAAATGTTCACGCAAGAAAAGGAGGTGTAACTTTGATTCTCGCTGTAGTATTATTGTCGCCGCAGTAATGTCGTGGAGATGCTACAGAGAGATTGTGAAAGCGAAACTTTTTTGTTTGGCCTTCCAAAAGAGGACACATTTAGAAATCAGTGGTTAAGTTGTATTTCCAACACTGTTCCAGAACACCTCAACCCAAATATTCAGATGTGTGCAGCGCATTTTATGGAGGATGAGGACTGTTTCATGGGAGAGTAGCCTACAATGCCGGTTGTTCCTGTTAATTCAGTTCCCCTGTTTCCCCTTCGGCGCTCATGCTGACCACAGTCTATGATGCTGACAAATAATGCTGACTCACAGCCTGTAAGTATGTTTTCATATTTAAAGGATTTGCCACATGATTCAAACGCGAGTTGGAGCAGGTAGTGTAGAGTAGCGCTTGTTGTTTCACAAATGCAGACAGGGTTTTATGTATACGCGGCACGATGCAACGCAACGCGCAAAAAGACAGTATAAATCATTATAATCCGCAAGTATGTCCCCACTGGATGCAACAAATTGCTCGTTTGTAATGGGTTTTGTCGTATCGTGCCGGGACACGCATCACAGTATGGTAAGGGGCGTAACTTTTCCTTCACACGCTTGAGGTATTCAGCAAATCACAAAGCACTGGATAGCTGGCCAATCAGAGCAACCTCGCTTTTCAGACCGATGAGCTTTTGTAAAAATCGATGCGTTTCAGAAAGGCGGGCATAGGGTAGAAACAATAATGTACAGTATGAGGAAAAATTTTTTTTTTACCTTAAACCGCATAAAAAAATTGCATTACACCAAATACACAAAATAAATTTATTTTTAGCAACGTAGGAGACCCCTTTAAAAAGGAATATGCATTGTTTCAAAAATTGTTTTCGTAACACTTCAGACTAACCAAACGATGGAGCCCCGAGTAGAGGCTCCCAACACAATATACCAGACCGGGGTAGTTGTCACACCGCTTGCCTAAGTGATTAGTTCTTCGAGTACGTATGCTGAACGTCGATTGCTGTAGAGCATAAGGTTAAACCTGGCCAAAAACTGGCATATAGGGCCATCTATAACACATGTTTTTTTTCTGTCTCTTTGATAGACACGTAGCAGGGGCGCAATTTCATTTTATATTTGACAGGAATGAAAACGAGGCTGTGAGGAACTGAAGTACAGTGCGTGAATTCAATGGATTGTACTGGTGTTTAACAATGAAACATCATTCTGTCTTCCAGTAGACAAAAACTCTATAAAACAGCTTTGAAAGTCTTCCAGTAGACAAAAACTACGACAGCTTTGAAATAGTTTGAAAAATGAACATTTGAAATATTATTAGTCCTCAAACTCTCGTTTGTTTTTTCGCGTTTCACTTCAATAATGGCCTCTAAACTGGTGAAGTCTGTTGGACTAGTGGGGTCATTGTCTTAGACAGATTCTGATTTTATTTTTTTTTTTCCAGGGACATGACCGTCAGTCTTTAATGTGGTGTTAATCTTTAAAATTTATGGCTGATTACATTAGCACATTTGTGGCCAATTAAGAAATATATTTTTTTGTTTCGTTGCATCAGATTCTCAGCAGGTGGTTGATCATTGTGCATCAACCCTACAGTATGTCTCAGTTTCTACCTAGGATGCTATTCGATGTGACTGTTTATAAACCTTCTTGGCGCGATGTCATTAGAACACATTGCTAACATCCCACCTTACCTAAAGGTGCTTCCAAAGGTTCTTCAAGC
>JADLZN010010623.1:0-30976 GCA_018155175.1 Sinocyclocheilus anophthalmus
GCGTTGCAGTTGTTTGTTTCACGCTAGTCTCTGTTGTTACATGAGCTTTTATGCCTTGTTTTGTTTCCACCCATGTAAAACTCGCCACTAATTATAATATTGTGATGCTGGTTACTGCCCAATGTTGCTTGGCCAGCGTTCAGCTATTTTATGCTGCTGCAGTTGGCAATGCGAAACGAGAGAAGAACGTAGACTCCACGTTTTCAGATTTGTATCAACTGAGAAATCTGGCCTGGAAACCCATTTCCTTCTGAGACCAGATTACCTTGTGATGATTTTGGTGTCATCTGTTTTGCGGGAGTATTTTGACAGCAGTTAGTAATGGCCAAATGCATCTAAATTGAGCATTTTTCTGTCGGGAGTCCAGTCTCCCGGCCATGTCTCTTTCTCAAACTAATTTACCTTTAATCTCGACACATATTAATACGAGGCTCAGCAATCTGCATGCAATCCTCTGAAAACAGTCAGCGTTAGAAGTCCCGCTAACCAGGGGTACAGTCTCGTGAAGATTTTCCCAGGGAATTGAGTCACATCAAACAGGCCTTTTCAAAGAAATGCAAATGGCGTGTGTGCAAAAAGACAATGTGCTGGAGAATCCGCCAGTCTCAGACCACGCACGGTATCACTTCCTAATGACTTCTGTGGTTTAATTAGCAACAATTCATCGCAGTGACTCAGACTTGAAGGGATTCTGTTGTGAGCAACACGTCCCCAGGGAGCGGTCATTTTAAGAAGGGGAAATTGTCCTGTCAGGCTTGTACGAGACTTAGGAAGTCCAATGTTTTGTTAAACCATCTAAAGTGTAGCGGTTGCCGTGTGAGAACGGAAATGTGGATGTTTTCGGATTGTTTTGTTGCATACAAAATGAATCTACCATTACGTTTGTATGTGCTGGAAGGAAACCTGTACAGGGAGTAGCTTCAGAAACCTTTTTATGTCTTGCCTCTTTGATGAGAAAATGTCCTGAAGTGAAACCTTTTGATGTCTTCATGTAGCATGAATGTCTAGCATGTTTCATATACTCTTAAAAATAAAGCTTCCAAATGTTTTTTGCAGAGATGCCATAGAAGATCCATTTTAGGTTCCCCAAAGAACCTTTAAGTGATTGTAACAATCGGAGAATCTTGCCACTATAAAGAATCTTGTCCAATGGAGTTGAACCTAAGAACATATTTTTATGAGACATAAATCATATGGACCAAACACGTGAACATCAGTAGATAGGCCGGTCATCAGGCTAACCCTTGCTACGGCCCTCAAACAAAGACTCAAACTCGCCCTTTGTGTTCACGAACACAAAAACATATCACCCTACCTCACTAGCTGCCTCTCATCTGCTATTCATACCTTACATGGCCTACACAGGCGTTCCCCATAGAGATAGCTTAACACTTCTGTACGTACTTGCATTTGTCTTGTCCATTTTTCTCTCTGGTGTTCCCACAAGTGTGCCTGGATGTCGCAGACATTACACAGACATCAAGCCCTGCCAGCTCACCAGAACCACCTAGAAACTTAGCAGAGCACTGTAATGGACATCATTCAGCTCAAAGCAGCCAACTACCTGCGATGGCAAAGAAAGGAACAGCGAGACTGCGACATAAGCGAACACCTGACCAGCATCATCCTCTCCTCGGCCCACACCCTCAAGGGCCTCAGACAGGAGGTATATGAGCTGAAACTGCAAGTCACAGAATTCTGCAGAGAACTGACACCTGCTCAACGAGAGAAAGCACAGAACGGATGCAAAGAACCTCACAGAATGGTGCGACAGAAGGAAATCACCAGTCTTCACAGAGGCTCTAACAGCTACTCAACACCAAGCGCCGCTGGAAAAAGCCATCACAAAGGACTTGAAAAGAGAACTGTTTCACACAAAGTCACTCTTAAAAACAACATATGTGGAACTAAATGAGAGAGACACCACATCTAAGGCCTTACAAGGCCAGCTGCATACAGCCAGAGCTGAGGTCCAAACCCTGACTCAGCAATTAGAGAGGAGCTTGACTTGGTTCAGAAAGAATTTAAACAGTCCTACCGACTGCGCATAGACTTAAGCAAAAGACAGCCGGCTGAACATCGGTCGCCAGCAGTGCAAGCCCTCCACGCCTGTGCACAGCTACGAAAGGGGGGAAAGGGAGCCAAAGCCTTCTGCTTGACACTTCACAAGTCAGCTCCCTGAAAACCTCTGCAGCTGCACCAAAAAAAAATTGCCAGGCGAACCGAAGCAAAGCAACGAGGGGAATTCAGTGTCACAAAGGAACTGAAATATGCTTGCAGACCACAGGCGAACAGATAGGGAAAACACGAAAAAGAACTTCCCCTGGCCAGCAGGCCCACCCCCTCAGCCAAGAGTTTGAACCTGCGAGGGGGGGGCGAGAGCCACTGTTCACACGTCACCAATCAGCAGCCACAAGGGGGTGGGGCAAGGACCTTTCCAGAGGATCACTGCAGACACACACACCGTGTGACCCACCAGGCCCCAACGAGCTGGCCAGAGACAACACATCTGGCAACCTAAATACTCTCAGACCCAGAGTCTGAACACGGACTGATCGCTGCCCCCGACACCAAGCAGGGCCGGCGTGAAACACCCAATGCTTACTACCACAGACTTTGACAAAATTACTCCAAAGCTCACAATTACCCTGGGATGGCGGAGGACACCAGCTGCAAGAAGTCATCTAGGCATTAGGGCCTGCCGCACAATGCCTAATCAACAGCTGCGTAACCTGACACAGAAGGCCTTTAACAAGCACAAGGCCTCCACTAAAGGTGTTTGTCAAACCCCACTGATTCTGAACTTCACAACTCAGAATCCAAAGCGGGCACCAGAAGGCACCCAGCATTGCCACAATGCAAAAACCCTTCTACAGAAAGCCCCTAGCCAGAAGAGGACGGAGCCATCACCACGGCAACGGACCCAGGTTCCAGACCAACAACTGGGAAAAGGCATCCTCATCCTGCAAACACAACGGTATGTCCAACAGCAGTCCACCAAAACATCCTCCTCCACACAACGGAGGCTACACAAGGACAGCTGGACACGCCAACCTCTGGGTTACAGGAGCTGCTGACACTCGCAAAAGAAGCTCCTTGAACAAAACTCAACTAAAGAGTACTGAGAAGGACAAACCTCTGACTCATTGCCTGCTCCAACACAGCATCAGGCCCCTCCAAGGGAGGAGCATCCTTTGAAACCAGTCGACACCCCAGAAGCAGCCAGACAACATCGGATTGAGCAACGGGCCCACATGCCCAAAAGCGAAACCTCTACCAACACAACTCAAGCAAGCTCAAGTCGGTGCCACCACAAGAGCAAAGCGACACCGCAAACATCAGATTTCTAGTGACGTTCGGGCAGAACAGAGAGCTAACAACCACCTGCTGCTCTCCTGCCATCATCACTAGGTCAGTCTGAAACTCTCTGCACACTACAAAATCTCCATAACAATTACCTGCAATCCCTGGAACCACCTGCACTCTCACCAGTGAGAGTCTAACCCGGCTGTTCCACATCGTGGGTACCACAGATAGCCTACTGGCTAACAGCATCAACAAAAACATCCTACCCGGACTAACTCACTTCAGGATGACAGGTGACACAGCATCGACACCTGCTGCATAAGCTCGAGGAACCACACCTTGCTACAGCCTACATCACAACAGCACACATCTTACAGGCATTCACCACGGCACCACAACCCACTAGGGGAGGCACCACAGCCAGAGAGCCGCCACTGCCTCCAGCCGTGAGTGAAGTGTGTGTTTAGATTGTTCTGCACCTTTGGACGTCGGCTCGAGTTGGTCTATTCTACGGACAACATACGCTCGAAATGGGGGGGATATATGTAGCGTCGCGAGGGGGGCAAATTGACCCTAATTTTAAATGATTTAACAAATCAATTATTCATTAGGTTAACAAATCGTCACAGTCCCCTCACTCAATAACTGGATGCCAGGAGTCTGTGGAACACCAGGCGCTTGGTCACCATGAAACTAATCATGATATCATGGTTTTATGACCCCCCAGGAATAGTGAGAAGGATAGCCCACTCTTTGTCCCAAGGAAAAGCAGAGTAGAAATGGACTGTGTTCTAGTTAATTCATAGAAAAAACGTTATTTGAATGAACACACATATTTCTTCAGGCCATTGAGTATATTATTGTCATTGTGTATTTTGTCTTTGATATTCTTAGACTATTTTAGTATGCTTGTGAGGGGACCATTCCTGATCCTCCCTTTTCACTATATGTAATCTTACCTTGTTTAGTATCTATGAATTTGCCTTTATATCGAAACAAGAGGGTATATATATGGTGGTACATAGGCAATATATTTTAGGGCCCTGAGAATCGTTAATAATTTCGATTTAAGTCCATTGCAAAATACCATGATTAGAGAACAAAGGGTCGTAAACCCTCCAGCAATTGCCACCTCCCGCTCGGAAATTCCATTTTGCTCATTGGACAAGCCCATCTTGAAAGGCGGAGATCTTCTCCGACCTTAAAGGCCCGGCTCCAGGGACCCGCCCCAGTCGGTGGTTCGGTCAGATGCAGATGAAGATGTGAAAAAAAAACGCTTCAGGATATCAAAGATTGTGCCAGGCCTTTCGGCCTAGTCCTTTCCATTCATCAAATGACTCTGACTCAAACTGGTCCTTTCTCATCAACCAACTTAAGCAAGATCTTGGGCCTTAAGATTGCAACAGGAATCTTTTTCAGACATACGCAAGTAACAAACTTAGTCGATTTAATTGATGCATTAAGTATCAGTTACACCTTGTAAAAAGGTGGTTTGAACTCAGAATCTGACGATCCCTGAAGGCTTAGATCTGCTGAATATGCAAAGTGTTCCATAAATTCATTCTTTATGCCTCTTTCTATGCTGAGTTTAAACTTTAACCCTTTCCTATACCACTGTATGTGTGTGTGTGTGTGTGTGTGTGTTTGTGTATGTTAGACCAGTTTAAATGTTTATGTAGTATGT
Organism: Sinocyclocheilus anophthalmus; assembly: GCA_018155175.1. NCBI lineage: Eukaryota > Metazoa > Chordata > Actinopteri > Cypriniformes > Cyprinidae > Sinocyclocheilus > Sinocyclocheilus anophthalmus. Next base: position 4,991 of record JADLZN010010623.1, read on the forward strand.
TAGACTAGTTAAATATTTATGTAGTTAATAAAGTCTTACTTACACTTGACGTTGTTCATTGTTTGCTAATAACTGGAGTCACTTAATCATGCAGATTTACGTTACAAACTTATAGAATTGTACAGAAAGAAAGTTATTTCCCTTAACCAGGAAAAATAACGTTCTTAGAATTGACAAGACAGATGACCCTGAGTGGTCAGCTAAATATCGACAGTGGATCTAAATAGGACAAATAGTTAATTTTTATAACTGTTATGGTTATGATCATATTTCAACATGCGCTGATCCGCACACTCGGCATTAGTAAAAGTTTGTCTCAGCAGCTTTGTGAATAGGTTTAAGAGAAAACTCTTTAGCTAAAAACTTTACTGCTATTTAGGAGAACTCGTAGTGGTAAGATAAAATGTTTTGTGAATACGGGCCCAGATCTTTAGTCATTAAACATTTAACATTTTCCTCAAGGTGTGTAACTCCCTTGTAAACTTGTGTTGGCCTTTCAATGATAACTAAGTATATTTCAGTTGATATTAAGTATATTTATACCATTTAAAAGTAGCATGCAATTTGTTTACTAAACTCATATCATTGTAAGAAATCAAGGGTTGAGTTATACAGGCCTGACAGGGTTTAAAAAAACAATTATTACTTACAAAAACAGGACATGCATCAGGTATGAAGCTTACCGTAAAACACAGATGGGGGGTTTTGAAAGAAGGAATAGCTAGTGAAAAACAAAAGGTATGTGCTGTATGACCACGACATTGTGTAGAAGACCAGCTTCCACGCACTCTCTGGCATCTTTGAGACATCTTTTGGTTGGATGCAACACCATTGTGCAAAAGGCTGTGAAAGACAAGAGGCAAGAATGAAATTACAGCGCTAGCATTTCAATAGCAAGTGTTCATTCGTCAACAAACAACCAAATTGCAGAGGACAAATAATGCTACACAATGCTACCAGGTAAAATTATCAACAGAAAGGGTAATTTACCATGCTGTACATAGTAACTTTGACTCATTTATGTATTTAATTTGCTTGAAAGTGAAAGCTAACTTTTACTTTGTATATCTCCCCAGGTGCTACAATGTTAGTGTGATGTCATGCAACCACAACAGTGCAAAATCTGTTTCCAAATGTTTTTCCAAGTTGAAAAAAGTTAAATACACTATAAATTCACATGAAACAAAACAAGAAACAGTAAAGCATCTTTGTGATTTTCTAAAGTTATAAAAATGCCACTATGACTAGCTCATGACATTGGATGACTCACATGACCCACGGACGCTAACAGCCCCAAGCTAAAGTAGTACCTTTGCTAAACTTGGGTATTTTGTTCATATGTTTATCTGTGTACTGACATGCCTTCACCTTATCTGACAGACTATCCTGCATGTGACTGTGACAAAAGCCAAATGTCACGGTAACCGAAGATGCGATTGAAAGCTTGTCTTAATCATTTATCTATTCATGATCACCACCTTTACTTGCCGTTACCTGATCTGCATCCTCCCTTGTGCTCAAGACAATCAAAGAAAGTAGGCCTTCGAAACTAGGCATATACTGTATGTTGGCAATGTTTGGCCCCACTCTTGAGGATGTAGGTCTCATGGTTGCCTCTGATTGGCCATAAGGCAATGTGGTGCGCACTGCAGGATTCTGCTCTCCACCTCCACCCGCTGGGGTTATTTATAGAGGCCAGCTGTCACCAAAATGCCCCACCCCCGTTTGTCTATCACTGCCTCTAGCTGAGGCCCCAAGGTTTAGGCTGGCTGATGCTGGTGGCTGCGGCATGGTGGATGACTGCAGCTTATGGTTGTGATAGAGAGCACAATCCTTTCTCAGCTGAGCAGCCTGACATTACTCTATGGTCTAATGGTGACTAATTAATCAAAGATGAGTTCAGGCCAGTCCCAAAAGACACCGACAAATGAGATCTCTTTAATATTCCATTTGCTTGCTTTAGAAGTTCAATGAAGATGTTCAATGCTTCTCAGATTGGTTGTTTTCTTCTGGTAAAATGCTCAGAAGAGATTTCAACAGTGTCTCAGAGTATGCTTGGATTTGCCAAGAAAAAGTATGATCTTCAATATGGTTCAATATAACCATTTTATTGGTTATTTTAGCATGCTATCCACACCAGCTTCATAGATCTGTTCTCTTATTCCGTCAGCTATGTTTTATTTGTGTCTCTTGTCTTTTCTCCTTAGGAATCGTTGAAGAAACTTAATGAAACACAAATGAGTTCCCCAAAAATCTCTTGAGCTTTGGAAAATCACCCTCTGAGCAGAAGAAATTGCCTCTGGGAAAGCGGTCTTGTTACGGAAGACACGTTGCAACCCATATTAGGCCGCCAGCAGCTTCTCGCTCTCCCAGCAAATTAATGGCAAGCAGAAGCGAGGGTTGAACTGAACCAGCCCGAAACTGGTGACTTAATGTGACTAAAACACATTTTGCTTTGGGGTCTTTTGCAAGTGGCGACCTATTGGCTAAACCTGCAGTTTCCATGGCAACTGTTTGAGGATAGCAGGTGGTTTTGTACAATAAATAAAAAACAAATGATAATTGTCATTATTAACTCATCCTCATGCCTTTCTTAACCAATACTTTTCCTTTAAAGTTTATTTGAATCTTCATGCAACTTCTCATATGGATCACTTTTGTCAAATGAAAGTCAAGAATGAATATTCTTCTACTAATGTGCTCCATAAATGTTGAAAACGACATAAGGATGAGTAAATCATCATAATTTTCATTTTTGGGTGGAAAGAGACACTCACTTGCATTATGAGAGTGCCAAAACATAAACGGATCAGATCGTAAAGAGATCCGGTCAATAAAAACCAAGGCAAGATGGAGCCACAGAGCCTCATCTTATACTCATTTGCCCCTCAAACACCCTTTCTGTTGGGGTTGAGTTATATTTACTTAAGCTTTGACTGTTCTTGGAATTACTAGTTTGTTTTTTGTCATTTCGGGTAAAAATGATGCATCTGATCAAGAGATCAGAGTACACTTAACAGGGCGGCACAAAGAGGAAGGAAGGATGCAGACATTTTTAGATCCCTACTGATAATGCCATGCAATTTTCACTCTGAGCACCAAGCATATTGTAAATACATCAATACAAGCATTTGGAACAGTGCAGTTTATCATGTCTCTGAGCGGGCATAAATAACGAGTGCTTTAATTGCCTTTCAGGGTCGATATATGGGGATGTTACTTTTCTCAGATTTTAGAAGAATCTTCTATCAGCAACTGCTTGGTCATCACCCATAAGTACTATTTTGTGTCAATTTCAAAATCTAGAAATTGTCCAATCAGTAGACATATACATAATTGACTACTTAAAATTTTATTGACAGTCTTTTAACAGGTAAGTAAATTATAGATCAGTGCACCTGCTGCTGTCATAATTATGATTGTGCAGCACGTGTTAAAGGGATACTCCAACCCAAAATGAAAATTTTGTCATCATTTAATCACCATCATGTTGTTCCAAACCCGTAAGACCTTCGTTCGTCTTCAGAACACAATTTAAGATATTCTGGATGAAAACCGGGAGGCTTCTGACTGTCCCATTGACTGCCAAGTAAATAACACTGTCAAGGCCCAGAAAAGTATGAAAGACATCGTCAGAATAGTTCACATTGACATCGTCCAGTTGACGATGTCTTTCATACTTTTCTGGGCCTTGACAGTGTTATTTACTTGGCAGTCAATGGGACAGTCACAAGCCTCCCGGTTTTCATCCAAAATATCTTAAATTGTGTTCCGAAGACGAACAAAGCTTTTACAGGTTTGGAACGACATGGGGTTAAGTGATTAATGACAAAATTTTCATTTTTTGGGTGGAGTTTATTGTGTTTTTTCCCCCTTTAAGAATGTAAATTGTTCAAACAGATCTGTAACTTTACTATCTGAAGAGCTGATGACCTCTGTCTGTATGAGCTGCTGTTAACACACAGAACTCAAAGGTTAGCGACTGCAGAATCCACAGCGTAACATGATATTTCTTTAGCAGATCTTCAGACAGCTGATGTTGTTTGCCAGAACACGATATTGTTGTGTATTTTGATTTTAGTGGAGTGATTACTGAAAATATCCTCTGGTCCAGTGAATAGCGATCATCACAGTCTCATCAAAGGTCAAAACAGCATGCATTCTGTCTCCCAGCACACAGTCAACACCTTGATTTTTTTCACAAACACAGTTTACAGTATTGGCCAGATGGCCTTGTGCTAGTCATCCATCGAGTCTGAAAACGTGAAAGTGCAAGGGAACTTAAAAAATGAATGGGTCTCATTAGCACTAAGAGCTCATGTCATAAATTGTTTATTAGGCAACATGGAGATTAGTTTAAAAAGCAGGCAGAAAGATCATGTTACGTACTGCACGCATGTGTTTGTGAGTGCAGGACATAGTCCACAAAACACTTTAAAAACTGCAGACTGTGTCAGAAATTATCTCACAAGGCAATCTTGTGGCCAAAGTACAGTATACTAAAACTGCAGTAGTGAGTTCAGACGGCTTCAAAACGGCTTCAAAAGGGCTCCATATGACTTGTGCGCTATATTTTATGACTTCTGAAATCATATTATAGCTGAGCGTAAAGAACAGACCCATATTTAAGTCATTAATCACTGAAAACTTTAAAATCCAACCCAGCAATCCTTGGCACATTTCATGAATCAGAATGATTTAACCTTTTGAGTCAAATCTTTTCAATTAATCAGTTCATCCAGTTCCTTTACAAAGTCATCCGGTTTTCAGGTTCAACTCACTGACTCAATTCCAGAGGTTGACAGTTCCCCATTCCTGGTTAGGTATGTTTTGAAGCAGGGCAGCTGGTTTAAGCTGGTCCTTAGTTGGTCATGAGCTGGACCTGAGCAGGAGCTAGTTGCTTAGGACTAGCTTATGACCGCTTAACCAGCTGCTGCTCAAAAACATACCGACCAGCATATGGTGTTTGTTCAACTAGGGTAAAGGGTTAGTTCACCCAAAAATGAAAATTTTTGTAAATGTAGCTTGCGCCAACAGTTGCCCCAGAAGCAGTCGGGGATGACGGATGAGGTCAGCGTTCCGTTTATGCTTCTGTGTACAACAGTGAGCGCAAGCTAGATTAAAATTATTATTACGTTTTGAATATGGAAATTTCTCTTACAAAAACGCATCGATTCACTAAAAGAGGCCTTTGTAAACCCCCTGGAGCCATGTGAGACACTTCTTTTTTATGGATGGGCGATTTTTATTAAGTTCTTTTGGACTGAAGCAATGCAACAACCGCTGAGTGGCATTAAACAGCTTGAAAGATCAAAGACAATTTTAAATATAACTCAGACTGGATTCGTCTGAAAGAAAAAAGTCATACACATAGGATGCCTCGGGGGTGAGTAAAACAAAGCCAAATCTTCATTTTTGGGTGAACTAACCCTTTAACGGCAAGCCGATTATCAGTAATAAATCTGTTCTAATTTAACTATCTATGAGTTTGCAATAAAAAAAAACACAAGTTCATTTGGGTGAACTATCTTAAGGACGCTTATACCAGTACACAGAATCCATAGGTTACTATTGATGATTGTTTTTTGATGCTGTTAGCAAGCAATGTTTTAATGATGGTTGTGTTGTGTAGAAGGGGACGCCCTCTTTCATAGAGAGGGATATTATTAGCAAAGCAAAAGTTATTCAGGCCTGATACACTGATAAGTGACTAACGGTCTGTTAGTGACGAATGCTTAAGCCATGCCTGTTGTTAATCACAAACTACAGTGCTGCAACTCTTTTCCAAGACCTCACTGTCTTTTACTCAAGGATTACAAACCAGACAAGGTCCTGACATGTCACATATTTCCGTATAAACATCACGCCAGCTGCCCCATGCCATCCGTCAGGGTTTCTCAATGCATTGAGAGAAAATAATTTACAGAAGAGGGAATAAACCGCAGGCCAGAGGAAACATGAATGCAGAGCACCCATGAATCATGGTGGTACTGATCCTGGGAATTGTTTCCACCCCACACGTTTCAGGACAGGAAGTGAAACTGACATTTGCATACGTCAGCTAGGCCTAAAATAAGCATCAACTGCAAAATGTGGGGATATCATAATCCAAAACATGAGGCAATTTGGTAAAATTCATGTCTAGGAAACTTGATAGTAATATGACCTGTTTGCACAGCCATCTTTGTATGTACAAGGTAAAATGCAAAGTAAAAAACTATGTAAAGTAACTCTTGCGCACATTGTAACTTTGCATGGTGGGTTTCAAACGAATTTCACTGGCCTGTGAACAGCGAACAAAACCTCTGACGACTTTCTGGTTCAACGGAGGATAAACTACACCACAAACACATTTTACATTCACAGTTGAAGTAAGGACTTGTGCACTTTCTGCATCAAGTGTCAAGACTTCTGTTATACTGCTGTCCAGAAACAACAAGAGCTAAAAAACTAGACTTTTGAGTCTAAATGAGTGGTTTGCTTGTACACAACTCAGATCACTAACACCAAGTATGGGTATTAGTACTAGTGATACTTGACATAGAAAACACCACTAGAAACCTCAGAAACATCTAGATGCACAAACGACCTTTAATATACAAATGTTTATGCAACGCCCAATGTTTTGAAACGCTTCAAATATTCATTGAGGGAGCCAGTGATGCTTTCAAGACCTAGTGTTTGATACTCATACATTTACAGGCTACTCTAATGAACTTTTTTCAACTTTTTAGGTTTTTCAATAGCCGATACCGAAATTTGAATTGTTTCAATAAAATGAACACCACTCTGTCACTAGTTGCATTTGCATTGATAGTGACTTCTGCAGTATATTCACCTCAAAGACGTACATGGTCAGTCCCCTGCGCACCTTCGTCCACATGACCGCGCACATGAGGAACATGAAGATCTCCGTCCAGGATATGTATGCATGATCCAGCAAGGTTCTTCTGGACAGCTCCAGCCCACAGTCTTTACAGTCTCTAAAGGCACTGAACATGACTGAATAAGCTCTGGTGATGAACTCCATATAGCCAGGCATGATCTCCATCTCCATGCCATTGCTGGAGGAACCATCATCCATGTGATTGGTGTCCATAATACTAGAAATACTACAATAACTGCTATAATAACAAGCCACTTAGGGGCTGGAAAGCAATGGAGATGCACAATGCAAAAGTGCTATAGCTGCTGATTACAGTCTCTGAAGTGTCCTGTCTTTTCTTGTATTCTAAATTAAGAAATTAACAAATTATGCCAAACAAACAGATTCCAACGGTGAACCCTAATGCCAAGAGAACAGATTATTTTATATCCTATACTGCATATATGCCATGTCAGCCATTTGGGTGTTAATGGATTTAGTGTGCCACCATCATCTGCTTAAATAGCCTATAACAGGAAGCCTTCTCTGTATATAATATTCACTATAACACCTCCCTTACAGTATGGTTACAACACTGCACAATACATGATTCAGCATGCCTGCATTATCTCTCCTATATGCCTATATTATGCATTTAAGCGGATGGCTTACAATTTAAGCATTCTGAGCAATCCTGAAACGAAAGGCTCATAAAAACCATAACCAGTGTGTGTCTATTCGCCTCTTTATATTCCGCGCATGTGATGCGTGTCCAATTCATGTGCCCAAATAGCGCGTCCTCTTCTTTTCCTCATTCAGTATATATAGCATCTCCTCTGGGTTTCATCTCACGTCGAGAGGTTTCAAGCTGAAATTATCCCTCGGTATGTCCATATGTGGCTCGAATATATAGAAATAAAAATCGCCAAATGAATAGATTCAAATGAACCTGCGCACTTAATCGCTCAGCATGTAATACATGTGATATAGGCTATTCACAAACGCACAACGAGAACAAAAAAAACACAAATGTCTATGAATATGTGTCTAAAATTGAGCTAAAGTCTCCCGTGAGAAGCGCAGACGCGCCGCGCTGTGAAGAAGTTGAGGTTAGTGAGCAACAAAAAGCAGACGATGTCCTTGTGCTCGTGTCAGCCGGTTCTTTTGAACGATTCAATAGAGTCGATTCGCAAAGCGCTTATGAATCACTTGACAGTAGCCAGATGTGTTTGGATGTAGAAAATGTACGATATGTCGGAAACATAAAAAGGAATAAATATCGCAATATGTGACAATAGTTTCATCGCGATTCGAAATGATGGCATTTGGAAAAATATCAGCACCTCAGAGCAACAGCTTGGATATCGCAAGTACATATAAAGAAAGAAACATATTAGTTTATACAAATTAATCAATTGCACTGATAAAGTGGTTTCATTTAAGTACATTTTTATGTCTTTATCTACAGAAAACGTATACATTGTCGGTTTGCAATTGCACACAAAATCGTTCGAAAAACAAACCGATCGCTAAATTACTCGTACTTTCCTCACTCAAGCGCTGCGGCGCCCGTTTCTCGACAGATTACACACTCCACGCACGCAGCGACACACAGTTTGATTTTTAAGTGTTTATTAAATGGGGACTCTCCAGAGGCGTAATGGTTTTTATACTGTACAAAACCGCATTTTCTATTGTCCTACACCAACCCTACCCCTAAACCAATCCCTCACACAAAATCCACAATCACCCAAACACACACATCACACACACACACACACACACACACACACACACACACACACACACAACCCACACACACACACACACAAACAAATCACAACACAAACACAACAACACACACATAGACACACACCAGTCCACGTCTCTACACTCACGTGCACGCACAACACAGGCGCACGCACTCATCCGACACTCCACACCTACCACACAACACACACAGCCGATCACACGCAACACACACACAAGCAAACACACACCGATCTGCGCCTACCCACCGCACACACACACAAAACACACACACAACACACACCCCACACACCACAAACACACACCACACCCCCACAGAGAAGAGAGAGAGAGAGAGAACAGGAAACTGGGTTGAAAGTGACAGTAGCATAATTAGCATGTGGACTAACTGTTAATATGTCTCAGAAAAGGGAAGGAAATTCAAAGGTTTTGTTTATTACGGCTAGTAGAGTTTCAGAATTTCCATTTTATTCAAGTACACTTCATGTTAACTAACAAAGATAATTTGCTTAATGTTATTTTTTTTAAATGCACTCTCTGTAATTGTTTAAAGTTTAAAAACCCATGTGCATTACTATTCCTTCTATAATAAACAATATCATAGATGAATAGCAATGGTTTATTATTTTTATTAGGCCTAATATTATTATTATTATTCCCTGAGGATTCTTGATACAACGCTACCTCACCTGAGACGTCTAATTTTGACGTGCGGTATCATTGGCACAATCTGCAAGTCCTTTATCTATCTATTTAGATTATGTTAATTACGTATTCATATGTGCACCTCTTGGCTATTCTTAGAACAACAATTGACTCTTTTCAAATGAGAAATGTGCTTTCTGCATTAAACAATCGAAAAGCCTGCGTCTGTGCATGCCTTCCAGATTTGTCTAATCTTTAGACCCTCTAAATTAACGTTCAAATGAAGTTAAATTCTTGCGACAACCTCTTATAATAGTAGTAAAAGCATTATTAAAATAATAAATTGATGTTGAGAAATTTCATGCATTCGTGTTAAAAAAAAAGAGAGAGAAAGAAAATGTCATTTAGAATAAGTATCATTCCTGTGTATTATTAACGTACAGGATTATCACCATCTGTGGTCGCAGGTGTTATGGCTGTTCGTGTCAGAAGTCACTGAAGAGGATGTTATATGCTAAGACTCTCTAGTGTTTATTTACAGCCACCGGATGTTTCTAAATGTGTTCCATTTATGAACGGAAAAAAAACAGGTCAAAGACATCCGGAGAGCAATGACTGGATGTTCAATCTGTCTCGTACCTTTCATGCAAAGTTAACAAAGCACAAAAATGCATGCATAATAAAACTATCAGGTACATTAGAGTTCAAATTACAGGTGGGTGTGTGTGTGTGAGAGAGAGAGAGGTGGTGTGTGTGATGTGTGCGTGTGTGTGTGTGTGTGTGTGTGAGAGTGTGTGTGTGTGTGTGTGTGTGTGAGAGAGAGAGTGTGTGTGTGAGAGAGAGTGTGTGTGAGAGATAGTGTGTGTGTGGTTGTGGGAGAGAGAGAGAGTGTGTGTGCGTGTGAGTGTGGGTTGTGCGTGTGAGAGTGTGTGTGTGTGTGTGAGAGAGAGTGAGAGAGCTGTGTGTGTGTGTGTGTGTGTGATGGAGAGCGAGTGTGAGGGGTGTGGTGTGTGAGAGAGAGAGTGTGTGGTGTGTGCGAGAGAGAGAGTGTGTTGTGTGTGTGTGTGTGTGTGTTTTTTTGTGTGTGTGTTTGTGTGTGTGTTTGAGTGTGAGAGTGTGTGTGTGTGTGTGTGGAGGTGATAGAGAGAGAAGTGTGTGTGTGTGTGTGCTTGTGTGTGAGAGTGTGTGTGTGTGTGTGTTTTTTTGTGTTTGTGTGTGTGTGTGTGGGTGAGTGAGAGAGAGAGAGTGTGTGTGTGTGTGTGCGTGTGTGTGAGCCTGTGTGTGTGTGTGTGTGAGTGAGAAAGAGTGTGTGTGTGTGTGTGTGGGGGAGTGAGAGAGAGTGTGTGTGTGTGTTTTTGTGTGTGTGTGTGATGTGTGTGTGTGAGAGAGAGTGTGTTGTTGTGTGCGTGTGCGTGTGTGTGAGTGTGTGTGTTGTGTGTGTGTGTGTGTGGTTGTGAGGAGAGAGTGTGTGTGTAGTGGTGTTGAGAGAGAGAGTGTGTGTGTGTGTGTGTGTGTGTGGTGGAGAGAGAGAGAGGTGGTGTGTGGTTGTGTGTGTTTGTGAGAGTGTTTGTGTTTGTGTGTGTGTGTGTGTGTGTTGTGTGTGATGTGGTTTGGTGTGATTGTGTGATTTTTTTAGGGGTAGGGTTGTGTAGGGCAATAGAATATACGGTCTGTACAGTAGAAAACCATTACGCCTATGGATAGTCCCCACTTTTCACAAAAACAAACAAGTGTGTGTGTGTGTGTTGAGAGGAGATTTTTGTGTGTTTGTGTGTGTGTGTGTGCTTGTGTGTGAGAGTGTGTGTGTTTGTTGTTGTGTGTGTGTGTGTGTGTGTGGTGTGTTACCGTTTTTTGGTGACAAATGAGGACATAAATGTGTATAAAGACAAAGGTATGACAGTAAATTACAAGTAGAAGGTGACTTTTCAGGACATTACCCCCATGTCCCCACTTTTCAAAACGCTTATAATTCACACAGAATGGAGTGTATTGAAAATCTGAAAATGCAGAAAGTCTCCTGTGAGGGGTAGGTTTTAGGGGTAGGGTTGGTGTAGGGCAATGGAATATATGGTCTGTACAGTAGAAAAGCCATTACGTCTATGGAGAGTCCCCACTTTTCACAAGAACAAACCTGTGTGTGTGTGTGTGTGGTGTAGAAAAAAAAAAAAAAAAAAAAAGAGGAGAGTGTGTGTGTGTGTGTGCGCGTGTGAGTGTGTGTGTGACAATGCTATTAAGAGAGTCCCCCGTCAATGTTCAACAGAATTTTCTCTGAGAAATGTTCAGCCTTTGGATAATGACGGGAAACCATGTGGAAGGCTGGACGCACGGGCCTCTCTGCCTTCTGATTGGCCCATTGGGATTCAGAACCCATGCGTGATTGGTCAATTAGAACGTCACTCAACGAGAGCCTCGGACCCTCAAGTTCGAAACTTTTCGAAAAGGTGGAGTCAGGTTACAAACTGGTAACCAAACGCGAAGAGAGAGAGAAGAAAACACTTGAATTATTTACAGCAGCGGCGCAGACCCAACACATACCTGTTGGACACATTTTTTACCGTCTTTATAAGATATTTTTAAGCCTTATTCATGTGGCTGTAGGTTGTTTATTGGCTGTCAGGGGTGTTTAGATGGAGGTTTGAAGAACGAAAGTTACTCTTAGTATCCGGTTCAAACAGTGGAGAGGTGAGTGAGTTTCTGACTGCCTTCAGTAACACATATTCTGCATGTTGTGCATTCATGAACCCCTTTCTTCATCTGTGTTTATATGAAAATCAACAGTTCTGCATAGAATGCACATGCTTTTATTATTGAGTGAGGCTATTTTGCATACTATTTATTCAGTGATGTCAATGCATAAAGTTATTCTCTACAATGTACTTCTGTTTTGAGAATAAAACAGAACTTGTGCTTTTATTGCATGCATGGACCAATTTTAACCTTATGTCATTTTAACATTATGAACATTATGTCAACACTAATTGCTAGTTTGACAGATGTAGGCTACATTTCTTTGCATGCAAAAGAAGCATACTAGTGTAATGCATATTAGAGATGAAGGCTAATACAATGGAAAGTCTGTAAGAGTAACGGGCCGGTAACTCATTGACAGAGACAGGGGGATATGACCTTATATACTGGACTGCAAAGTTCACTTACATGGAGGCTTCAGTTGTAACCTAGGAAACATTAACCGTCTGCGTTCTTTCAGTTGTCTGGGATGTGTCTTCAGATTGTCTGAACCTTCATTATGTCCTGTACTCAATAGTCAGTTATTATGGGCTTTAAGGCTCATGTTAACTGGCATTTATCATATGCAAATACATTTCGAATAAACTCCCAAAGCCTTTATTATCAAGCCATAGGCTTTGTTGACATACAGACATAAAGTTTAAAATAATGAATAAAGTCACATTATGAGATAGACAAATAAGCATGGGATAGCATGAGAAACTAAACTGCAATTGTAAAGTCACAATTAACCTTTTTTTTTAAACTGGAAAACAGTTTTTTCAGTTTCAACTGAACAAATTGAATGACAGCAAAATAAATGTACACGAAATTGCACAAGATTTACTCAATATTTACTTAAAAATCACAGAAATGAATAATTATTTAATTATTAAATAAATATAACATATGTATAATATCATAATCATTTAATATAATTCAAACTTTAAAGATAATTAAACATTAAATGCTTAATTATTTAATAAACCATTTAATCACAGCAAAATGTAAACAGATTTACACAAAGACCCATCATTACTCAAAGATGCGTGTGTACATATATCACAAATTATTTATTTTATTAAAATAATATTGTTTTAATCTCAATTGCAAATATTTGTATTATTTAATAAATAAAATATAATAATATTTATTATTATTGTTGTTGTTCTTATTATTCAAATTATGGATTCATGTAGACTCTTCAGAGCGGCATTTGGAGTAGATCTGGCTTGCGATTCCTCACCTCTTCAATTTATTTAAACAAACAACAGGTTCGTTTGCTTATCTTTTCAGCATCTTGTATCTCACGATCGCTAATTCTGTCGGAGAGACTCGTTCTCATAATGAACGTTCCAGGTTTTGATCACCTTTGCACAAAAACACATTTAGTCGACCCAAACCTTTATTCCTAAATTGATTCATGCATTATTAAAATGCAGGACAATTCTGTGAAACCGCTGAATAATTCATGTCACCGCAGGTTTTTCTAGATCTGTGTGGCCAGAAAAAAAAGAGTGCATTTTTTGTATAATTTTTACTATACCACATGAACCCTGCACAGCACACGATCGATAAGACCAAACGCAGCAAACAAGAGCAAAACCACATGAAAGACATGCTGCTGTTCTGTTGCCTCAGTCCATACCTGAAAACAGAGCTAGATGGAGTTTGGACAGGAGCGCTTTTGTTGGCTTTTCCAGCTTCAGGAAGCTTGTTCCTTGGTTCCTCAAGGCATAATTGCTGGGGAGGCTTGTTAGATGTCAAGGAGGTCAAGTATACTTGGAGAAAGTGATCCATTGGGTGTAGTTCCATCATCCACCAGTAGGAGCTAACAGCCAAACCTACAGGTGAAATCACTCACAGCCTCACACACCTGAAACAATCAGTTCAGACAGACAGGCATGGTTCAGTGATCTCCAATGTTCTCCACAATCTCTTGCTTTCCCACTCCTCAATCATGCAGAACGCAACCTTATACCTCCAGGAAGGTGAGTGTTGGCTTTTCCCCCCCTGGTTGATGGCTGGACACGAAAACCTGCCCAGTTTTTGTGTGTTACAACACGCGTCTTTGTCCAGTGCTGAATCAAACACCATGAGCGTTGCAGTTGTTTGTTTCACGCTAGTCTCTGTTGTTACATGAGCTTTTATGCCTTGTTTTGTTTCCACCCATGTAAAACTCGCCACTAATTATAATATTGTGATGCTGGTTACTGCCCAATGTTGCTTGGCCAGCGTTCAGCTATTTTATGCTGCTGCAGTTGGCAATGCGAAACGAGAGAAGAACGTAGACTCCACGTTTTCAGATTTGTATCAACTGAGAAATCTGGCCTGGAAACCCATTTCCTTCTGAGACCAGATTACCTTGTGATGATTTTGGTGTCATCTGTTTTGCGGGAGTATTTTGACAGCAGTTAGTAATGGCCAAATGCATCTAAATTGAGCATTTTTCTGTCGGGAGTCCAGTCTCCCGGCCATGTCTCTTTCTCAAACTAATTTACCTTTAATCTCGACACATATTAATACGAGGCTCAGCAATCTGCATGCAATCCTCTGAAAACAGTCAGCGTTAGAAGTCCCGCTAACCAGGGGTACAGTCTCGTGAAGATTTTCCCAGGGAATTGAGTCACATCAAACAGGCCTTTTCAAAGAAATGCAAATGGCGTGTGTGCAAAAAGACAATGTGCTGGAGAATCCGCCAGTCTCAGACCACGCACGGTATCACTTCCTAATGACTTCTGTGGTTTAATTAGCAACAATTCATCGCAGTGACTCAGACTTGAAGGGATTCTGTTGTGAGCAACACGTCCCCAGGGAGCGGTCATTTTAAGAAGGGGAAATTGTCCTGTCAGGCTTGTACGAGACTTAGGAAGTCCAATGTTTTGTTAAACCATCTAAAGTGTAGCGGTTGCCGTGTGAGAACGGAAATGTGGATGTTTTCGGATTGTTTTGTTGCATACAAAAATCTACTATTCGTTTGTATGTGCTGGAAGGAACCTTACAGGGTATCTCAGAAACCTTTTTATGTCTTCGCCCTCTTTGATGAGAAAATAGTCCTGAGTGAAACCCTTGATGTTCTTCATGTAGCATGAATGTCCTACATGTTTCAATATACTCTTAAAAATAAGCTTCCAAACGCGAGTTTTCACAGCAATGCCATAGAAGAACCATTTTAGGTTCCCAAAGAACCTTTACTGACCCCCTTTTAACATCGAAGAACCGTTTTCCACTATAAAGAATCTTTTGTCCAATGGATGTTGAACCAATAAAGAACTATTATTTGTATGAGACTATAAATCATAGTGACCAAACCCGTGAACCATCAGTAGTATAGCCCGGTCATCAGCTGACCCCTGCTTACGGCCCCTCAACAAAGTTACTCAAACTCTTCCTTTGTGTTCACGAACACAAAAACATACACCCTACCTCACTAGCTGCCTCCCACCAGCTAGTCATACCTTACAAGGCCTACACAGCCGTTCCCCTTAGAGTTAGTTTAACACCTCTGTACGTACCTGCTTTTGCCTTGTGTCTCTCTCTCTCTGGTGTACCCACAAGTGTGCCAGTATGTCGCAGGCATTCCACAGACATCCAGCCCTGCCAGCTCATCAGGATCACCTGGACACTTAGCAGAGCACTGTAATGGACATCCTTCAGCTCCAAGCAGCCAACAACCTGCAATGACAAAGAAAGGAACAGCGAGACTGCGACATAAGCGAACACATGACCAGCATCATCCATCATCCTCTCCTGGGCCCACACCCTCAAGGGCCTCAGACAGGAGGTATTTGAGCTGAAACTGCAAGTCACAGAATTTTGCAAAGAACTGACACCTGCTCAACGAGAGAAAGCCCAGAACGGATGCAAAGAACCTCACAGAAAGGTGCGACAGAAAGAAATCACCAGTCATCACAGAGGCTCTAACAGCTGCTAAACAACAAGCGCCGCTGGAAAAAGCCATCACAAAGGACTTGAAAAGAGAACTGTTTCACAAAAAGTCACTCTTAAAACAACATATGTGTAACTAAATGAGAGAGACACCACATCTAAGGCATTACAAGGCCAGCTGCATACAGCCAGTGCTGAGGTCCAAACCCTGACTCAGCAGTTAGAGAGGAGCTTGACTTGGTTCAGAAAGTATTTAAACAGTCCTACTGACTGCGCATAGACTTAAGCAAAAGATAGCCGGCTGAATATCGGTCGCCAGCATTGCAAGCCCTCCACGCCTGTGCACAGTTACGAAAGGGGGGAAAGGGAGCCAAATCCTTCTGCTTGACACTTCACAAGTCAGCTCCCTGAAAACAAAAAACCTTTGCAGCTGCAACAAAAAAAAAAAATTTCCAGGCGAACCGAAACAACGCAACAAGGTGAATTCAGTATCACAAATGAACTGAAATATGCATGGAGACCACAAGGTGAACAGACAGGGAAAAAACGAAAAAGAACTTCCTTCCCCCTTCCCCCTCTTTCCCTTCCCCCTGGCCAGCAGCCCACCGCCCCTCATCCAAGAGAATCTGAAAACCTGCGGTGGTGCGAAGCCCTGTTCACACGTCCCAATGTCAAGCATGAAGCCAACAATCACAACTCCTAGCACCAGGGGGGGTGTGGGGCCAAGGACCCTTCCAGAGGATAACTGCAGGACACACACCCGACCGTGTGACGCCCGACCACAGACCGCCCAACTTACCAGGACACAACTCCCCCCACCGAACACATAATGAAACCTAAATACTCTAGACCCGATTCTGAAACAGGACTGATCGCTCGTGCCCCAGACACCAAGGCAAAGTGCCGGCGTGAAACTTCCCCATGCTTGCCTTACACAGGATACTTTGACAAACTTACTTCAAGCTCACGATTAGCCCCTTGGATGGCTGAGGACACCAGTAGCGCAAGAATTCTCTAGGCATTAAGGAAATGTGGCCTGCCGCACAATGCCTATCAACACTCAACTTGCGTAGCCTGACACGAAGGTGCTTTACAGCCCAAGGCCTCCACTAAATTTTTTGGCAACCCCACTATTCTGAACTTCACAACACCTCATAATCCAACGGATCCAAAGGCGGGCACCAGGGGCACAGCCATTGCCACTGCAAAAAACCAATAAGAAAAAACTTCTAACAGAAGCCCCTAGCCAGAGAGCCGGAGCATATCACCATGGACCCCAGACCCGGTTTCAGTCAGCCAAACCAAACCACGTGGGAAAAGCGTTATCCTCATCCTGCAGAACAAAACCCACCGGTGGGTTCCCCGAGGGCAAGTCCACCCACAACACTCCTGCCTCAGATCCTCCTCCACCGGGTGCTTAACGGAGGGCGTAACCAAGGACACTGGGACACTCCTACCTCTCTGGGTTAACGGGCTGCTGACAACTCGCAAAGAGCTCTTGGACAAACTCCAAGCTAAGGAGTAGTGAGAAGTCCAACCTCTGACTCCTTCCTGCCTGCAAACAAAACAGCATCAATCATTCCCTCCAAGGGAGGGCTCCCTTGAAACCTTCTACACGCGCCCCAGAAGCAGTCAGACAACGTTGGATTGAGCAACGGGTCCACATGCCCAACAGCGAAATCTCTACCAACACAACTCAGGCAAGCTGAAGTCGGTGCCGCCACCAGAGCAAAGCGACACCGCAAACATCTGATTTCTAGTGACGTTCGGGCAGAACCGAGAGCTAACAACCACCTGCTGCTCTCCTGCCATCATCACTAGGTCAGTTTGAAACTCTCTGCACACTACAAAATCTCCGTAACAATTACCTGCAATCCCTGGAACTACCTGCACTCTCACCATTGAGAGTCTAACCCAGCTGTCCCACATCATGGGTAGCACAGATTGCCTACTGGCTAACAACATCAACAAACAATCATCTTACCCGGACTAACTCACTTCAAGATGACATGTGACACAGCCTTGACACCTGCTGCACAAGCTTGAGGACCCTCACCTTGCTACAGCCTACATCACCACTGCACACCACCTGACAGCATCCACCACTGCACCACAACCACTTCTGGAGGCACCAACAGCCAGAGAGCCTCCACTGTCTCCCAGCCGTGAGTGACAAGTGTGTGTTAGATTGTTCTGCACCTTGAGAGGCTCAGCTGTTTTTCCTTTCTTCTAAATACGCACACCGCTCGAAGGGGGGGGGATATATGATGCGTCTCGCCAATCTGACACACTATTTTTAAGATTGGAGTTAACAAATCAAGTTATTCATAGGTTTAACAATCTTACATTCCCCTCACTCAATTAACTGATGCCCAGGAGTCTTCTGAACACCTGCTCTGGTCCCGAGCAATATGAAACTAATCATGATATCCTTGGTTTTTATGACCCCCCAGTGAATGTGAGAATGATAGCCCCACATCTCTTGTCAAGGACAAGCAGAGTGTAAATTGACTGGTTCTAGGTTAATTCTAGAAAAAAAACAAACAAACCGAAAAACGTTATTTTGAAATGAACACAAACCAAACTAGTCTCCCCATTGAGGATTATTGTCATTGTGTTTTTTGTCTTTGATATTCTTAGACTATTTAGTATGCTTGTGAGGGGACCCATCCCTGATCATCCCTTTTCACTATATGTAAACTTACCTTGTTTAGTATCTATGAATTAGCCTTCTTATGATCGAAACAAGCGTGAATATTATATGTTGGTACATAGGCAATATATATATATTAGTGTCCTGAGAATCTTTAGTAATTTTGATTCAAGTCTATTTGCAAATTACCTTGCTTAGAGACAAAGGGTCGTAAACCCCTCCAGCAATTGCAACCTCCCGCTCGGAAATTCCATTTTGCTCATTGAACAAGCCCATCTTGAAAGGCGTGGATCTTCTCCGACCTTAAAGGCCCTTCTCCAGGGACCCGCCCAGTCGGTGGTTCGGTCAAATATCCTTAAGCTATAAGATGTGAAAAAAACCAACGCTTCAGGATATCAAGATTGGCCAGGAGGGGGCCTTTCGGCCTAGTCCTTTTCCTTCCATACGTTACTCTGCTCAACTGGTCCTTTCTCATCAACCCAACTTCAGCACGATCTTGGCCCGTAAGATCGCATCAGTATCTTTGTTCATCCGAACCGTGCAAGTATCAACTTAGTCGATGTTATTGATCATGTATCCGTTCACACCTTTCCTACAAGGTTTTTGAATCAAATCTGACGTACTCCCCTAATGCTTTTGGACTGTTGAAGATAATTCGGTGTTTTTCCATAAAATCCCCTTCTTTAAATGCCTCTGCTATTCCGTGCTGAGTTAAACTTTACCCCCTTCCCTATCCCACGTTGTGTGTGTGTGTGTGTGTTTATGTGTATGTTAGACCGGCTTAATGTATTTATGTAGTATGTTAGACTAGTTTAAATGTTTATGTAGTTAATAAAACCTTACTTGTATCACACTTAACGTGTTCATTGTTTACTCATAACCGAAGTCAATAATCATGCAGATTTACGTTAAAAACTTATAGAATTGTACAGTAAGAAAATTATTTCCCATAACCAGGAAATTAACGTCTTAGAATTGACAAGACAGTTGAAAGAGAAAAAAACCAAGAAAAGAAAAAAAACCCTGAGTGGTCAGCTAAATATCTACAGCGGATTTAAATATTCATAATTAATTATAACTAGGTATGTTTATTATTCATATTTCCCATGAGCTGATCCGCTACATCGGCATTAGTAAAAGTTTGTCTCAGCAGCTTGTGAATAGGTTTTAATAGAAAACTCTAAGCTAAAAACTTTTACTGCAATTTTTAAAAGGGAAAAAAAAAACTCTTTAGTGTTAAGATAAAATGTTTGTGAATAACGGGCCCGATCTTTATTCATTAAAACATTTAACATTTTTCCCTCATGAGTGTGTACTCCCTTGTAAACTTGTGTTTGGTCCTTTCAATGATAACTTAAGATCTATTTCAGTTGTATTAAGTTATTTAGCACCATTAAAAAAAAAGTAGCAATTGGCATTTGTTTACTAAATAAACTCTATCATTGTAAGAAATCACGGTTGAGTTATACAGGCCTGACAGTGTTTAAAAAAACAACAAAAACATTCATTACTTTACAAAAAACAGACCATGCTCCGGTCAGAGCTTACCGTAAAACACAGATGGGTTTTGGAAAGAATGAATGCTAGTGAAAAAAAAAAGGTATAGTGCTGGTATGACCCACGACATTGTGTAGAATACCAGCTTCCCGCACTCTCTTGCATCTTGGACATCTTTTTTGGTTGGACTGCAACCCAGTTGGCAAAAGGCTGTGAGAAGAGCAAAAATGAAATTACAGCGCTACATTTCATAGCAAGTGTTCATTCTTCACCAAACACCAAATTGCAGAGACAAATAATGCTCACACAAATGCTACCAGGGAAAATTAATCACAGAAGGGTAATTAACCATGCTGTACATAGTAACTTTGACCCTCCCATTTTTATGTATTTAATTTTGCTTGAATGAAAGCTAAACTTTTCCTTTGTATTCTCCCAGGTGCTACATGTTGTGTATTCATGCAACCCCGTGCAAATCTGTTTTCCCATGTTTCTTTCCAAGTTGAAAAAAATTAATACAACCATAATTCACATGACACACATAAACGTAAAGCCTATTTGTGATTTTCTAAAAAGTTACTAAAATTCCACTATGACTAGCTCATCTGACAGGGATACTCACATGACCCACGGACGCTAACGCCCCAGCTAAAGTATACCTAGTTTGCTAAACTTGGTATTTTTGTCATATGTTTTATCTGTGTAACGGGACAATGCCTTCCCTTATCTGACATAACTATCCTGCATGTGACTGTTGACAAAATCCAAATGTCACGGTAACCGAAATTCGATTGAAAGCTTGTCTTAATCCTTTATATTTTATCTATTCATTCATGTCACTCACACTTTTACTTGCCGGTTACCCTGTCTGCATCCTTCCCTTGTGCTCAAGAGCAATCACGAAGTAGTGCCTTCGAACTTCAACTAGCATATACTAGTATGTTGTCAATTGTTTGGCCCCACTCTTGAGTGTAGGTCTCAGGTGGTTGCCTCTGATTTGGCCCTAAGTGCAATGTGGTGCGCATGCGGTTCTGCCTCTCTCTGCTCTCCGCCGCCTCCCCCGCTGGGGTTATTTATAGAAGTCGTATAGGATAGAGTTCCTACCAGCGGTCACCCAAAATGCCCCACCTAACCCCCCCCCGGCACCACCCGTTTGTCGTTATTTGTCTACATAAATAAGCCCACTAGCCTGCCAATCCTAGCTGAGGCCCCAAGGTTTAGCTGGCTGATGCTGGTGGCCTGCGTCATGGTGGAATGACCTGCAGCTTATGTTTGTGATAGAGACACAATCCGTTCTCAGCTGAGGACCTGACAGTACTCTAATTGTCCTAATGATGACTATTATCAAAGAGAGTTCAGGCCAGTTCCCAAAGACACCGACAAAGGAATCTCTTTAATATTAATATTCCATTTGCTATCTTTTTAGAAGTTCAATGAAATGTTCAATGCTTTCTCAGAATTGGTTTTTTCCTTCCTGAAAATGCCAGAAGAGATTTCAAACAGTGTCCTCGAGTATGCTATGATTTGCCCAGAAAAGTATGATTCTTCTTCATATTGGTTCAATATAACCATTTATTGGTTATTTTAGCATGCTAATCCACACCACTTCCAGATCTCTGTTCTCTATTCCGTCAGCTCTGTTTTATTTGTGTCTACTTGTTTTTTTTTTTTTCTCCTTAGGACGTTGGAAAGACAGTTAACTTAATGAAACACAAATGAGTTCCCCAAAAATCTCTTGAGCTTTGGAAAATCACCCTCTGAGCAGAAGAAATTGCCTCTGGGAAAGCGGTCTTGTTACGGAAGACACGTTGCAACCCATATTAGGCCGCCAGCAGCTTCTCGCTCTCCCAGCAAATTAATGGCAAGCAGAAGCGAGGGTTGAACTGAACCAGCCCGAAACTGGTGACTTAATGTGACTAAAACACATTTTGCTTTGGGGTCTTTTGCAAGTGGCGACCTATTGGCTAAACCTGCAGTTTCCATGGCAACTGTTTGAGGATAGCAGGTGGTTTTGTACAATAAATAAAAGACAAATGATAATTGTCATTATTAACTCATCCTCATGCCTTTCTTAACCAATACTTTTCCTTTAAAGTTTATTTGAATCTTCATGCAACTTGTATGGATCACTTTTGTCAAATGAAAGTCAAGAATGAATATTCTTCTACTAATGTGCTCCATAAATGTTGAAAACGACATAAGGATGAGTAAATCATCATAATTTTCATTTTTGGGTGGAAAGAGACACTCACTTGCATTATGAGAGTGCTAAAACATAAACGGATCAGATCGTAAAGAGATCCGGTCAATAAAAACCAAGGCCAGATGGAGCCACAGAGCCTCATCTTATACTCACTTGCCTCTCAAACACCCTTTCTGTTGGGGTTGAGTTATATTTACTTAAGCTTTGACTGTTCTTGGAATTACTAGTTTGTTTTCTGTCATTTCGGGTAAAAATGATGCATCTGATCAAGAGATCAGAGTACACTTAACAGGGCGGCACAAAGAGGAAGGAAGGATGCAGACATTTTTAGATCCCTACTGATAATGCCATGCAATTTTCACTCTGAGCACCAAGCATATTGTAAATACATCAATACAAGCATTTGGAACAGTGCAGTTTATCATGTCTCTGAGCGGGCATAAATAACGAGTGCTTTAATTGCCTTTCAGGGTCGATATATGGGGATGTTACTTTTCTCAGATTTTAGAAGAATCTTCTATCAGCAACTGCTTGGTCATCAACCATAAGTACTATTTTGTGTCAATTTCAAAATCTAGAAATTGTCCAATCAGTAGACATATACATAATTGACTACTTAAAATTACAAATTTTAAATTTACCAGTCCACTCTTTTTTAAACAATTTCAGAGCCAGAAGCCCAGTCTTTTATCAAAAAAAAAAAAACAAAACAGGTAAGATACTTATGACGAGTAGTGCAACCTAGCATGCTGCTGGTCTGTCATAATTTATGATGTGCAGGCACTTGTTAACAAGGGGATACTCGCAACTGTTTTACCTTCCCACCGCAACAAAAATGCACTGAAATTGGTCATTAATCCATTACCTCAAATCCACTTACCCCCTGTCGGTCCACCGCAACCACACTAACCCGGACGTTTAAAAGCTTAGCTTCGTGTTTATGTGTACGCGTATCTTCCGTCCTTCCGAACACCATTTCGAAATATTTTTTGAATGAAAACAAAGCGGGAGGCTTGTGACTGTCCCATTGACTGACAAGTAAATAACACTGTCAAGGCCCAGAAAAATATGAAAGACATCGTCAGAATAGTCCAGCTGCCAGTTACCGATGCCCTTTCATTATTTTCCTGGGCCTTGACCAGTGTTATTTACTTGGCATGCCATGGGACGCACAAGCCTCCCGGTTTTCACCAAATATCTTAAAATTGTGTTCCGAAGACGACGAAGCTTTTACAGGTTTGGAACGACATGGGGGTAAGTGATTAATGACAAAATTTTCATTTTGGGGTGGAGTATCCCTTTAAGAAATGGGTAAGATGTGTTCAACAGATTCTGACTTTACTATCTGAGACTATGACCTCTGTCTGTCTGAGCGCTGTTAACAACACAGAACTCAAGGTTAGCGACTGCAAGAATCCCCAGCTTAACATGAGTTTCTTAGCAGATCTTCAGACAGTTGATGTTGTTTGCCAGAACACGATATTGTTGTGTATTTTGATTTTAGTGGAGTGATTACTGAAAATATCCTCTGGTCCAGTGAATAGCGATCATCACAGTCTCATCAAAGGTCAAAACAGCATGCATTCTGTCTCCCAGCACACAGTCAACACCTTGATTTTTTTCACAAACACAGTTTACAGTATTGGCCAGATGGCCTTGTGCTAGTCATCCATCGAGTCTGAGAACGTGAAAGTGCAAGGGAACTTAAAAAATGAATGGGCCTCATTAGCACTAAGAGCTCATGCCATAAATTGTTTATTAGGCAACATGGAGATTCGTTTAAAAAGCAGGCAGAAAGATCATGTTACGTACTGCACGCATGTGTTTGTGAGTGCAGGACATAGTCCACAAAACACTTTAAAAACTGCAGACTGTGTCAGAAATTATCTCACAAGGCAATCTTGTGGCCAAAGTACAGTATACTAAAACTGCAGTAGTGAGTTCAGACGTCTTCAAAACGGCTTCAAAAGGGCTCCATATGACTTGTGCGCTATATTTTATGACTTCTGAAATCATATTATAGCTGAGCGTAAAGAACAGACCCATATTTAAGTCATTAATCACTGAAAACTTTAAAATCCAACCCAGCAATCCTTGGCACATTTCATGAATCAGAATGATTTAACCTTTTGAGTCAAATCTTTTCAATTAATCAGTTCATCCAGTTCCTTTACAAAGTCATCCGGTTTTCAGGTTCAACTCACTGACTCAATTCCAGAGGTTGACAGTTCCCCATTCCTGGTTAGGTATGTTTTGAAGCAGGGCAGCTGGTTTAAGCTGGTCCTTAGTTGGTCATGAGCTGGTCCTGAGCAGAAGCTAGTTGCTTAGGACTGGCTTGACACACTCAGAACAACCTCTGCCCTGCTTCAAACATACCTGAACCCCCCCAGACATATCCTGGTTTTTTTGTTTTTGTTCAACAGGGTTAAAAGGGTTAGTTCACGCCAACCTGAAATTTTTGTAATTGTTGCGCCAACGTTGTAACCAAAATCTCCTGGGAGGAATGACGTATGAGGTCAGCGTCCGTTACTGCTTCTGTGTACACAGTGAGCGCAGCCTAAATTACAGTGTGGGTATAGTGTTTTGAATATGGATATTTTTCTTACAAAAACGCATCTATTCACTACAGGAGGCCTTTGTTCACTCCCTGGATCCGTGTGAGACACTTTTTTTATGGATTGGCGATTTTTATTTCATTTCTTTTGGACTGAAGCACTACAACACCCGCTGACTGCCATTAAACAACTTGAAAGATCAAAGACACTTTTATATAACTCCGATTGTATTCGTTTGAAAGAAGAAAGTCATACACACCTAAGGATGCCTCGGGGGTGAGTGAAACACAGCCTAATTTAAATTTTTGGATGAACTAACCCTTTTACCTGGCAATCCCGATTATCGTAATAATCTATTTTCCTCATTTTAACCTATCTCTGATTTGCAATAAAAAAACACAAGTGTCTAGTTTGGTGAACTATTCCTTAGGAGCCTTATACCAGTAACCAGAATCCCTCTGGTTCCGTTTGATTGATTGAGTTTTTGACTGCTGTTTAAGCACCGGCAATGGTTTTTAAAAAAACTGTAGGTTGTGTTGTGTAGAGGGTGCCCTCCACGTTCATAGAGAGAAGTATATTATTAACAAAGCAAAAGTTTTCCGGTGTGTGGGTTGGTGGTGCCTGCAATCATGATAGTGACTAGCGTCTTGTTTAGTGAAGAAGGACTGGGGGGGTGAGCGAGGGGGGGTGGGGGGGGGGCTCTCTCAACCACAATGCTGTTATTCTTTTTGAGAGGGAAGGAAGAGAGAGAATGGCTTGGATGGCTGGGGGGGTTTGCGATGGGGGTGTGTTGTTGTGGTCGTCACTTTTCACTAACAACCTGCCGTTTAGTTCCTATCAGTGTATCCGTGACCTGAATAAACTTTTTTGCGTTTTTTGGCTACTATTCTCCACCTCTCTATGAAATGAGGCATCCCCTTCCTACAACCACACAAACCTAACATGAGTAACCACCATTGCTGCTAAAATCATTCCAAAAAAATAATATCATCAATCTCACATTTTAGGAACCAGATGGGATTCTGGTGTACTGGTATAAGGCTTCCTTAAGGAATAGTTCACCCAAATAGAACTTGTGTTTTTTATTGCAAACTCATAGTATAGGTTTAAATGAGGAACAGAGTATTTACTGATAATCGTGCTTGCCAGTTAAAGGGTTAGTTCACCCAAATGAAAATTCTGT
>JADLZN010010624.1:0-23271 GCA_018155175.1 Sinocyclocheilus anophthalmus
GGGGAACCAGGTAAGCGTTGCAGCGCACACTCAGACCCCTCTCCGGTCCGCTCACAAGCCACCCAAGTTGGGTCCCTGCATTCCACCTCGCTGCCCCACTGCGTGTACGGCGGTGGTTCCGCTGGTCCCGCTTGCACGGTGTCTGGGTGCCTGGCTAGCGCTACCCAACCCGTTTCGTTGGCTTCTGCGGACCATCAGCCTCGGCTATGCGATTCAGTTCACCCAGCATCCCCTAAGTTAAGTGGCATCTGCTTCATGACAGTGAAGGTGGCTGATGCTCCTGTCTTGCGTGTGGAGATCGCAGTCCTACTGGCGAAGGATGCGATAGAGCCGGTCCCTCCAGCCGATATCAATATTGGATCTGCGTGTCTTGAACCGGGTCCTTCGCCGGTTATCGTTCAAAATGTTGACGCAGAAACGCATCTTCTGGTGCATCCATCCAGATTGGTTTGCAGCAATCGACCTGAAGGATGCGTGCTTTCCTGTGTTGATCCTTCTGCGCCACAGACCATTTCTGCAAATCGAGTTCGAAGGATGAGCATATCAGTACGAGGTCCTGCCCTCCAGGCTGTCCCTGTCGCCCCGTGTCTTCACGTAAGTTGCGGAGGCAGCCCTTGTTCCCCTGAGAGAATTCATTCCCAACGACTGGCTCACACTAGTTCAGTCTCAGCATCAGTTGTGTGCACACAGGAACTTGGTGCTTTCGCACCTCAGCCGGTTGGGTCTTCGGGTCAACTGGGAAAAGAGCAGACTCTCCTTGGAGAGGATCTCTTTTCTCAGTATGGAGCTGGATTCGGTCAAACAGACAGCACGCCTCAAAGAGGAACGTGCGCGGTCGGTGCTGAACTGCTTGAATTCGTTCAAGGGCAGGACAGCGGTCCCGCTGAAGCTATTTCAGAGGCTCCTGGGACATATATGGCAGCTGCAGCGGCAGTTATGTCGCTGGGGCTGCTTCATATGAGACCGCTCCAGCACTGGCTTCATGGCCGAGTCTGGCGTGGCAGCGCAGCACTCACTGGGTCCAAGTTACACCAGCCTGTCGCCAAACCTTCACCCCGTGGTCAGACCGTACGTTCTTTCGGGCAGGAGTGTCCCTAGAACAGGTCTTCAGACACGCTGTGGTTTACACGGATGCCTCCACCACCGGCTGGGGGGCCACATACAAACCATTCTTTAGTGGCCCCACAAGGCACGCAGTGTCGGGGGTATGGACGGGCCCCCAACTGCACTGGCATATCAATTGCCTAGAGTTGTTAGCAGTACGCCTTGCCTTGAACCATCTCAAATGGTGCTTATGAGGCAAGTGCGTGCTGGTCCAAACGGACAACTCGGCGACCGTTGCGTACATCATCCGAAAAGGTGGTCTGCGCTCCCGTCGCATGCCGCAACTCGCCCGCCACCTCCTCCTTTAGAGTCAGAAGGTTCTGAGGTCACTTCGTGCCATTCACATTCCGGGTCTGCTCAACCATACGGCCAACGAGCTGTCACGAGCTTCGCTCCCGGGAGAATGGAGACTCCATCCCCAGACAGTCCAGCTGATTTGGAGACGCTTGGGGGACGCTCAGGTAGACCTGTTTGCCTCTCCAGAAACCTCTCACTGCCAGTTGTTCTACTCCCTGACCGAGGGAACACTCGGCATGGATGCACTGGCACACAGTTGACCGCGGGGCTTGCGCAAGTATGTGTTTCCCCCAGTGAGCCTTCTCGCACAGTTCCTGTGCAAAGTCAGGGAGGACGAGGAGCAGGTCCTGCTTGTGGCGCCGTATTGGCCCACTTGGACCTGGTTCC
The DNA here is from genome assembly GCA_018155175.1 of Sinocyclocheilus anophthalmus. Taxonomy (NCBI): domain Eukaryota; kingdom Metazoa; phylum Chordata; class Actinopteri; order Cypriniformes; family Cyprinidae; genus Sinocyclocheilus; species Sinocyclocheilus anophthalmus. Next base: position 1,789 of record JADLZN010010624.1, read on the forward strand.
CCGAACTAATTCTCCTTGCGACAGCCCCTCCCTGGCAGATTCCTCTGAGGAAGGATCTACTGACTCAGAGACGGGGCACCCTGTGGCACCCACGTCCAGACCTCTGGAACTTCATGTCTGGTCCCCGCGGGACACAGAGTTTCTAGGTGACCTACCCCAGGAGGTAGTTGACACCATCACTTCGGCGAGAGCACCGTCTATGAGAAACGCTTACGCCTTGAAGTGTCACCTGTTCGTTGAGTGGTGTTGTTCTCACCGAGAAGACCACCGGAGATGCCCGATCAGGGTCGTGCTTTCCTTATGCAGCAAGGGCGAAGGCGGGGTAGGGGGCTGTCACCCTCCACCCTTAAGCTATGGCGCTGCGATTGCTGCTAACCATGACCCCGTGGAAGGGAAGTCGGTAGGGAAGCATGATTGCAGTCATCTAGGTCCTAGGGGGGCAAGAATGTTAAATCATCCCCAGCCATCTCTATACCCTCTCGGGAACTTCTCTAGGCTCAAGCAATACAGCAGGGGCCAATTTGAGCCTTTGAAGCATCGAGCTAAGAGTTTCTTTCAATGACAACTCTGCAACCTTCTTTTCCTGTTTGCATTGGCCTCCATAAAGAGGGTAGGGGACCTGCACGCTTTTTCGGTCAACGATTCGTGCCTAGAGTTTGGGTCGGCTGATTCCCAGGTAACCCTGAGGCCCCGGCCCGGCTATTTGCCCAAGGTTCCCGCTACTCCCTTCATGGGATCAGGTGGTGAACCTCCAAGCGTTGCCCTCGGAGGAGGCAGACCCAGCTCTAGTTTTGCTCTGTCCCGTCCGAGCATTAAGGTGGTACGTAGACCGGACACAAAGCTTTAAGACCTCAGTTCTTTGTCTGTTACGGAGGCCGGCAGAAGGGGAATGCCGTCTCTAAGCAGAGGATGGCCCACTGGATTGTGGATGCCATCACCCTGGCTTATCAGGCACAGGTTGCGAGCTCACTGTACTAGAAGTGTTGCTTCCTCTTGGGCGCTGGCTCGTGGCGCCTCGCTGACAGATATCTGTAGAGCTGCGGACTGGGCGACCCCCAACACGTTTGCTAGATTCTATAGCCTTCGTGTGGAGCCGGTATCCTCCTGTGTTCTCACCTCAAACGGGTAGAGGCACTGAGAGGCCCCGGTTTAGTGTCGACTTGCTAAAACTGCTCCAGAGTGCTCTTACTGTAGGCCCCGTCGAGCTCCTCCATCCCCTCCGCATCCAGATATGGAGGAACGTCCGGCGCCAGGCCCTCACTCGATGAATCCGTGAGAACCGGTAGAGGGCTGGGTTCCATATGTAGAGGCCTAAGTGGTTCCCATATGTGTAAAGTCCACGGTATAGCCTCAGAGCCGTGTTTCCCCGGCAGACTTCTGCCATTTCCATGAGGGTTACAATCACCTCTAATCTTCCATATGCACCTAAACGGATATCATATGTGTAAGTGCTTCCGAAACCTCCTTCGGGAAGGATGGGGCTTCTGCAACGTTCCTGTTCCAAGTGGAATGGGTACGTTTTACAGTGTTATCCAATCTCACTGAGTGGGTAGTGCTATGACAACAGTGACTGGTCTTCTTGTTGCGATCCCCGGGCCTACACCACAAAGGGGCGCAGGCGGCTCACACAGGACACTGGAAGGGGCAGCATCCATGGCGCTTTGGTAGGGATCCCAATTCGTCAATCACCGACGTGACTCGGAGTGACCGACTGAAAGGGAACGTCTCGGTTATGTATGTAACCCTCGTTCCCTGAAGGAGGGAACGGAGACGTCACGTCCCGTCGCCACGGCTGCTGTACCACCGCTGAGTGGTCGGGTCACCGGCTCGGCTCCTCAGCGAAAACCTGGTATGCGTTGCACTGGCTGCCTTTTTATGCTTACGCTGTGATCAGTGGCAGCTGGATGCAATCATCGCATGCCAATGTGCATTGGCTTGTTTAGTTTACACTCGAAGTGAATTGGTCTCTCTAAGCGAGATCCCAATTCATCGGTCACCGATGTGACGTCTCTGTTCCCTCCTTCAGGGAATGAGGGTTACATACGTAAATGAGACATTACGCCTTCTTTCTTTGCATGAACATTTGGGCGGCATTATGCAAATCTTCCCACATCGTGACGTAGACGTGGGGGCGTGTTAGAACGAGCCATTTTGGGTAGGTGTGGTTGACTCTTATCTTTTATAAAGAATATCTCTTTGGATTTGAGACTTTAGTCTTTGCAACTTTACAGATCTTTTTTAGCACCAAGAGCTTGTAACACTTCAAAGAGAAAGGAAAAATAGAAATAGCATCATATGACCCCTTTAAGTGGAAAGAACAGTGCTGCACTGCTGGCTACCCAGCATGCTTTGTTGGATTTGATTGCTCACTACAGCTATAAAAGTATGTGAAATGTGTTTATGGAGGTATTCATAGTTGATTATAGATTTACACTTCACTTTAATATTTTGTGTTGTGTATTTGTTTTACTCTTGCTCAGTTGTATAGGCCAAAGTGTTGGCTTGTCAGCCATTTTCCTCTATTTGACCTGCTTGTATTTGTCAATTGTTGCTGTCTTCACTCCTGCTACTTGGTTCCTATGATATATGTGTTTTGTGAATTATTATTATATTATTATTATTTATTTTGTTGCTTTTGGGCGATTGTTATAAACTAAGAAATCAACAAATAAACATTAAAGTGTTTATTGTTACACTTTATTTATTTGATTCTGTATATTTCAAATTGTATTTTTAAAGGCTGTTTCTAATTTTTTTTATTTCCTATCTATATGATGAAGGTTTTAAAACGGGTTGTCTTCATACATCATACACCTGATTTATGTAACATGTTATTCCTAAAAACATGGTGATTTTATTTTATTTTTTTCTGGCTCTTGACAATATTTTATGATTTATGAAGTGTTAAAAAAAGAGATATTTAAAACTCACTTTTTAAAAAAAAAACTTTTCACTCTTATATGTCAAGAAAATATAACAAACATTTTGAACCTGGCTTTATCCAGTGTTTTCTGTTCTGGAAATAAATGCAAATTAGATCATATTTAATTAGTTTCTGCTTTGTTTGCATATTTAAACATAACATTTCAGAAGACTTGTAATATAAAAACAATTGTTTTAACGTACTGTGATTAGTCAGCTGGTGATATCTATAGTATTAGTTAAACTTTTTACCTTGTTCACTTGTGGTGTTTTTTCTTAAAATTAACAACTGTAATGATGTAGTGATACTTGCCTTAAGTAACTTAATACCTGCATTACAGATACTACCTTACTAACTAACCATGCTTTCAGATGTGTGACATACAAGCTTAGAATCATTTATTTAAAGCCAACATCTAGTTTTGTGCCACTAAATTGTTCTGTCATTATATGCTGCCTGTTAAACACAAAATAGTTCTAATTGTTTCTGTGTAAACAGCGGAACGCATTTCATCTAAGGCTATATGCATGAATCAGCAATAATTACTTTTTGTTCTTTACTGATGGTTATGGAGGCATGGCAATTTCTGATTAAAAAGCCAAATTATATTAAAAAAAGCAGTGATGTAGAGGTTTTGAAATGGAATTAAAAATCACTGCTTTTCTTTGGATGAAAGACATTTTCTTGATTATAATTTCACACAATGGAACATTGTTTATGAGTACTGTTTCATGCAATTTACCACAAAAAATATAAATGCTGACATATTAGGGGAAGTCTTGGTACATCTCTCATAATAAAGTGAATCTTATGATATTGTGATTTATCTTTCACCTCCAAATCAAAAGTACAAAAAACAACAACAGGAAATTATATAAATATGTGCTTAAGTTCTATGCAAGTGGGTCAAAACGTTCAGCAAATTGTATTTAATATAAATTTACACTATAATACATTTTATTTAATTGCAATTAACTTGTGATTAAGTGTCAGAATATTATTTCTGTAATATGTATTCTTCTTAACAGTTTGCTGAAATATACTTGTTTTCACAAGGGAAATATAATAAAATTAATTTGGTCAGTTTTATTTTTTTCCTCTCTTACCATTTGAAAACAAAATCCCAGTAACAGATGAAAAGTAAATCCACATCAGAATTAAGTCACATTGTAATTATTAGTTCTCTACCACAGACCTCATAATGATGTTTAATAAATTGTTATATTGTATATTGGCTTAATTTTACAAATCAATTTAGCACCATGGAACAAACATCTCAAACAGGTACAATTTCCATAAATTTGCTTCTGCTTTTTTTCAGGCAGCGTAAACTAAGTGGAGAGAATTATTTGTACCCTGATTCCACTGTTTACAACCACTCATAGTGTGATGAAATGCATATTAAATGACAGTTGATGCATAAATATGATTAATGATGTGCCTCGGGGTAGCTGCTGAAATTAATTATAAACCGAATGACATTTCCTGACCTTGCTTTCCAAGAAAAGAATGGTTAATCCCATGAGAAGACAAATGCAATAACATATTTGTTTGTCACGGAGAACACATTGATTTTGAGTGCCTTTTGTTTCACACGTGTTGATTAGGATCCTTTGTTTGCATCTGTTGTTTAATAATTTGCAGTGATCGCTAATCGTGATTGGGCATATTGCTTGTTTTGTGTTGAATATAACATTCGATTTACCCACTCACCTCAGTCAGATTTAAACAAGAAGCATCCGAGAGAGTTTTCTATCTTAATTATGCCACTAAACGCAACATTAATTTGTAATGCTTGGTGAAGGTAAACGTCCTTTTTACATGTGGAAAAAAGTACATCATTAGCAGATGCCATCTAGATCTAATAGTTTTCCAGCTCATTAAATATGGTCTCTTGTGTCATTAGGTCCTCACAAGTACAGGCACAGGGCCCTCCTTGCCATTTTTTATGCTTATGATGGTGATAATTTTGAGCAAGGAGATCGATAATACCTGGAGAAATTCCCATTCTTCTCAATGGTTGTTGCTTGGCTGGCATACTATTTCTGCACTATATAGATATTGTTAAAATAATATCGGTAGTATGCTACTATTGGTATAGTTCAGCCTCAGTGATTTGAAATCTGTCATCTTTGATCAGAAACACACAGTTCTGGACATGGACGTTTTGAGCCAATCACCTGAGGCTGTGAATGCCATGTGACTAATCACACTGGAACTGCAGGAAAGTGACACTGATTAGCTCGTAACAACAGAAGAACATTCAAAACTGATTATGTCAAAAGCAGCAAACAGGGAAAATAATAAAATTGTATTTATAATCATGTAATATAACACATTTTTTGTACTGCTATACACATGGATACGCAGTAATTACTTTTTGTTCTTTATTGATGCTTATGAAGGCATGGCAGTTTCTGATTTAAAGGCACATTATATTGCTTAATTAAAAGCGGTGATGTAGATATTTTAAAATGAGATCACTTCTCGATCAAGACATTTCCTCGATTATAATTTCACATGGAATTGAACATTGTTTACTTCTGCCATTTCATGCAGTTTACCATAAAAATAAAAATGTCTGAATGACATGAAGTATAGAAAATCTTATAATAAGGCGAATCTCATGAAATTGCTCAGGTCACATTTAGCCTTGAAATAAAAAAAAAATAAAAAAAAAATAAATTATATTTTTATAAGCTTCAGTTTAAAATATATGAACTTTTTTTCTTTAGATTTTGGGGTGAAATACAAATCAGGCTTTGTCTAAATGAATGAGATGAAATTGATCGATATAGTTATATGCAGTCAATGGAGAAAGATGATTTTTGTCCCCAGATAGTGGTAATTACAGAATCCACCAGCTGAGGTTAACTGCTAGTCAAGCTAGTGATGACCAGCCAAATCATGGCTCCTTGGTCTTGAGGAAATATGAGCACCAGAATTTGCAGCTTTATAATGGGGAACTAAAAGCCATTTGCAAACGCTTTGCAGTTGATCACCAGAGATGGCACTGTTGCGCTGCTGATATCCTGACAGATTCCAGGGTGCAGCCTGTGAGAAGAGGCTGATGAAATCTCATACAGTGTACTTCTGGGAAAGACTTTACTTTCTGGGAAAGAAATTACATTATTAAAAACTACCCACAGAAATAGCACATCGACAACAATAGCTTTTTCCATCTAATCATCTCCATTTTAATAGAGCAAATGGTGTTTTTTTTTTTTAGTGGACTGTGCTGTTGATGTGAAATTATGTTAGAGTTATTTGGTCTATTCTGATAAAAAGTCTTGCTATCGGGGTCCAGAATTAACCTTTTCTTGCACCTGTCAATGATGAATTTACCAGTAATAAAGACTAGATATTCGACTATATTTTGTATTATATTTTTAACACTATATGAATTTGTTGATACTGAATGTTAAAAGCTAAGCATCATATTAAAAAGACAACATTTTGTTTCCTCAACTGATTTATTGGCATTTATTGTACTAATCCTAATACGTTATACACAGTATATGGTCACACTTTAATTTTAAGGTCCATTTCTCATGAGTAACTAACTATTAACTACAACTTTAGCCTCAATAAGCTCCTAATATGCTGCTTATTAGTAGTTAGTAAGGTAAAGTAGTTGTTACATTTAAGTAGCGAGTAGGATTAAGGGATCTAGAATATGGTCGTGCAGAATAAGCCATTAATATGTGCTTTATAAGTACTACTAAACAGCCAATATGGTAGTAATATGCATGCTAATAAGCAGCTAGTTCATATAGTTAGAATTGGTCCTTAAAATTATGTTACTTTTTTTTTTGTTTTGGTAACACTATTTTAAGGGAAAACTCTTTGTTAACAGTGAATAAAAAACAGACAACCAAACACATTTTCAATTAAATTCAGATTGATTTTGTCTATCAGTTTTTATAATGAATATCTTTCAGCTTTACAGAAAATATTGGCATATATAACTAGCGAGTGAGTTCTTGGAGACAATGGCAAGGACAACTCACTAGAAAAATGCAACACATACAAACTGATATATTGACTTAAATACTATACAAACTAATATATTGATGCTATCTCTTATATTAATTATCCCCAGCCAGATTTACTTACCAAATTAATGCATTTTGGCTCCCTGTTTTTTTGGACCTTTTGAAAGTGTTTTTTTTTCTTCTTTTTTTGATTTTGCACTTTGTCTTCATTGCTTCCCGAGTGATGTGGACTGGGCATGAGGCTGATGGCAGCTTGCCTTGAATTACACATAGAAATGGGATGCGTCACTCACCCTGACAAGCCTATTTTCTGCCTTTCTATTCTGAACAGGAGAGTTAAGCACAGTAACAGAAATGGCTTCATTATGCCACATCTGCTAGATTTTGAATGGTGAATCTCCGCTGCTGGCTGCATGGACTAGTTTATAAAAGACTTAAAAACGTTTAATAGAAGTCACATTTGATGGCTTTTTCTTTCTTTCTGCCAATATCATTATAGCCTTTGGCTTAAAGGTGAAAAATGTCAGTTTGGATTTTATGAATGCACATGGCTTCCCATATGTCATTTTTAGGGAGCCTTCAAACTAGAGCATTTGGTACGTTCAGAGTTCGATTTGCTTGGTTGGAAAGTTACAATATACATCTGAAATGAACAGTCAGTTATCAAAAGATTAGCCATTTTAGTTGGTTTAATTTAGTACATGCTAAATGCTAGTGTCCACAAAACATAAGCTAAGAAAGGTCATTCAATCTGAAGGACACTTTCTTGTAAATCTTTGTGACTTTGTGCCTTTGACAGTGAAATTCACGGCATTATCTTACCAAACACAGCACGTTTCTGGTATCAGCCATTTATGTCAATAGCAAGTTGGAGTGATTAAATAGTCTGTTTGGGCGGCAGTAATCTCAACGCTGTAGGCCTAATATCAGGACACAGAGGTTTGCCACCATATTGCTGTTTTGGGATATCAGCTTTACAAAATGGAGGCATCTGTTATTGATAAAATAATGGGACAGCTGCCGTAATTGGAGAGGGTAAAAAACTATAGTCCAATAATGTGCAGTGCCGTGATAAAGCTTATCTGCGCTGCAGTAAAAGTATGACCTCCATAATATTCCAGTCATGAATCCTGACATGCTGAGATGAATGGAGAGACACAGCAGGCTGAAATATATGAAGATACAGCAGTATACACTGAAATAATACAGAATAATGTTGAAATAATATAAAAAAATTTATTTGTTTATTTTAGCTTTTCTGTTTACTATTCTGTTCTTAGTTCTAACTTCTTACGACTTTTTTTTATATCATTATGCACTCAAAGCCAACAACAACGTGTGTGTGTGTGTTGTTTGTGTGTGTGTGCAGTGTATTATATAATATATATATATATATATATATATAATTATAGATATATATAATATATATATATTATATATATATATAATCAGTCTTCAAGTATTTTTTAATCCATGATTATTATTATTCTAATTTTTTCGTGTAAGTGACAATAATAACCCTAGTTATCCCAAAATGGCAAAAATACTGAGTTTAAAACGACATTTGTTTAAAATAGTTAAACAAATTAACTGGATTTAACTGGAACATTATTATATATATACTATTATATACTAACTCTCTTAATTAATTGTCAATGCTGTTATGACTGTTAGGACTATTTTTCATTGCATAGAAAATAAGGATTATTGCCTCATGTAGAACTACAATTACAGATGGTGAATAATGACAAACACTTGAATTCAAACCCATATGTTTGAACCAGAATCAGAAGAGAATGAACCAGTTTCACAACCCCAAAGACAACAGTAGGCTCAACGTACACACATCTAAAAATAATACAGATGCACGACTGAAAAAAACCAAAAAAACCCCCCAAAGATTTGGCATATAGGCATACGATTGTGATGAGGAAACAATTAACAATCTCAGGAACAACAATGCGACTTTGTTGTTTTTATTCATTGAAAACTGACAACAGTGAAAATAATCCTCCCTGATATTAACTAAACACGAAGCGTTTATAAATCTCTATCCAGCTGTTTATTTTAGCACAGGTAGTGTATGCTGCAGCATATGCCACCATATTAAGCAGTCAGGTCCAGTACAGTTTTAAATGCCCCATATTTCTATAACATTGTATTAGTAAGGCCTGCTTCATATGTCGGACAAAGATATAATCTGCACTGATTACAATCCAGTGGCCTTCTTTAAAAAGAAACTTCAGATATGCGGAGATGCTTTTTTATTTTTATTTCAAAGCCAGTGTTGTTATCATTATAACTAAAACTACTAAAAATATTTTTTGGTAATTGAAATAAAGGTGGAATAAAATGAAATGTAAATTCTAGAAAATTTAAAAAATTATAAATTTTGCCTACAACTTACTGAAATAATTACATTTAATTGGAGCTAGTAAAATTAAACCTAAAAAACACAATCCTACAAATTCTAAAATAAATAATAAATAAAAAACTAATAAATTGACAATTGCACATAAAACGGAAAAAAAAACAAATTCAAAATATTAATAAACACTATAATAGTAGACAAATAATACTAAAATAACAATGCTCACAGACAGGATGAGCGCAAGATCCTCATTTTCTTTTTATAGTGCAGTGAACTCATATGACTGAAGATCAAATAAAATACAGGAATTTTTCTACAACCAAATATGCCGATAAGTTTTTAATTTGTGCTGATGTGTTGGCCTAAAAAGGTTGAGGACATCTACTCTTTTAGCATTAAACATACATACATATATACAACCTCTCAATAGTGTTCTATTAATGAATGTATGGTGAATGAAATTAAATTATGAATTGGTACAGCTCTAATTTATTTATTATTCCAAAATTCCTGCAAATATGACTGACACCTCTACCAAAATTTTTAGTGCAACTTTCCAGTCATTCTCCACTGCCTGCATCTGTTACCTAGTCATCATCAGACCCAAAAGAGCCAACAGAGTCTCTAATGTCTATTTACTTGCATTTCTTTTGTTTCCCGTTTTATGAATTCTGGATTTGATTAATGTTTTAATAAGCAATATTATGGGGAATAGCTGTGATTTTGGTATGGAAAAGGCCAATCTGTCCTTTTTGTCTGCGTTTGATACCACTGCACATTTTGTGTCTCATGGAGATTTAAGAGATTTATGCCCCATGTCACGATTCCAGGCTCATCATAAGCACTGTCAAGTTCTTAGTTAGCCAACAGGCTCTCAGAATCTCTTTCTCCATTGAAAACCGGAGTGTAGATGATTAGAAGGGAAGTTTGCTGGAAGATCCGCAGGGGCAAGTCGGTCTCTCCCCAAAATACTAGCCCTGCCTCATTAGGATGGGGGGAAAGTTCTGGAGAACTAGAGGCTTAGTCTAAATCTGAGTGACAAAAGGACTGGAACCGTCACAAGAGCTTTGACGTTTTCTGAAAAGCGTCAGCCTTATGGAAAAAAATTCCTTTTTACCCAACAACATTTTTAGCCAATGACAAATGAAGAGCTGATGTCAAAGACAGTGCCTTTCTTGCTTTAAAAAGCTTACTTACGAAAAAGAAAAAAGAAAAATAGATTTTTGTTACTTGCAAAAATATGAATTTAGCCAGAATACAGGCTACATTTGAATTCCTGTCAATTTAATGGCAACCAATTTTACTTCTGCAATATAATATATTTTAGAACATAATGAAATGTGGTTTCTAAATTACACGTTTACATTTTTAATGTGATTTGTGAAGCAATTTTAATCTAGCAGACATTCTATTTAGGATGTATAGAATGTAAATTGGGGTGCAGCCCAAATCAATCACATACCCATCAGCTCCTTCGCTCCATCCAAATACGCTTGGATGCACTACAGTATCCAGTAAATTATGCATATGGTGTCACTAACTGAAATGGTAATGTGTTTCATCTCAAAGTTGTCAAGTTTTGAAATGCAAAATGAAAGATCTGTTTCAGTAAATCTGCTTGAGATTCTGTCACATCAAAACATGAAGTGCTCAGATGTGACAATGAGTACGTTTACATGGACAACAATACTCCAATTTTAATACAATTAAGACAATACTCTGATTAAGAATCTACCATGTAAACAGAGATTCTGTCAGGACCACTATCGTCAAAGATGATTGACAATTAGCATACAGTTTGGATTGGCGGTATGGTTCTGTCTGGGCAAGAACTCCCTGTGCATCCATGCAGCCTTGCATGGATGTAGCAGGGAGAGCAGCGAAAACCACCCCCCCCCCAGGTAAATTGACAGACCCAATAATGTTATGTACACATTTTAGAATTAGTCTGATTCAAAGGAGAATCAGAAGGCTGAATCCTGACTGACAGAGGAGGGGATGGAAGAGGGTAATTAGCTATTGAGCAATGCGAAAACTGCTGATAATACTGAGGGACCTTATATATGAATGCTTAGATAGGTGTCGTATTCCCATAGGTTGATGGGGATCATCTGAGAGTCAGCTGGTGTGAGCTTGACTAACGTGACCTGCCAGAACTAACACTACGCTAGATTTCTGTCAGGACCGCGCAAAGATTGGTCTGCCCACGGCCACCAGTCAAAAACAATGCATTCTGGTTACATTAAAAATGCTTTTGTCCAACTTGATCGGCGATGCTGCAGCTTTGTGGCAATCCCCGCCCTAATTATCCCATGTGCAGTCAAAGTAGCTCCAAGTTATTCTAACAATTTCTCAGTTCCATGATGCTCACAAATCTGTGTGTTTACACAGTAAAAGCATTTTTAGTAGTGCCCTGTTATACTGCGTCACGTTAAAAAAACATGATGAAAGCATATAACACCCCCCCTTAATTGGTAATTAAATAGCATATTTTCATGTTTAACTTTCAGTAACGATGCGCTGTATTAGCAGTATAAAAAAAGGTTTCTGTAGCCTTAAAAAAACATTTTCTGAAACCTCTGTGTATTTGCCAATGTTTGCATTTAATTCACTTTCATCTTGAATGTATGCAACACTGCGAGGAGCGTCATTACCAGGAAAGCCGAACGTTTCTGACCTTGATCTCTACTCGACTTTTAATTTCCGCCCCTACTGCAAGTGGCTACTCTCCCAGCCGGAGGCAGGCTAGTGGTCCATCTCGAACAACCTAGTCTTTCTAGAGCAAGTAACTGCGGCGCTGCCGAAGACTTCCGTAACCATGAAAGAAACGCGTTAAGCAGCGTCGCTCTTGCTCTCGCTTGGGTCGGCTGAGTGCGCGCAATGCACATAAGAAATCTAACTCTTAAACCAGTGTAAATACTCAATGCATGAAATGACATGAGACCCCCTTAAGCCGCATCATATTGCAGCAACCGTGTGTGTCGTGACAACAAGAAGTCCCCGCCTAGTCACATAAACTAGCACAAGCATTTAACTGAAAACAACTTAATGAGCCCAAGCAACACGGATAGCCTTAGCAACACGCATGTTGCAGATAACCTGAGAGCATTAAATGGAACTTAGCTTGTGAAGACGTTCGAGAGAGTGAAACAGAGCAGCTGTGAAGTGAAGGCTTGATCTCTCGATATCCTTCTTGGGGATGAAGTTTCCATCTGAACTTGTTCTTGAGTCAGTCACATAACTTGTGGAGTCTATGTCAATAATGTAGCAATGCGTGAAGTAGTGCTAACTCAGTCACTTCCGAATCAGGCAGCTTATAATCAATGCGGTGAATTCACGTGTTCAAGTTAATGAACTTGAACGAATCGGAAGGGAGACCATTGGGGAAGCGAATTCCACTTCTCTAAATTCCCGATTCCTGCTGATGGTGTTTTGTCTGCCGAATTCGCCATTTAATTAGCTATTGAGCAATGCGAAAACTGCTGATAATACTGAGGGACCTTATATATGAATGCTTAGATAGGTGTCGTATTCCCATAGGTTGATGGGGATCAGCTGAGAGTCACTAACGTGACCTGCCAGAACTAACACTACCAGATTTTTGATGACCTTAATCCGGCTAAAGACGTAATCAAAGTAAACAGAAATCGAATTAAGACATTTGGAGTATTCCTATTTTAGTTGCATTACCGAAGTGCAGAATAGACATGTAAACACCTTAATCACATTATTACCGTCTTGTAGGACTTTTCGCATTTTGCAACAGGATACACACACGGCAGTGCTCAACCGTTTGATGGCAAATAAAAGTGCTTCAACACTCGCCGTCGTCTGTATGCACGTACAAATAATGAACTGCACTTGAAGCTTTCATAAAATTGAAAATTAAACACCCAAAACTGTACATGGCATCATCACGAAGACAAACTATATGTTTATGTGTGAAATTCTGGGTTGGACGTCGGATGGCGTCACGTGGGGACGTAATGACGTGTGCCATTAATCGAACTATGTACTATAACATGTAAAACGGGAACATGAAAGGAATATTCTAAAAGCAACTCATGTAAACACCATAATCATAATATTGGCTTATTTAGAATAAGGTAAATAATTAGATTACTGATGTCCATGTAAATGTAGTCAATGACCAATTAGCACTTGGCTTTACTTGTGGTAGAAACTGTGAATTCAGAACAATCTCAGTCTCAGAACAGTCTCAGATCACAAAACAGTCTCAGATCACAACATTTTCCATACATCTGATTGAAAGAAATACAAGAAACAAGGCAATTACAAAAGAAAAAAATTGCAATGTTCACCAAGCAGAAAATAATATCTAACTTTCAAACTCCCTATGAAACTACTAGCTGACTCATGGTAATAATCACACTTTGTAGGCATGAAAATAGACCACTATCAGGGGTTTAATATTTGAAACTTTTTAGAGCAATCTCAGAGATTTTTTTCTTTTTTTCTTTCAGAAAATATTATAATGGTCTTTTACTGGGATAAGACTGGGTCCTCTGTATAATATTAAAGCTGATGTGTGTCATTTCTGCAACACTAGAGGCATCATACATTATTAAATGTATCATTAATAAAAAAAAGATTATTTCCAAAACTCTTCTCACTTTTATTGTTCAAACTATCAAGTAGTCCCGTCCCAAACTTATGCTATTGGTTAATCCAGAAGATTGACTTAAGGGTTGTTGGTGTGTTCAAGTCCTACAGGGAAGTTTGTCGCAATTATGATGCCAGCAACGTTCAAATCAGTTTGATCGGAACAAGATGACATACTTTTTCAACAAAAGAAAAAAAAAATACAGCATGATTTTTTAAGCTCTACTTCTAAAAATTATAAATCAAATATTTGTGTTTTTGTGTTTTTATGTATTAATTCAATTTATGATGGTTCTGTAAATGGAATCGTTATATATTCTATCATAATTGTACAATACTATTGGATTCTGCACATTAATCTTAGCTAGCTTTATTGTAAGTAAAAAAATAAAAGAATAAACCAAAAATCACTCATATCAAAAAACTCCCTGTCAACAGATGCTGCATCTATGCTACATGTAAGAAAAAAAGAAGAACCATTTTTGTATGCCAAAACGAAAAAAAAAAAAAAAAAAAAAAAAAAAGACATAACAACTAGTATTTCAGTCAGCAATTTTGGTTGCATTATCCCTCATGTCAATGGGTTTTTTTTAATGGATTTTTGGTTAAATGCCTGAAATAAGGTCTGTGGTTAAAGGCAGGGTAGATGATTTGGTTCATTTACATTTACATTTAGTCATTTAGCAGACATTTTTATCCAAAGCAAAAACATTTTTTGTTATGTTGGTTGAAAGTGTCTTCACATCCTGATAGCAATCACTAAGTTCGTGGTTCTAATTAATTTGATATGGTAATACAGCTGTGGAAGGTGCAGGGCCATACAATGTTCATCCAATCATATTCCTCGATCCAAGGGCTACAATAGGCTTTCCTACTTAACTGTCAACGTATGTATTTGCATACCTCAGCTCATCTTGCTCACACAGACATGATACGTCATCAGTGTGTTCAGTTATGCTATTGCAACTATTTTCAACTATTATATTGGTTTGTTCAACTATATGTTGGTTTAGTTACATTGGTTATCTCTAGTATATATTGGTTTGGTCACCTATATATTGGTTTAGTTACATCAGTTGACTCAAGAATATATTGGTTTATTCAACTATATATTGGTTTGTTCAAGGATATATTGTTTTTTTCAACTATATATTGGTTTAGATTCGCAATCACGATCACATCCTTTTTCTGTGATTAATCACGATTAATCACACACTTCATGAAATTAAGCATAGACCATTTATCTTGTTCCAAATGTTTATTTTGTCATCATTTGCTATATCCAGCAAAGTAAACCAAAAGATTTAAGGGTGATTCTCAAAAATCTATATTTTCTGCAAGCTTTTTTCAAGATAAATTTAGATGACTTTCCAAAAAGGACACCAAAGAACCAAATTATATATGGAGCCCATATAAGCACATATAAAAATCTTAATTTTATAGTATGTGTACAGTGCAACACCAAAGAGCTTTTTTACATTTTAGAGAAGCCAAGTTTCGATACCGAACAGGACCACATGGAGATGCCAAAAAAACCTAAACCAACAGCCTGCTGACTGCATATATCTACTACAGTACCCGGATCCATTCCGTATAAACACAACAACATAAACATGGCAAATCAAAACATTACCGTGACTGTACGGAAATGTCTTTGCCTGTGCATAAATACAATGTGCGATCAGTGCATGCTTGCTGTACTGTACGACTCCTGTACGCCACCGCAATCGTCTTTACCTTGATTGCAGTCTTCATTCATCAAAACTTTATTAGCGAGACTGGTTATCCAGTCGAGAAAACGTAGTTTGCGTCTCATCTGGCCATACAGCGGTAGGATGTGTTAACAATCCGTTCAGTCTGTACTTCACACACAGTGTGATGTGTGAGGGCTCACACTTTTCAGAGACAATCACAGAATATGACAGAGCTTATGCAAGACTGGATAACCAGTCTCGCTAATAAAGTTTTGATTAAAAGCGAAACACACTGGAATGAATAATTCACTGAAAATGCAACGCGAGTCTCTGTTTTCTCTGCAATCTCTGATGTAATCAGCATGGTTTCCTTTATATTAGCGCTGTTTTTTGGACGGATTGTTTGAATGCATTCGCTGACTGGATCAGTGGACTGAAACTTTAAACTTTCCCGGAGTTTAGCGGCTTATATGATCTAATCGCAAGCAGAGAAGCACAATTGGGTTAAAGGGTTAGAATAGAAATTGTGCTTTAGTAATTTTGTGCTAATTGCGTTAAATTATTTTAACGCATTAAGGATTGTAAAATTAATCGCATGCGTTAACGCGTTAACGATGACAGCCCTAGTTTAGAATACATCTGTGGCTCAAGTATACTGGGTTGTTCAACTATGTTTGTTTAGATCCATCGTTTGGTCTCAAGTATACAGTATATTGGTTTTGTTCCACAAGTATTGTGGTGTTATGGATAGATGTGTGGTTTGGGCTCTAGTATTGATGTAGGGTTTGTGCACCTATAATTGGGGTGTAGTTTACATCAGTTGATTCAAGAATATATTGGTTTATTCAAGTATATATTGGTTTGTTCAACTATATATTGGTTTGTATATAGTCGTAGCCTAATGGTTAGCGAGTCGGACTTGTAACCCGGAGGTTGCTGGTTCGATATCAGGTCCGGCAGGGATTGTAGGTGGGGGGAGTGAATAACCAGCGCTCTCTTCCACCCTCAATAACACGAATGAGGTTAGACCCCTGAGCAAGGCCCCAAACCCCCAACTGCTCCCTGGGTGCTGCAGCAATATGGCTGCCCACTGCTCCAGGTGTTTTATCACTACTGTGTGTGCACTTGGATGGGTTAAATGCAGAGCACAAATTCCGAGTATGAGTCACCATACTTGACCACATGTCACTTCACTTCACATCACATATATTGGTTTGCTCAACTATACAGTGGTTTAGATACATTGGTTGGCTCAAGTATATATTGGTTTGCTCAATTTATAGTTTGTTTATAGTTTGTTAATTTATATATCTAAACCAATATGTAGTTGAAGAAACCAATAGGCCCTTTAACCAATGTATATTTGAACAAGCCATTATATACTTGAGATAAGCAATGTAACTTAACCAATATATAGTTGAACAAACCAATATATACTTGAGATAATCAATGTATCTAAATTGATATATAGTTGAAAAAACCAATCTATTGTTGCACAAACCCATATATATAGTTGAACGAACCAATATATTCTTGAGATAAATGTAATTAAACCAATATATAGTTGAACAATATATAGTTAAACACTTGTCTGCTTTCACATACTCATTGAGTTTATTGTCGTGCTCTTGCAATGGGAAAAAAAATCCTATTGGGCTTTTCGAGAGAGCAAATGCTAACTTCTGTGTCGACATACAAAAATATGTCATCACATCATCACAGAAAATCCCAAAGCTCAAAGAATATTATATTTACTATATTTCCCACTTGTAATTACAACTTTGTGGTTGTGTTTTCAACTCTTTTGTGTTTGCAACTAAATATGACCTCTCTCAGATGACTTGAACGCATTAAATATCAGACTGGTTAGCATGGGTCAATTAGCCCCTGCTAGTGTAACGGAAGAGGTCTGACGCAGCAGGTTAGTATAAATCAAATAGGTTTATTGGGTCACAGAGAGTACTGGGGTAGGGTTCAGAGGATGTGATGGTGAGGGAATAGTTCGAAGGATATGATGAGCGGGGTAATCCGGGTCTTTGGCTGTACAGGAGCTAGAATACAGGCAGGAGGAGCACACACCTCAGCGATCCGGGAACTAGGAGTAACAGGAGACACTTGGAGACACTAGGAGGAACACAGGAGGTAAGTAATGGAGGACGTATTCAAATGGAAGTAGTAGCAAAGTCATTGAGTCCTCTACGTGTATACGAGACTGGACAGTGAGGGTGTCTGAGGTGTGTGCTTTTATGCAGGCTGGTAATGAGGTGCTTGATTGGTGACAGGTGCAGGTGCTCAGAACTCAGGTGAGAGGGATCATTGTGATTGGGTGGTGGTGGAGCCTGGCCGATCTGTTACAGTACCCCCCCCTCCACGGCCCGCTCCAGAGGGCCGAAAACCCCGACGTCAAGGCGGGGTCCAATATATCGGTCCTAGGTACCCATGAGCGTTCCTCGGGTCCATATCCTTCCCAGTCCACGAGGTATTCCAGCTGACCACCACGGCACCGGGACCGCAGAATTTCCTTCACCTGGTAGACGGATCCTTCATCCAGGATCAAGGGAAGAGGGGGTTCCTCTGTCTGGCCTGGCTCTGTGGGGAGAGAGACAGGTTTATGGTGAGGTTTTAGCAGTGATACGTGAAATGTGGGATGAATTCTGTACTTTGAGGTGAGTTGGAGTTTGTAGGTGACCGGGTTTACTTGTTCCAGGATGGTGAAGGGGACAACAAATCTGGGACTAAGCTTCCTACATGGCAGGCACAGTCTGATGTCCCGAGTCGACACCCATACCTTCTGTCCTGGTTGATAGTTAGGTGTTTCAGCTCTTCAAAGGTCCGCGGTTGTCTTCTGCCTGCACACTGCCCATTGGAGATGGTGGTGAACAGCGTCCCAGACCCTCTCGCTTTCCCGGAACCAGTAATCCACCGCCGGAACATCAGAAGGCTCCACGGACCAGGGGAACAGTGGAGGCTGGAACGAGAACACGCACTGGAAGGGAGTTAACCATAGAAGGGAATTCTGTGCGTACTCGGCCCAGCCCAGGAACTGGTTCCAAGAGTTCTGGTGGTCATGGCAGAAGGTTCGAAGGAAACGCCAGATTTCCTGAATCTTCCTCTCCGTTTGCCCATTTGATTGTGGGTGGTATCCGGACGAGAGGCTTATGGTCACACCTAGGAGTCTGAAGAAGGCATTCCATACTTTGGAGATAAACTGAGGCCCCCGGTCGGAGACGATGTCTTTGGGAATTCCGTAATAGTGGAAGACCTGGTTAAAGAGGAGCTCAGCTGTTTCCAGTGCAGTGGGGAGACCTCTGAGGGGCAGAAGGCGACATGATTTTGAGAACCAATCAACTATAACCAGGATGCATGTGTTACCTTCAGAGGGGGGCAGGTCAGTGACAAAGTCTACCCCTAGGTGTGACCAGGGGCGATTTGGCACCGGTAGAGGAAGGAGTTTGCCAGATGGTAAATGGCGCGGGCTCTTGGACATGGCACAGTCTGGACATCCTTGCACAAACCTTCTCACGTCCCTTGCCATATTGGGCCACCAGAAGCGATCTCGTAGCAGCGATAGGGTGTTGTTGGCCTCTGGGGGGCCAGTGCCCCAAGAAGAGTGAGCAGAGTGAATCAGTGGAGTGCGTTGTGTTCGTGGTACATACTGGCATCCGGGAGGACAGCCCGGCAGATTGTTGGGAGCCGTGTTGGAGACCACTGAAGGGGAATTCCATTCAATGGGACTGACCTGAGGTGGAATGATACCTTCCGGTTCTTCTGGGCCTTCCACATGACTGTGAATACGAGACAAGGCATCGGCCTTGACGTTTCGGGGACCAGGGCGATAAGTAATGGTAAAATTGAACCTGGTAAAGAATAATGCCCATCGTGCTTGGTGGGGATTTAGACGTTTAGCTTCACGAATATACTGGAGGTTTTTATGGTCGGTCAGTATGGTGAATGGATGGGCTGCCCCCTCCAGCCATGCCTCCACTCTTCTAGAGCTAGCTTGATGGCAAGGAGTTCTCTGTTACCGATGTCATAATTATTTTCCGCCGGGCTGAGCTTCCTTGAGAAGAAGGCACATGGGTGGAGTCAGGCTGGGTTCCCCTGCTGCTGGGACAGCACTGCCCTCACTCCTGTAGTGGAGGCGTCGACTTCCACGATGAATGGGAGGTCGGGATTTGGATGGACTAGGAGTGGGGTGCTAGTGAAGGCTTTCTTGAGGGAGGAGAAAGCTTCTAAGGCCGCGGGAGTCCAGGACAGAGACTTGGGTTTCCCTCGGAGTAAGTTGGTGAGGGGGCTGGTGACCTTGCTATAGCTGAGAATGAAGCGACGGTAAAAGTCGGCAAATCCAAGGAATCGTTGGAGCTCCTTAATAGTAGTGTGCTCTGGCCAAGTGGTTATAGCTTCCACCTTCCCCTCGTCAATCTGGATACCGGTATGGTCAATGTTATACCCCAGGAATTGCACAGTAAATTGGTGGAAGGTGCACTTCTCAGCCTTGAGGAATAGGTGGTGCTCTCAGGCATTGGAGGACCTCCGCAACGTGCTGGTGATGTTCGGCCTGGCTCCTGGGGTGGGAGTAGATGAGGATGTCATCTATGTAGACAATAACGAATCGATGGAGAAACTCCCGGAGCACCTCATGCATAAAATCCTGGAATACGGAGGGGGCATTAGCAAGTCCATAGGGCATGACCAGATAATCGTAGTGGTCAGTAGGGGTCACAAAGGCAGTCTTCTATTCATCCCCCTCACGTATCCGGATGAGGTTATATGCACTGCGGAGGTCCAACTTGGTAAAAACGGTCGTACCTCAGAGATTTTCCATGGCGTTAGGGACGAGGGGAAGAGGATATCGGAATTTTATGGTGATATTGTTTAATGCTCGGTAATCTATACAGGGCCTCAAGCCTCCGTCCTTCTTGGCCACGAAGAAGAAACTTGATGCAGCAGGGGAGTTAGATGGACGGATGTAACCTTGACCCAGCGCCTCCCTGATGTATTCCTCCATGGCCTTCTGCTCCGGAAGCGATAGGGAATAGATCATTCCACAAGGCACTGGCTCACCCGGAATGAGATATATGGCGCAGTCCCATGGCCGATGTGCTGGTAAGCGGGAGGCTTGTTTTGGGCAAAACACGTCATGGAAGGGGCATAGCAGGCTGGAATATCTATGGATTGCTTCTCTAGGGGACTTTCAACGGAGGTTGAATTAACGGGAAGGACCTCCATGAGTTTCTTGGCTGGTGATGGAGTCACAGGGAAGCAGACTGGGAAGCAATCCTTGCCCCACTTCAACACTTCTCCCGTCTTCCAGGACAGAATGGGATTGTGCTTTACCAACCACGGGCGCCCTAAGATGATGTCTGCAGTAGACCCTTCTAGAACCAGAAGATGAATGTCTTCCGTATGGAGTTGCCCCAGCCGAAGAGTGATGGGGCCCACACAATATCGCACATGTCAGCAACATAGTGGTTTCCCAGTTATCGAATGGACCTGGTAGACAGTTTCAGTGGCAGTAGCTTGTAACTTGAACTAGCGGCTGAGGTTTCTGGAGATGAAGTTTCCTGCTGACCCGGAGTCGATAAGGGCCGATACTGAAATAGAAACATCAGAGGCAGTAAGCATTACACAGGTAGTGAGAGGCTCAATCTTAATAATATCAGGTTGAATCACACTCACCAACAGACGTGGAGGGCGCAGGGGGCATGCCAAAATCATATGCCCTTGAGCTCCACAGTATAAACAGAGACCCCAGGTCAGCCTTCTCTGACGCTCAGCGGAAGATAATCGTTGCTTCTCCAAGATCATGGGTTCTGGTGCTGGTTCTGAAGGATAACTGGACTCTGGTCGGCAGAGGCAGGAGGTTGTGGCGTGGAC